>JAJOZX010000172.1:600000-1105000 GCA_023014485.1 Bathynomus jamesi
CAGTATTTAGGACTATAAATGAGGAATGTGTACCGTACAAGATTAAGCGTGCGAAAGTGAACAACAAGCCCTTGTGGTTTACTTCTAGAGTAGGAGATATTATAAAGAGTAGAGATAGGGCCTATAGGCTACGTAAGTGCGATAAAGACAATTTGTGGTTACGAAACAACTACATATCTCTAGGGCGTGAAGCGAAAAGTGTAATAAAAAAGTCCAAGCGCGATTGAAATCTCCGTAGCTCGTGACGGCAAAGAAAACCCAAAGCGATTCTTTCAATACGTCAACAATAGGAATCCAGTAAAAAGTGTCTTGGGGTCGTTGAAAAATGTTAACGGAGATCTAGTTTCTGAAAACAAGGAAATGGCTACCTTGCTAAACGAATTTTTTACGTCAGTTTTTACTATAGAAGATGTAACGAATATCCCTACGGTCATAGACATAATACCTTTTGATAATGGTAATACTTTGGATAATATTGTGGTTAGTGGAAGGGAGGTGATGCGCTATATTGATAAAATGAAAATGCGTAAATCACCAGGGCCGGATTCCATATATCCCATACAACTAAAAGAATTAAAAGAAAGCATTGTTGTGCAGCTAACAAAGATTTTTAATGCGTCTATTTCTAAGGGGTGCGTACCAGAAAATTTCAAGTTAGCAAATGTAACACCTATCTTTAAGAAAGGCGATAAAGGTGCGGCGGAAAATTAGAGACCAATCAGTTTAACGTCTGTTGTAGGTAAGCTACTGGAATCAATAATTAGGGATCCTATAGTTGAACACTTAGAATTCCATAACTTGGTTAGAAATACGCAGCACGGTTTAAGGTGAAACAAATCTTGCTTAACTAATCTTTTAGAATTTTTTCAAAGCGTGGTTGAAGTTTACGATAGTCATCGGGCGGTTGATGTAGTGTATTTAGATTTTCGAAAAGCGTTTGACACCGTACCGCACAAAAGACTCATTGAAAAAAACTAAGGCTCATGGAATCAGAGGTATAGTAATAAACTGGATAGAAGAGTGGTTGCGAGGTAGGAAACAGAGGGAGGTCGTTGCTGGAACAGAGTCATCTTGTGCTAATGTAGCGAGCGGCGTTCCTCAGGGTTCTATATGGGCCCCTTGTTTTTCTTATATACAGTGTGTCCGTAAAGTCATGGTGGGATTTTAAATAGCTATATTATTGCAACGAAACATGATAATGAGATGAAACAATGCCAAATTTAAGAACAACTCTCAAAGTTGTATCTTGTAGTTAGTCTAGGCTAAGCTTAACCTTTATCTCGTAGTTAGTCTAGGCTGTCCACATACCTATGTTGAACATGAGCGTAATAGCCCGAAAGTTAATGTGTGGTGTGCTCTAGCACGAGATCGAGTGATTCGCCCATTTTTCTTCGCGGAACCCACTGTGACGTCACACAACTACCTCGCTATGTTAGAACATTTTGCAGTACCCCAATTTGTTGACAATAATGTCATCTTTTAGTAAGATGGTGCTCCTCCGCATTATGCCAACGTTGTTCGACAATTCCTTAATGTAAAATTTCCACAGAGATGGATAGGAAGAGGAGGATGGAAGCCATGGCCTCCACGCTCTCCGGACCTGACACCTTTGGACTTTTATTTGTGGGGTTACGTCAAGCAAAGCGTGTACAGTGTACCCATTAGGGATATTCATCACTTGCACGAGCGAATCACGGAAGCTATCGCATCCGTCACTCCTGATGTTCTTGGGCGTGTGTGGCTGGAATTGAATCACCGCCTAGATGTCTGCAGGGCTACCAGAGGAGCCCATATCGAACTACGTTTAATAAAGTTATTCTTTTAGAGTTGTTCTTCAATTTGCCTTTTTTTCATCTCATTATCATGTTTCGTTGCAATAATATAGCTATTTAAAATCCCACCATGACTTTACGGACACACTGTATATTAACAATTTAAATGTCGGCCTAGTTAGTACAGTTTCAAAGTTTGCGGATGACATGAAGTTGGGTGGTAGGGCGATTAATGACGAAGATAGAGGTAACATCCAGGAAGATCTGAATAAAATCGTTGATTGGTCAGTCACGTGGAAATGAGATTTAACGTCGATAAGTGCAAAATTTTACATATAGGTTCGCATAACGGCAATTTTGCGTATAGTATGTCAGGGAAGGAGTTAGCAAGTGTAGAGCAGGAAAAAGTTTTAGGAGTTATAGTCACTGGTGATTTAAAAGTGGCGAAACAAAGTACAGCAGCGGTCAATAAAGCGAACAAGTTGCTAGGTTTTATAGCTAGGAATTTTGAGTACAAATCGCGCGATATTATTGTTCCTCTTTATAAATCATTAGTTAGACTCCATTTGAAGTAGCGATCCAATTTTGGAATCCGCATATGCGCAAAGATATAGACAAAATCGAAAGAGTTCAAAGACGAGCAACTAAGATGATTCCATCGCTTAAGTCAAAGTCGTACGAGAATAGGCTTAAGGAGTTAAAATTGACTACACTCGAGACTAGGAAGCTAAGGGGTGATCTAATCCAGGTTTTCAAAATTATGAACGGTTCGATAACGTAGATAGAGATAGCTTTTTCGAAATATCTCAATATAATAGGACTAGAAATAACGGGTGTAAGTTGACAAGTAGAAGGTTCGAGACAGCAGTTGCACTTGCCAAAAACTATTTTACGTATAGAATAGTAAATAGCTGGAATAGTGTGCCGGTAGAAGTAATTAGTAGCACGTCCATAAACATGTTTAAGAATCGATTAGACGCATATGTTGATAGATTGGGTATAGTTTAAGATAGTAAAATTAAGGCAGTGTGGTTCGGAACCCACGTAAAATTGTAGGTCCTCTCCGCCACCACAGAGAACATGCATAATACACAATTACGAACACAGTTACAGTAGGTAGACCAGCCATGAGTGGATCCTAGGGTCTTTGTTGGTCTGAAACATTATAACCAGTGGCGGCTCGTGACTAAAAATTCTAGGGGTGCTGTCTCTAAGAATGGGTTGAAATAATTACTGAAATAAAAGGATGAGCATTGAGCAATGAATAAAAGTTTCAAAAGTTATTGAAAAAGTTATTCAGTGAGCTCATCCTCATATTGTTCTTGATTATTTCAATTGTAAATAAAAAATTTAGGGGTGCTGCAGTTCCGCAGTGTCTACCGACGAGCCGCCGCTGATTATAACATTATTATATATATATATATATACTTTATATTTAGGCTGATATATTTTAACAACTTAATATCGACCTTGTGCGTTCAGCAGATCTACGATAGTTTTGAGTGATGAGGGCATGTAAGTTTTTACATTTGATTAAATATGTATAATTTATTTATTTATCAGATTTTAAAAAGAAAATTGTTTTTCCTATATAATTTTCTTTCTGTTTCATCATTATAGTACCCGAGCATGTGAACATCGTGATTATATATTGGAGAATGGCGACATTTTCGATCCCGACCTTTTCTAGGAAGTAGACGCGAATACTTCAGATTATGTATCTACGCAATATTTTTCTTTTCATTTGTGCACGAGCGCCATTCGTTTCATTCTGAGAAAAAGAAATTTAATATATATTTTCCTTCTGATTCAACATACCATTTATACCTCGTTAACCTCTGCAGTTCTGTGCGTTGGTCTCTCTTCACACGAATGTCAAGCTGCTGGCTCCACCTGCAGGGCTGTCTTGGTGGAGGAGCAAGTTGCTCTCTTACACTCTCCACCGCACATAGCCAGGTACATCCGGCTCATCTGGTACCGTCCTGAGCCAGACATCTAGTCTTCTTTTGAAGACTTCAACTTTGACCCCTGTAACGTTTCTGAGGTCCTTTGGAAACTGGTTAAAATGTCTTGGCCCCCTGACAACCAATCTATTTTCCTTCAGTTTTGAAGAGGTCCCTTTTCGTGCCTATAATTTGGAAACACTACACATTCTGCCTTCCCTATTTTCCAGTGTTGTTTGGATGGTAATTGGGTTTTATTTTCAGATTTTGTACCAGTTTTTCGATCATTTTCCATATGTAGATTATGGTGTACCGCTCTCATCTTTCCAGGGAATACAGATTTACTTTACGAGTCTTTCCCAGTAGCTGAGTTCTTTGCAACCACCAGTCTTAGTTGTGAAAAGAATCTAAGTTTCTTCTAGTTTATTAATTTCTTCCTTTTTATATGGGAACATCAAGACTGAGCAGTATTCAAGTCTTGGTATAATCAGTGTTTTCAGCAGGGAAATCATTACTGTCTTCTTCCTTCTTTTAAACGTTCTTAGTACCTGTCTCGCAACTATTTTTGCTTTGTTTATCCCCTATGATTTTGTCTCTCGAATTTCGCATCATCGGTCATTATAACCACCAAATCGATCGCTTTCGTGCTTCTCTGAATGTCCTGTCTATCTGGAACATAATATGCCGTCTATTTAAGTTCTTCATTTCTACCATATCTCAAGAGCTGAAATTTCTCGCTGATAAATGTCATGTTGTTGTCTTTTGACCATTTGTATATTTTGTTCTTGTCCTTCTGCAAGGCCTCCACTTCATTTACATCGCTGATTTTTCTGCCAAACTTTGTATCGTCTGCAAAGGATGTTATTATGCTGTTACTGTTCACTTCACTCTCTACTGTATGTCTGTTAGCATGATAATGAAAAGGAGTAGGACCAGTACTGTGCCTTGTGGTACTGAGCTGCGTACCTCCGATTCTGATAATGATATATCTTGAATTTTGACGGCTTGTAGACGTTCTCTGAGGAAGATGTAGATCCATTTTCCCACTTACCTGTTATTCCCATATATTTCATTTTATGTGCTATTATACCATGATCATATTTGTCTGAAGCTTTAGCAAAATCGGTTTATATGACATCCTAGTTTTCATTGCCTTCCAGTGCATCTAGGATATTGTTATAGTGCTCTACAAGTTGTGATAGATATGATCTTCCTCAACGGAATCGGTGCAGATTTTCGTTGAATTTTTCCAGTGTCCCCAAGAAGTCATAGATTTTCTCTCCGACTATTCTTTCAAATATTTTGGTGAGGTGGGACGTCAATGACACTGGTCTGTAGTTCTTTGCTTGAGATCTATTCCCTCCTTTATATATAGGAACAATGTTTGTTCTTTTCAAGATGCTCGGTGTTTCCCCAGTGTCTAGGGATCTTTCTATCCAGTATAAGGGTGTAGCTATTTCATTTTTACAGTTATTTCATATATATATATATATATAATATATATATATATATATATATATATATATATATATATATAGATATGGGATGAATTTCACAATTAAACACGTGAAATGAATGAATGATGCATCACAAGGAAAACGAAAAATGATTCCATGGCCTTTCGTGTATTCAGAACACCCTGAGGAGGTGTACTTCTGAATACATGAAAGGCCTTGGAATAATTTTTCTTTTTCCTTGTGGGTTTGCATCATATATATATATATATACACGGTGAACCAAAAGTAGGTGGACAGTAGGTTGAATACGGTTTGTGTTATATTATATTATAACTATGGTGTTCATTATAACTATGGTGTTTGTGTTATATTATATTAAATATTATAACTAAATTTATTTAAATTTTATTTTGTATTATAGTATACAAAAAAATTAAATATGTATTCTCAAAATAAACGTTATCATTTACTGTCCACCTACATTTGGTTCACCCTATATATATATATATATATATATATATATATAATATATATGATGAATAAAACCACGAAGGAAAGGAAACACAAAAAGGTGCTCAAGCGCTTTCGTCTAATGACATCCTCAGGAACACTGAAGTACATAAAAGGTTACGGCCTATATATAGGTTACAGAAAGAAAAAAAATAAATAAATAAAAAATAAAAAAAATAAATAACATACATACACACAAACATACATATATAATATATATATATATATACATACATATCTACACACACACACACACACATATATATATATATATATATATATATATATATATATATATAAGCACACCGGACAAAAAATTAGTCACCCCTCTCAGAATGTACCTAATAACGTGTGACGGCGCCTCTGGCCTTGATAACCGCACGAATCCGGCGAGGCAGAGACTCTACGAGGTTGTGCATGTACTGAACATCGATTTGCTGCCACTCGTTCATCAGCCGGTCCCGAAGTTCCGCCAGAGTCCGTGGGTGTCTATTCCTGCGCTTCACTTTCTGTTTCCAGCCTGAACAACACCTTCGACGCATTCAGGATTAAAGGCTTCATTGGACCTGCGATGTACTCGTCGCCTCCCATCATTGGAGAACAAACAAAAACGGGACTCATCGGACCAAATTACACGTTTCCAATCTGCCGCAGTCCAGTTTTTGTGCCTCTGAGCCCATTTATAACGTGCCAATTTGTGACTTGCTGTTAACAGCGGCCTCTTCCGTGGTACCCTGCTCCAGATGTCCATCGCATGCAGTTCTCGTCGCAATGTCCGTTCGGAAATTGGTCGCTGGAGAACCTCATTGGTTTCTTGGAGCAATTGTTCTCTGGTTTGAAAACGATTTGCAGTTACTAGACGAGAAACATGGCGGCGGCCCCTATTGTCGAGAATTGTTTTCCGGCCACAGTTACGCCGTCGATTTTCAGTTGATTGCGAACTACACCACTCTTTGTAAACTCGCTGGACAGTACGCGTTGACACACCAACAAATTGGGCTACTTCAGACATTTTGTGTCCGTGGGCTCTGCCAAACACGATGGCTCCTTTTTGCCACTGAGTAACATCTGCCTCACGACCCATTTTGCAGACTATATCCAACGCACACTTTGTTCTTCACCACCTCACGAAACAGATCTGATCCTGTGTGCTACGTCACCGCTACTTGTCACTTACCAATGCTACATCAGCGCCCTCTGTGACCTTGAACTTCCTACTATCGGTGCTATTAGGGGTGACTAATTTTTTGTCCGGTGTGCTTATATGCAATAAACAGAGAAGTAAAAATAAAAATTAAAAATTAAAGGATTAACAAAGAGGCATACAGATTTGTAAGGAAAAATATCGATTTTTAGCACAAGATCAAATGAATTATAAAAATACAAATTTATACTGGAAATCTGCCCGGGTTTTAACACTTTGCCTTTTATAGTCAAGTTTCGATATATATATAAATAAAATGAAGATTAAAAGTTAATAAAGTAGCATACAAGTTTACCAAAGATTTAGCGTCCTACCCTTTTTATCTAAATCTGTTTTGAAGGAATTCAAAACAACAGGATCGAGTTGAAAAAGACATTTGCTTATGTTGAAGTTATTTGAAAGTTGGATAATGGCAGACTCAAGAATATTTCTATTAACAATGTTGCTAGAGTGAAATAAAACTGAAGCATTATTCCAATCAATACAGTGGGATAACTCTGACAAATGGACAAAAAGAGCACTGGACAACTGTCCTGTTCTTACGGAATATTGATGCTGTTTTATACGTGTGTGCAAATCCTTTCCCGTCTGACCTATGTAAAAGGAATCACATTGTTTACACCCAATTTTTTTAGATAATGCCTGAATTATTGGTAGGGCTATTTTTTACTATGATATTTTTCACAATATTGTTATATGAAAAAATACTACATAAATACTACAATATTGTGAAAAATATCATAGTAAAAAATAGCCCTACCAATAATTCAGGCATTATCTATAAAATTGGGTGTAAACAATGTGATTCCTTTTACATAGGTCAGACGGGAAAGGATTTGCACACACGTCTGACCTATGTAAAAGGAATCACATTGTTTACACCCAATTTTATAGATAATGCCTGAATTATTGGTAGGGCTATTTTTTACTATGATATTTTTCACAATATTGTTATATGAAAATACTACATAAATACTACAATATTGTGAAAAATATCATAGTAAAAAATAGCCCTACCAATAATTCAGGCATTATCTATAAAATTGGGTGTAAACAATGTGATTCCTTTTACATAGGTCAGACGGGAAAGGATTTGCACACACGTCTGACCTATGTAAAAGGAATCACATTGTTTACACCCAATTTTATAGATAATGCCTGGATTATTGGTAGGGCTATTTTTTACTATGATATTTTTCACAATATTGTTATATGAAAATACTACATAAATACTACAATATTGTGAAAAATATCATAGTAAAAAATAGCCCTACCAATAATTCAGGCATTATCTATAAAATTGGGTGTAAACAATGTGATTCCTTTTACATAGGTCAGACGGGAAAGGATTTGCACACACGTATAAAACAGCATCAATATTCCGTTAAAACAGGACAGTTGTCCAGTGCTCTTTTTGTCCATTTGTCAGAGTTATCCCACTGTATTGATTGGAATAATGCTTCAGTTTTATTTCACTCTAGCAACATTGTTAATAGAAATATTCTTGAGTCTGCCATTATCCAACTTTCAAATAACCTCAACATAAGCAAAAGTCTTTTTCAACTCGATCCTGTTGTTTTGAATTCCTTCAAAACAGATTTAGATAAAAAGGGTAGGACGCTAAATCTTTGGTAAACTTGTATGCTACTTTATTAACTTTTAATCTTCATTTTATTTTTATATATATCGAAACTTGACTATAAAAGGCAGTGTTAAAACCCGGGCAGATTTCCAGTATAAATTTGTATTTTTATAATTCATTTGATCTTGTGCTAAAAATCGATATTTTTCCTTACAAATCTGTATGCCTCTTTGTTAATCCTTTAATTTTTTATTTTTATTTTTACTTCTCTGTTTATTGCATATATATATATATATATATATATATATATATATGTGTGTGTGTGTAGATATATATGTATATATATTATATATATATATGTTTGTGTGTATGTTATTTATTTATTTTTTCTTTTTTTCTTTCTGTAACCTATATATAGGCCGTAACCTTTTATGTACTTCAGTGTTCCTGAGGATGTCATTAGACGAAAGCGCTTGAGCACCTTTTTGTGTTTCCTTTCCTTCGTGGTTTTATTCATCATAAATATTTTTTACGTGTTACTTTCGTGAAATAATTTTCATATATATATATATATATATATATATATATGACGGGTGTGCCATAAAAAAGGGTACATTTTAAAAAGGCTATAAAATCAACATTTGTCTTTTAATTTTAATAAAACTTGTACACAATAAAACATATGTATTTATCTATACGCAAACAAGTTTTCAGACTAAAATATAAAATAATTCAAATTCTATCAACATTTAACGAAAGAGTATGATTTTTCTACTTAACATGCAAAAATTTTTAAATCATTTTAATATTTTTTATAAAAATAATTTTTAACGTAAAATTTACCTAAAATTATTAAAAAAATTGTTCGAAATGCTTTCCTTCCATTTCAATAACTTTTTTAATTCTTGGCCGGAATATGGGAGAATTTAGCAGAGCGAGTCTACAGGACTAGGATAAAAGATGTCGCTCATTTATGCGAGATCAACATTCAAAAATGGGAAGAGCTTCTACAGGAACAAGTAAATCGAGCCACAGATGAATTCCGGCCAAGAATTAAAAAAGTTATTGAAATGGAAGGAAAGTATTTCGAACAATTTTTTTAATAATTTCAGGTAAATTTTACGTTAAAAATTATTTTTATAAAAAAATATTAAAAAGGTTTAATAATTTTTGCATGTTAAGTAGAAAAATCATACTCTTTCGTTAAATGTTGATAGAATTTGAATTATTTGATATTTTAGTCTGAAAACTTGTTTGCATATAGATAAATACATATGTTTTATTGTGTAGACGTTTTATTAAACTTAAATGACAAATGTTGATTTTATAGCCTGGGTGGGGCACGGGAACCAAGTGTTTTTGGAATAATCAGGAAAATGATATTTATTTTTGTAAAGAAAATATATTGGTAGAACAACATTCGTAAGAACATAGCATTTCATATCATAATAATCATGTACCGAAAATTATATCTGGCATATGATGTCCTTGGCCGTCGACGCATTGTTGAAGGCGTTTACGAAAATTGGCCTCCACTCTTCCCAGCAGGTCTCTGTTGATTTGGATGATTTGTTGACGGATCGCTTCCCTCAATGCATCTAATGTACGGGGCTTGTCCTCGTAGACACGTGACTTGAGGTACCCCCATAGAAAGAAGTCACATGTGGACAAGTCAGGGGACCGAGGCGGCCATGCAATGTCACCAAATCTCGAAATGAGATGGTTGGGAAACAGGGGGCGAAGAACAGCCATTGACGCTCTGGCGGTGTGTGGCGTGGCCCCATCTTGCTGAAACCACAAATGTCGACGAGCAATACGCCTTCTTCGTAACTCAGGGATGAAAAAGGTGTTCACCATCTCAATGTAACGCCCAGATGTTATGGTAACGGTAACCCCATTTTGTTCGAAGAAATAGGGACCGATGACGCCAAACTTTCCCACCGCGCACCAAACTGTAACCTTAGGGCTATGCAGCGGTTTTTCATGGAGTTGTCGCGGATTTTCAGCAGCCCAATACCGACAGTTTTGATTGTTGACGGCCCCATTAAGGTGGAAATGGGCTTCATCACTCATTACCACCATCATGTTTTCATTCTGCTCATAAAGTGCAAGCATTTCCTGTGCAAAATTCAGTCGTTGGGGGCAATCGTTTACATTCAATTCCTGCACCATCGCTAACTTGTATGGGTGAAAATGTAATTCTTCATGCAAAATCCGTCTAACAGTACGATTGCTGATTCCGAGTGCAGCTGAATGTCTCCGAGCAGAGCGGCTGGGCTTTGCAACATCGCTTGTCTGACCCTTTCAACGTTCTCTGGAGTACGCACAGTGCGTTGAGGCCCCTTCGGTTTTGTTTTCATTATTGAGCCTCCTGTTCGAAGATTGTTAACCCAACGTAAGATTGTGTCACGAGCGGGAACAGAGTCATTTCGATGAATGTTGAATCTGCGGCGAAACGCACGCTGAACTGCTGTCACTGACTCGCCACTCCTAACAAAATGATCATACGCGAACATGCGGTGTTCTAACGTCCACTGCTCCATGATGGCACCTGAAAGATAAAGGTGAGTGTTAGTTAAAGTTAAATGCTATGAACCCAGGAATGGAATGCTACCTACCGCACGCCCCTCCCATTCCTAATGGCCGATTACTAGCTATTCAAAAAACACTTGATTCCCGTGCCCCACCCTGTATATTAGTATAGAAGTAGTACAGAAGAAAAGATCTATCCGAGTTCATTACAGCGTTGGTATCTCACTCCACGGTAGACGACTGAAGGCTTTTGCATCATTCTCTTAACCGAATGGATAGTTTTGACCTACAACCGTTCTTATATGTATCGTACTCCTGTTTTGTAGGTTAGAAGCAGCTTTGACATATTGGGAATTATCATACCTTATCCTCAAACCTTTTCCTTCATGATCAGGTACAGTATATGCACAATGCGTAGCAAACGCACTTGATTGTTCCCCACAAACTGATGTTCCACGATATTACTATAAATGTAGCACATAGGAGGTCTATCCAGCAGACTTTCCAATTTTAAGTAGTATAATAAACTAGCCTCATCATCCTGCAGTTTGTGAAAAGTATCTCTCTGGAAAGGAAAGTTGTATCTTCCGTTAGGTAGAATCTTCAACACTTTTTGTTCCTGATATTTCATTTCGTAACAATAGAGCATGTTTCGATCCTGGGATTCATGCTACGCGTATGTTTTCGAGAATTAGATCATTTGTCAGTTTAGATTTATTCAAACTCTTATTTCGGTCTCTTACAATATCCTCCATGCCGTCGTAATGGCCAGGACCAAGTGTTATTTCTGTGTTGTAGTATTGTACATCACCGTTCCGAGCTGCATGCATGGTTTTTATCCTTTAGCACGCCCGCTTTCTCAACTTCATCGTGTTTTCTAAGAACCATAAAATGACTCGTTTCTCCTCAATGCTTAAAAGCTTGACATTCAGCTGAAATTCAGACAATCCTACCGCGTTCGACTCGCGTTCCAAATCAATAGGCCTATGCAGATCTCTTGTGAAGTTGGCCAGCGTATTGTCAGGGTACGTCCCCCAACGAAGCTGAGGAGGGCAGTGTGACGAAGAACTGATCGGAAGTCATGTTGTATAATATCAGAGCCTCATTAATGCGCTAACTTTTATATAGGAGTTGAAATTTTCTGGGTAGCCAAGCCATTTTACCAAGTATATTTTTCGTTTCCCAAAACCTTTGCTTCCTAAGGTTTTCTCAATTTTAAACGTCTTTTTCCATAATTGAATGTGACCTTCTAAAGGTTTTTTCCATAGAAACCACTCAGTTTTTTCTCCATTTAAATCTCCAACATAATACATAACCACCCATCCTTCAGGCTTGATGGACAAAACTTTAAAAATTTTCTATGTCCAACCTTATTCAAAACCTTTCTTGAACGTTCCCTTTGGTCGTGAAACACGTACATAATCATCGATTTTGAAACGTTTTACCAAAGTTGGGGTTCTGGTCCTATTTTTCTTCTTTTTAGGTTCTGTATACACGCCCAGGGGCGTACACAACATTTCTTAAATTAAACACGTGAAATGAATGAATGATGCAAACTCACAAGGAAAAGAAAAACGATTCCAAGGCCTTTCGTGTATTCAGAGCTACACCTCGTCACCTCCCTGACGAGGTGTAGCTCTGAATACACGAAAGGCCTTGGAATCGTTTTTCTTTTTCCTTGTGGGTTTGCAGCATATATATATATATATATATATATATATATATATATATATATATATATATATACAGGGTGTCCCGTAAGTCTGGACCCATAGGGAAAAATAATAAAATTACAAAATAGTCCAAAAATTTATTACATAATCTGTTCAAAGTGTCCGCCGTTGTGTCGCACACATAGTTGAAGACGCAATCTCCACTGCGACAGCACTTTCTGAATCACAGTCGCAGAAATTTCTTGACACGCCTCCACAATGCGTGCTTTAAGGTGGAAAATGTTCTGAAGTTTGACCTCGTACACTTTGGCTTTCAAGTGGCCCCACAAATAAAACTCCAGCGGAGTAAGATCATAATAAAAAAATAATAAAAATAATAATAAAAATAATAAAAAAATATATTATAAATAAATTTTTGGACTATTTTGTAATTTTATTATTTTTCCCTATGGGTCCAGACTTACGGGACACCCTGTATATTGTGTGTGTGTGTGTGAGCTCAAAATTGATAATGATTGATTTGGAATCAAAATGAATTGCATCTTGGAAGGCTTCAGTTGTATTTTATTTCCAATTTATGGGCAAAGAATTAAATTTGCACAAATTAATCGTACGTATAAAGACATATATAAACGTTCCTAAGCCAGCCAAAATTGATTTTGAGTTCTGAGTTAATAACATATCCTGGTAACTATGAAATAACTGAAATTCCATATGACATCAAGATTGTTTTGTGGTGAATGTTGCAAAGTTATCGATTTTTCAAAATTTCTTTTTCAAATATCTTTAATGAGAGTAGTAGTAATTTTAACAATGGGGGGACCTATGCCCCCTATGGCCCTCTTATGTTTGCCACTGTACACGCCTCTTTTAAAAACTTCATTACGAGATATCTCAATCATACGATGGTAAGAGCGATTGTAGGATGATGCTAACCGACTCAGAATGTCTATGTATCTAAATATTTTGGTGCGTAAAATAATGATGCATGCGCTCCTTAATGGCTCGCTGCACCCTCTTCGCTATAGAGGCTTTATGCACTGAGTTGCTGCTTTAATAATGTTAAATTCAGCCAACATGTTTCGAAAAGAACATGTTCCCTAAATCTCTTTCCCTAATTTCTATTTTCCTTTAACATCAAAGACTTTGTAGCTTTGGTAATTGCGCCTGGCGTTTTATTTTTAAGAGGGACAAGACATACAGTATGTATCTGGAGAAGACGTCAATTATAAATAGACTATAACTGTAACCAGCATTATACGTCTAGTACCTTTGCATATCAGTCAAATTTGCCTGCCATACAGTATCCAACGATGGTGCTTTTGTTTTAGCAGTTTTAAACCTTCTTCGCTCAGGTTAATGAAATGTATATGTATTCTAATCATGCAAAACATTCTCAACATCTTTTTTCTTTACCCCTTCAGCATAAGTACCTCCATCGTAAGAAGCGGGGTTGGAAATATCGTAATATCGATTCTCTAATATGTTAACCATTTATGTGTTTTAGAAACGTGTGGACAGGGCTGAGTGTTGGCGCTTCTCCTCTTTTTCTAAGGTCTTCAACCGGGTGAACCTGTTGGAGAGGTTAGTCTACACGTATTATTTCGAAAACTAGATCATTTGTAAGTTTAGATTTATCCAAGCTTTTATTTAGACCTCTTACCTGTTAGAAGGGTACTCTGGTGTAGGGTTTGAGGTGCCTGTTCCAGAGATTTTATTCTGTTTTGGTTACCAATCAGTGTTTTTGGAATGTTCATCTGCTGTAACCTTGTTTTAATGTGGTTACACGCTGATAGGAGTGGTCTCTCCCATTTTCCCACCAAATCATGGATGATGTCAATAATTTTCGAACCCGTTACCGCCGAACCTTCAGTAATAACTTCACCTGTTTTAGACCATTGTATAATTGGATCACCATATAATAGATTAAAAAGTCTTTGGCCTTTATTCCTCAATACTGTATACGAGTATTAAGAAGCCTATTTTCAGCACTTGTTTTCATGATCTTCGGATTGTTCGTCTCTAGTCTTAACATGTTCAGTATCGCCACTATGTTTGGTAACTACGGGTAGCTTCATAGGTTTCTCAGTGTTTTCATACTCTTGAAGAAATTTCTGAAGCGCTTCTTGGTATAAAAATCTTTCCTCATCAGGCTGTAATTGTTTATTTAATATATTCATCACTTCGCTATCCATTCTTTTAAGCCTGTTTTTACTGTGGTTTACAGATGTTTCATGCTTCTTTGTATTTTGTAGTGAAGCGTACACCTCGTGAGGTAGCACTACAACCTTCTTCATTATATAAAAGTAGATAATAAAGGGGCTAAAATTGAAAATAGTACAGGAAGGAATGATCCATATTTTTGTACAAGACGTCGTTTTTTCTTTGACACAGCTTATCCTTTAAGAGTGAATGCTCGTAATACAGTATGGTCTTGTAAACAACGTAAACGACCCTTCTGCGATGCAGTCATTGGGGCGTTAAATTTTATAAGAATGCGACAGATTTCGCAGATGCATTTTAAAATGTCAAGGTCAATGTTTTTTACAAACATCCGCTGAAGAATAGTAGGTAATCGAAGGGACACTTTTATAAACTCGAGGTATTTCTTTACACGTTTCGTCATTCTAGTATATATATATTGCTTCAGCCTCGTTGGGTACTACGTCTGTTCTGAGAAGCACCCTAAAAGTGTTACGCGGGTGAAGGACACAGAGCAAGTAACCGTATCGCCGACTCGTTGCTTCTTTATAAATCTCCAAAACAGCATTACGCTGTCCCGCATAATAATAGTGACTGGGTTTTTTAACCTTGACGGAGGGGACCTACAGCTTTACGTGGGATCCGAACCACGGGTCGCTACATAGTCTGGACTTAGTGAACGGTCTCCCATCCAACTACTGTCCGACCCATGGTCGATTAACTTTACTGATCAACGGGAATCGTCGCTGCCCCGGAAACATTTAACCTGCTAATATACCTATTTATGATAACTCACGACGTTGAGCGAGGAAGAGAAAATACATATTGATGGATTTGTGAGCCTGAATTTTCTTCTGGAGACTATCTTTTCCGTGACACGCTCTTAAGCAATGCTTTTACCAAATAGTATAAAGATTTTTTTAAAGTCCTTTATATTCACTAATCTTCTCTTGTTCTTCTTTTCCAGAATGATGAATGATACATCCAACCAAGAAGAACTTGTAGAAGTTGATGAGGATTCAGAAAGAACGCGAGATGCCTCACCGAAATCTTCAACTTCCGCGACTGATGATGAGAGGGATCGTGGGACCGTAGGAAGGCGGACTCGAGAATCCAACCAGGAGCAGGAGTTAAGCGACCAGTGGTGGAGGATTCTGAAAACCCTCCACATCATGTATGCCATCAAAACGTCCAAGATTCGAGTCGTACAGCTCTGAGAACACAATGTCCCCACTAACACCAGATTCTGACATGAATACGATCCTGGTAAAAATATATAAATTAGTATCCGATGAAAGTGCAATACTATTCAATAAGCTAATGAATGAATCAGTGACACTCGGTATATTCCCTAAAGGTCTAAAGAAAGCCAGAGTATGCCCTGTACTTAAGTCAGGAAACCCAAACACTCCATCTAATTACCGCCCCATTTTCATATTGTCAAATTTAAGTAAAGTATTTGAAAAAAATCGTGTACAATAAACTTGCTAAATTCTTAATCAAATGCGATATTTTGACTTAAACACAGTTTGGGTAACGGAAGATGCCATAAATGTGCTATTAGAAAATGTGTATCAGAACTTAAACAGCAAAAAACACACTGCCTTGCTCTTCCTCGACTTGTCAAAAACATTTGATACACTTTCGCATGAAATCCTAGTGAATAAACTTCACATATATGGAATAAGAGGAAATATCCTCGATTAACTTAAATCATATCTGTCAAATCTCCATTAGTACACCAGATTAAAAGATAATTTATCCGACAGGACTATGCTAACTAGTAGAGTCCCAAAAGAATCTATTCTTGGTCCATTACTATTTTTAATTCACGTCAACGATTCTGACAGTCATCTTATATGATTATTACCACAAAACATATTAATACAAACTGTCAAATAAAAATTGGGAATATGACTCTTGCAAGGGTGAATGTCGTTAAAGTATTTGGCATTAAAGTAGACAAAAAACTAAATTTCAAAAGTCAAGGACAACATATCAAAACTCGCAATGTTGCTGCGAGCTGCGCGTACTCTAAAATGGGCATATAGGCATAATAATGCTCTTATGTGGAAATATGTTTAATTCTTTATACTTCCATTTAAATTATTCTGACTAAATTGACTACCTTGACCTTGGTAACCTCGATTTTGCTTCCGACCGAATTGTTTATTCTGACGAAGGTCAAGCTTGTTGCTCCACAATGGACCTAAAGCTTAACATACATGGAATCCGAACCATGACAACGGGTGGTCATAAATTACAAAGTTCTCGCCCGGATTCGATCTCCCGATCTTCCGATAAGCATCCCAGCGTCTTAACCACTTGGCCTCTCAGGAAGCTCATTTATCTACCAACCTATTTTTTTCCGGAAGGATGAACAGCTGGACAAACTGCGCGCCGCCTTCTTTCCCTGGGAATCGAACCCGAGGCCGGTGGATTTATAGTCAGCGATGCTAACCACTACACCAGTGAGGCGCGTTGATGTAATTTTCATTATTTTTATTTTTGTTTTAAGGTTTTGAGACTTAATTCACTGATGATGACAAAAGGTTTGTCGAAACGTCTAAAGTACAAAAAAAAAAATAAATAAATAAACGAAAATGTTTGCCGTTATGTTGGTCCTTCTTTTCATCTGTAAGCTCCGTTTCCCTAAGGAGAAGTCAATAGCTTTGATATATATATATATATATATATATATATATATATATATATATATATATATATATATATATATATATATATATATATATAAGATGGCAAAAAAAAGGGAGACCTCGAACTTTGGCTGTAAAATCCAAAGTTATGGTCAGAGTTCAATATTTTTTTCACACCCAACAACTAATTAAATTTCCTATACGGTGAGGGGATTTTAAAGAAAACTAATGAAAATCACAGATTTATTGAACATTTCTCTATGCCACTAGAAATTCTCCATTTACAGTACTACTGCATTGTATGTGCAGATAAAAAGTTACAAAGTACTCACATATGGTGCTACCTTGATGTTGAAAAACCTGCTCGATATGTTTACCACGAACTTCTACAACCTTTTTCAGTCTAGGACGGAACTCATCTATGGCTTTATTGATTTGTTCTTGCGGTAGCTCATCCCATTTTTTCAGATGAAGCTGTCGTAAATAAGCGACATTTCTTACTTTGACCCGATAAATTCTCTGTGACAAATTTTCTCAAAGGCCGTAATCGACAGGATTTACTGTAAATCAGGACTGTTTGGTGACCAAATTTAATACCGCTACCTGGTATTCTTTTGATATCTCGTGTTTTATCGATTTTCTTGAGAAACTTGTCCAAACCTCCTGCAGTTGGCTTACGTTAATTAAAATCGCTTTAATTAATTATCAACTTGAACCTATGATTAGCAAGATTTTTCTGGAATATTCGCCATAAATCCAATTTCTCAGCTAAAATGCTAAAAGATGGCAAACAAACCAAAAAATTACCTAGTACTAATATACTAAAATTTCATGGTTCTATGTACCGTATTTGCCAAGATTTAAAAGGTCTCCCTTTTTTTTTTGCCGACCCGACAATGCAGTAGAGTGTAAATGGAGAATTTCCAATGACATAAAGACATGTTCAATAAATCCGTAATTTTCATTAGTTTCCTTTGAAATCCGCTCACCATATAGGAAATTTACTTAGTTGGTTGCGGGGTGCGAAAAAAATATTGAAATCTGACCATAACTTTGGATTTTACAACCGAAGTTCGAGGTGTTCCTTTTTTTTGCCCACCCGATATATATATATATATATATATATATATATATATATATATATATATATATATATATATATATATATATATATATATGGTTTCTCCCCTAATTTGAAATGAACAGTCTTTCTTTTCGTCTTGAAGATAGACACAAATTTTGAGTGCCTCTCGTAACTCAAAATTTTATGAGAAAAGAAAATTTAATAAAAGCCAAAAGACCAAATAAAATCTTAAATTTATGTGTACAATTTTACCTTTTTTTTTTTTTTTACTGTACACTTTCCAACTATTTTCATTCATATTTCATTATATTCGTTCCAACGTAAGTACTTGTACATGTATATATGTATATACATGATTATTATATAGACGAAAAATTTTGCACGTGTGCAACTGTTTTTATCCGCTGAAGTGGACTCCAATATCAAGTGTATCAGATAGGCTAAAGTAGTTTGTCTCATCAGATTGGATTAAATGGATTATATATATATATATATATATATATATATATATATATATAAATATATATATATACACTATATGATCAAAAGTATTCGGACACCCCAGAAAATCCGCATTTCTGCAAATATCACCTTCGCCGAAAGGTATGCTGGGAAAAAGCGTGGCGAAACTATAATGCTGAGGTGTTCTGTTAAGTTATCAGTAACTGTTGTGAAGCCATGCCGCGCGGACGTGAACTCTCCGAGTTCCAACGTGGACTCGTCATCGAATGTTATTTAAGTAACGTTTCTATACGAAACATTGCAGCCAAACAGGATATACCAAAGTCGACTGTAGCGGATGTTATCATGAGATGGAAGCACGACGGTGCAACTAACGCGAAAAAACGTTCCGGACGACCACGCAAACTGACGGAACGTGATAGAAGAAGTCTGGTACGACATGTCAAGAAGTCCCGCACGTCCTCTGCCGCTTCCATCGCTGAGGAGGTAGGAAGAGCATCCGGTACCTCCGTTAGTACTGTAACTATCCGCAGAGAGATGCACAGACTCGGTTATTATGGTAGAGCAGCTGTACACAAGCCACTGATTACAAAAGTTAATGCCACGCGTCGTTTGGCCTGGTGTGTCTCCCGTCGTTCCTGGACCGTGGAGGACTGGAAAACTGTTCTTTGGAACGACGAGTCGCGGTATTCACTCTTCCAGTCTGATGGGCGTGTTTGGGTGTGGCGACAACCCGGAGAACGGCTTCTTCCTGACTGTGTACGTCCAACGGTGAAGTTCGGTGGAGGGTCCATCATGGTATGGGGTTGTTTTTCCTGGCTAGGGCTCGGCCCGTTGGTTGTTATACCCACTACCATGAACGCTGACGTTTATCTCGACGTTCTGGACAATTCGGCCCTCCCTACACTGTGGCAATACTACGGAGATGGCCATTGTTTGTTTCAACAGGATCGAGCTCCCTGCCATACTGCAAGGCGTGTGCAGGACTGGTTTCGTGAAAATAAGGTGGATTTGTTAGACTGGCCTGCTCAGAGACCCGATCTCAACCCAATCGAGCACATGTGGGACGAACTGGAGCGACGGATACGAAACCGCACACCACGCCTGGCTTCACTTGCATCTCTTGCATCAGCTCTGCAAGAGGAATGGCGAGCCATTCCTGCACAGACTTACAGAAAACTGGTGGAAAGTATGCCTCGACGTGTTGACGCTGTAATAAAAGCAAAGGGTGGACCTACTGGTTACTAAATGCCATAATAAAACCATTTTTCCCAAAACCATGCGGTGTCCGAATACTTTTGATCATATTATATATATATTATATATATATATATATATATATATATATATATATATATATACACGTTAAACATAGGACGGGGAATATTTAATACTTTATTATGAGTTAGAACTTACATTATATTTTAGTACAAAAGGGAAAGCATTTTTACATGGTTACTCACATACGAGTCATTAGATTTTACAGTTGCCCGCATATGTAATGTTCCTTGCCTCACAGGCGACGTACATGTGGCAACGCCGCAGTGATAGTAAAAGTACCCCAACTGGGGGAAGGTGGGGGTGGAGGGGGTACAACCGAGTCCAACAACATACAGCACAGACATATATATCTAAAGGGCAGTTGAATGTGCATTCATTGACATACAGGTAATTATATTGTAATGTCTGTGTTCACAAAAATAAACAATTAATATGATCATATAAAGCGTTGAACTCCTTGTAGTTTACTTGTCTTATACATTAATAAGGTTCCATTATGATTACTACAAGTCGATATGAACAGCTACCACAATACAACTTTTTATACACTAGTGAATTTGAACCAAAAATACACATTACACAACCAATTACAATTACATTACAATATATGATAATAAAAACCCACTCTAACAGACAGAGTTTATTTCCACAACAGTTTCGATGCCCACTGGCATCCTCTTCGGGTGGATACAGTGGGCATCGAAACTGTTGTGGAAATAAACTCTGTCTATTAGAGTGGGTTTTTATTGTCATATTTTGACCTTCACGTAGAAAAGTGGTTTTTTGCATTTACATTACAATAGTTTGTAATATTTAGAGATTAGCTAGTCGAAAAAATGTAAATTTATGGACAACTTAACTTATTATGCTTTGCCATTTTTGTGAATGTAAAATATTTTTATATAATTACACTGAAATGAGTATAAATTATCATAGTTTTTTTGGTGTTAAATTTTCTGTAAATATCGATTTTGTTTTGTAATGAAAATTTTAAAATTTCAAATAATCAGTAAGAGAATCAGCTAAATTTGGCCGATGCCAATGCCCAAAAAATGGCCGATTCTTCCAATGCCGATGAATCAGTACACCACTAGTTTTTATTGATTTTGCTAATTTTGAGGACCAGGTTCTTTACTGATAAATATACTATTCAGTTTGATGTAATAATAAATGCAAAAAACTTCACTTTTTTACGTGAAGGTCAAAATATGAGAATAAAAACCCACTCTAATAGACAGAGTTTATTTCCACGACAGTTTCGACGCCCACTGGCATCCTCCTCGGGTGGATACAGAAACACAAATGAAACAAAACAAGAGGGAAAAAACAGTTCAGGGATCGACCGTTAAGAAATTCGCACCTAGGTTGGATTCCATTCTCTCGAGACAGGAGGGGCATTTTCATTAAGTACATTCGCACAAATTTTAAAACTATCTTCCTGTTCTAAACATACAGATTCTATTATTTTTACATAATTATTACATTTATAATTAAATTTATTACATTTAATATTGCATAATTATTAATTACAGAAATTATAAATTTATTATTACATTGGTTATTACATTGTTGTTTATTATACAGAAATTATAAACCGAAAAACGAATGAAAAAAGGCGATTAGGAAATAATCCAGAGACCATTGAGAAATTCGCACCTAGGTTAGATATCGTGGCTGTGAAGACCAAGAAGCTGCAACTCAAGTTCCTGCAAGAGTGTTTAGTGGAGCAAGTGTGCCCGAAGTCCTTGATACCGTTTACCTTCAGGAAGGACCATACACCGTTTCCGAATTTTGCCAGGGAAATTTTGAAGGAACGTATTCCATGTGTTAAAAGAGAAATTGACCATACGTATTTCAAACTAAGAAATTGTCTACGCGTCCTTAAATCGCATGTGTCGTGTGAACTACTTGTGGCGCTGTTTGAAACTGCAGATTATAAATGCGACGTGGAGACTAGACGCACTGAACAACGACTTAACAGAAAGCTATCCTATTTATGTGATGAAAGTGCTTGGTCAAAGTGTGCGGTGGAAGGTTCCGTTTTAAATTTATCGACATATGTCTTGTCCAAATCCGAAAAGAAAGTTCTTAATTTAGGGCTGTCGTTTGCGCTTAAACCCGATAAAAACATTGTTTTAGATTTTGTGTCTTCCGTAGTTAATTCCAGGGTGGATATTCCGTGTTTAAATGGTTTGATTCTGAGCAAGTTTCTGGAACATTTCAACTCATTGGACTCTATTCCCAAAAGATTCCGGTTAGCTTTAGACAAGCTCAGGAAGAATGAAGCAATATTTGTCACTAAAGCGGACAAAAGTAACACTGTGGTTATTTTGGACAAGTGTGATTATAAACAAAAAATGGAAGCGTTACTTAGTGATGAATTCACCTACACCAAAGTGAGATCGTCCCCCCTAAAGCGTCTTTCTGCCGAATTCAACAAAACCATCAGGAACTTATTAAAAGATGTCCCGGCGATTGATCCTAAAAGATTTCTACAGATTAACCCCAAACTCCCCCACATTTACGGCCTACCCAAAACCCATAAGATTAATATACCACTCCGTCCCATTATTTCACACAGGGGTTCCTTTAGTTACAGGTTATCTAAATTTCTTGCAGATAAATTATCCCCATTAGTTGGTAAATTTTCAGGCTCGCACATCACTAATTCCTGTGACTTTATTAACAAAGTTATGTCCTTAGATTTAAAACGGGGAAGAATAAGTTTTGATGTTGAGTCCTTGTTTACGAAAGTTCCCATTGATGATGTACTTAGTTTTTTAGATAGAAAATTGCCAACATGTAACGTAGAACTAGGCATGCCCACATCTGTATTTTTAGAACTGATAAAACTCTGTGTCACCAATAATGCCTTCTCCTTCGGTGAAGAATTTTATTTGCAACGTTTTGGTATGGGAATGGGGTCCCCTTTATCCCCAATACTGAGTACATTATATATGGAGTATTATGAGTCGGAATTGTTGCAAACAATATGTCCCAGGAATCTAATTTGGTTTCGTTATGTAGATGATATTTTCTCATTTTGGCCTGACCACTGGAACAACTTTGACACTTTCTTTCAGTCATTAAATAATCTTGTTCCCTCTATTAAATTTAAATATGAATGGGAGAACGACAAACAATTACCTTTTCTAGATGTTTTGGTCATTAACGAAAGCGGAAAGCCCAATTTCACGGTCTATAGAAAACCTACTCATTGTAATTCGTACATTCATTATTTTTCATATCATGATGAAGGGGTTAAAAGCTCAATTATTTCTTCCATGTTTCTAAGAGCACTCAGGATTTGTAGCCCACATTTGCTGGATCCGGAAAATTCAAAGATTTGGAACATTTTTAAGGATTTAAAATATCCTGAGTGGTTTATCAGAAAGGCGTATTTTAAAGCCAGAAAATCTTTTTATGCCCCTCGGGAACCTTCAGTTAACCAAAAACAATATGTGAGTTTGCCTTACATTGCCGGCTTAGAAAGAGTAAAACCGTTGACGAAAGAATTTAAGTTTGCTTTGGCGTTCAAATATTCGTCTACCGTGAAAAGTAAATTGGTTAGGAATAACGTTGCAAAAGAGGAACAAGCCTGTGTCTACAGCATTCCCTGTAAAAGTTGTGATTTAGTATACGTGGGAGAAACTGGAAGAAATATTGAAACCCGTATCAAAGAACACAAATATGCCTTCAGAAGTTGTAATACTAATAATGCCATTTTTTATCACGCTAGCCAAAATAATCATGCTATAGATTGGGAATCAAGTAAGGTACTTTATAAATGTAATAATTATGTCAAAAGAAAAATAATAGAATCTGTGTGTATAGAAAAAGTAGATAATTTTAATTTGTGCGAAGGTACTTATAAGTTAGACCCTTTAATGAGATTCTTGGTCAATAAATCCCTTACGGAGTCGTGGGAACGTGTTCGAACCTAAGTGTGAATTTCTTAAATGTCTCTGGATTGGAATGTTTCCTTACTCGCTTTTAGTAAATGTAATAATGGAAGTAATTAATGTGGAAATAAATATATGCAGTAATTATGTCAAAACATTAGGATCTGTATGTATAGAACAAGAAGATATTTTTAATTTGTGGAAATGTAGTTATAAGCTGACCCTGTAATAAAATGCCCTTCTGGTTTCGGGAGAACGATATCTAACCTAGGTGCGAATTTCTCAATGGTCTCTGGATTATTTCCTAATCGCCTTTTTTCATTCGTTTTTCGGTTTATAATTTCTGTATAATAAACAACAATGTAATAACCAATGTAATAATAAATTTATAATTTCTGTAATTAATAATTATGCAATATTAAATGTAATAAATTTAATTATAAATGTAATAATTATGTAAAAATAATAGAATCTGTATGTTTAGAACAGGAAGATAGTTTTAAAATTTGTGCGAATGTACTTAATGAAAATGCCCCTCCTGTCTCGAGAGAATGGAATCCAACCTAGGTGCGAATTTCTTAACGGTCGATCCCTGAACTGTTTTTTCCCTCTTGTTTTGTTTCATTTGTGTTTCTGTATCCACCCGAGGAGGATGCCAGTGGGCGTCGAAACTGTCGTGGAAATAAACTCTGTCTATTAGAGTGGGTTTTTATTCTCATATTTTGATGTAATAAACATGTTTTATAGATCTAATGACTCACACATGTTGTTTATATCCTCATGTAATCGCAAGTTTCTTTAAAAATATCATATCTTATTTTTTAAACTTTAATACAAAAAATGTATCATCTAATTTTTTTTACAGATAAGATAGTATAATGGCTCCAAATAAAGAAATTTCATACAAGAATTGGTTGAAAATTATTGTTCTCCATAAAGAACGTAACACTAAAAGACAAATAGCTGCTAAAGCTGGAGTATCATTGTCTACTGTTTCCAAAATCCTTTCTCACCACTCACAAACTGGGGATTTGCAGAACAAAACAGATTGAGGATGGAAGCGAAAAACATCTAAAAAGGTTGATGAGTATATTATAATGATGAGCAAGCGTAATAGAGAAAAGACTGGTAGGTGGGGAAGGTGAATTGGTTGAAAGTGGTGACATCATAGACACGTCATAAAAGAGAGTGACATAAAATGGGCGGAGCTCTATCAAGACACGTCATAAAATGGGCGGAGCTCTAGCACATATATATATTTTATTATGCACAGAGCGTGCATAGAACAAGGAACTCTTCTGGGAAAATTAAATCCACTACAGTTCGAATGAGTAATGGTCAACGACAAATACTATGTTTTTCTTTTTCATGATGTTAGCCCGACGTGGGCAACGTGTCACTCGCAATTTTCCCAGAAGAGTTCCTTTTTCCATGCATGCAGAGGCGGATTAAGACACCTTGGGGCCCCGAGGCAATGAAGAATATGGGGTCCTTTTCTATAGCTTTTTATTAACAATACATGTACATGTACAGTACATAGTACACTGACACGAATTATATGTACGATGCTCAGGCTAATTGAGAAACAAACTTAAAAGAACCTTAACACAGTGTATTTTGCCGTTTGCCAAAACCAAACAGTATTAGACAAACTTTACTTTAGGGTCTATAAAACAAAATAAAACAGGGAATTTGTCAGTTTGTGTACTCTGTCATATTTAATCAAAGAAGTTTGCGAAATCTCGAATTATATCATCGAAACTCAATTGATTGGGGGGCCCCTCAAGCATGGGAGCCTGAGGCTTCAGCATCAATAGCCTCAGTGATAATCCGCCACTGCATGCATGGCCTGTGTGTAACATAAAAGATCTCAGGGGACCATTCTGAGTTCAGTCCCATCATGAAACGGACATGTTAAGTGCTTTAAAAAGTGGACGCTCAATTCTGCCTATTGAGGTTTAAGTTTTGGTTTTTGGCTGAAAATACAATAGTTACCGCTTTTTCTTTGATGTATTGAATCCGACGTGAATGCAAAGAGTTTCTTGCGTATATTGAGATCCTAAATATAGAGGCTAGGTGGAGCTGTAAACCCTAGATCCTGTCCCAAAGCTGGATCCTATCTGCTTGGCAGATAGCTGGCGAAGGAAGCTATATTTTGGGGCCTCTTTGCGAGTAACCCGTTGCCCACGTCGGGCTAACATCATGAAAAAGAAAACTATAGTATTTGTCGTTGACCATTACTTATTCGAATTATAGTGGATTTATTTTCCCAGAAGAGTTCCTTGTTCCATGCACGGTCTGTGTGTAACATAAAAGATCTCAGGGGACCATTCTGAGTTCAATCTCATAAATCTGCGTTGGACAAACTTAATACCTTATCGGATAAATGGGGATACGTGAACGCGGCCGCGTAAAGTCTCCCATTAATACTTAGATACGTAGATTTTTTATTCACACATAAATGAATTTCCCTACCTATATTGTATATGAAATAATAAAAAACATAATGATATTTACATATGATAAATAAAAATATATTAAATGAAAATAGCACGTATCTTTTCTTCACTCTTTCGGATGGTGCGTATGGGAGACTCATTCACGTGATACTCGCGGCCAAGTGATGTTATGCTCATACCACCACGCAACTTATCTAGAATCTTTATTTTTTCGGCTAATGTCATAACCTTACGACTTTTCTTCTCTTCACTATCACTCGCAGATGCTTTACGTTTTGGTGCCATACTGCTGTCTAAGGGTAATAGCAAAACAACGGCAAAATACGACAAAAACAATCCAACACAACTTCACTGAATTTAACGCGGTAGCGGGACTGAGACAAAGGGTGATGCGAGGGATGACGCGAGAGGGAGGGAGATGCGGGAGTGTTAGAGAGTGTAGGAGGAAACACTAGAGCATGCATTGGCGCGCGTACAGTACTACTTTATTAGAGCGTGTTTGGCGGACCGTGTATAATCAAATTTTCCGCTTTCGGCAAATAATTGTTCACATTTATTTTTTCTTGTATAAGCAAATTCGCGCTGGACAAACACGCGTTGGACGAGGGTTTATATATATATATATATATATATATATATATATATATATATATATATATATATATAAGAACATAGGCTATGTGGCGTCGGCCTCCGAGGTGAATATATATCGAAACCTACGGTAAAATTATTGAATGCCTGGTTAGGTTAATTGAATGCCCGCTAGATCAATGTACGCCCTTGACGATTGGTTAGGTTAAGTCGTGAGATTTTCGTTAAAACTAACGAAAATATCACGACTTAACATAACCAATCGTCAAGGGCGTACAATTAACCTAACCGGGCATTCAATTAACCTAACTGGGCATTCAGTTGACTTAACCGGCATTCAATTAACCTAACCGGGCATATATATATATATATATATATATATATAATATATATCGTTCAACTTCCACCCGAGCAACGCCGGGTCGCTCCGCTAATTACCGTATAAGACTTGTAAACTACATGGAGTTCAACGCTGTTCACGATCATATTAATTGTTTATCTTTATGAACACATATTACATTATAATTACCTGTATGTCAATGACTGCACATTCAATTGTCCTTTAGATATACAGTATATGTCTATGTTATATGTTGTTGGACTCGGTTCTCCCCCTCCACCCCACTTTCCCCCCAGTTGGGGGTACCTTGACTATCACTGCGGCGTTGCCATATGTACGGAGTCGTCTGTGAGGCGAGGAACATTACATGTGCGAGCAACTGTACATTGTAATGTTGAAACATTTAAATTTAAAAATAAACTAAAATCTAGCAGACATGTAGTGTTGCCGACACAATTCCTCAAACACTTTGCAAATATTATTTAAAATACATTTAATGCCAATTCAGATACTATAAATTACAATAATAAATCTTTAGGAATGAAAATGGCATAAACGAAAAGAGTACCAATTGTGTAGGTATGGAATGAGTGTATTGAAAGAGTAACAATACACTCATTTGAATTTTTTTGATGATGTCATTTCAGTGACTTTTTGTTTTAATGCAAATATATCCGAGGAATAATGATTTGTTTTTGAATATTTGCCCTCGGCTAATTATAATTTTTTTTATGCAGTAAGGAGGGGCCAAGGGAAAATGCCCGCAAAAGGTCCCCCCCCCCACCCTGCCATAGAAGAAGAAATCATATTTGTTTATTTATCTTACTGATTACGAATACCGAACAGCATTTTCATTTCCATTTGAGGTTAGTATAAAAGGACCTATTTAAAAGTTGTTTTTAACCACATAAGCAAACGTTTTGCTATATTTTAATATTTGTTTATTAGGATTTTATAATATAAACTAATTTCCTAATTTTTTATGCGATTTGTGAAACAAAAATATAGTTTCTTCGCTACAAAATCAAATGCTATTTGTTTGCCATTGAAACTACTATATTTCTGGCACTACCGTTTTCATCACTATTCTTATCATATAACTAACTATAACTGAATTAATCTTACCTCACTAACCTCAGTTATCCCCTTCATCTGACACTCTGACACTTTTACTTCCTGCTGAAAGTTCGCTTTCATTCAGTCTATCTCAAAGAAGGGTGACCGCTCTCAACCCTCCATCTAGCGTGCAATTACTTTGATTTCTTGCCTTTCTAAAGTTTTTAATCTAGCCTTTCATTGAAAGGTTTCTAAACACTTCTCTAATCGCAATCTTCTTTCAGATCGTAACTATGGGTTCCGCGAGGGACGATCTACTGGCGATCTTCTTGTGTATTTTTCTGACTGTTGGTCATCCTCCGTTCGAGATTTCGGTGAAACTTTTGCTATTGCGCAAGACGTATCAAAATCTTTTGATAGAGTCTGGCACAAACCCTTAATTTCCAAACTGCTGTCCTTTGGTCTCTATCCTTCCATCTGCGCCTTCATCTCTAATTTCATTTCTAGCCGATCTATAGCTGCGGTTGTAGATGGCTGCTGTTCTTCTCCAAAAGCTATTAACAGCGGTGTTCCTCAGGGCTCTGCCCTGTCACCCACTTTCTTCCTTTCATTTATCAATGATATTTTAATTCGCGCCTTCTGTGAGAGAGCTATGGCGCACCTGACCTCTGATCTTTCTACTATCTCTGATTGGGCCAGAGAAAACCTTGACTTTGAATGCTTCAAAAACCCAGTTCTTTCATCTGTCTACTCGTCACAATCTTCCACACGACTATCCATTTATCTTCAACAACACATTACTCAATCCTTTCTTATCTCTTAACATTCTTGCTGTTTCCTCTTCTCGTGATTTTTCCTGGCGAGATCACATATATACTCTTTATAAAACAGCTTCTAAGAGATTAGGTGTGATGCGCCGCTTCCGCAGTTTCTTCACCCCAACTCAGTTGCTGTTTGTGTGCAGGAATCTTGTCCGACCTTGTATGGAGTACGCTTCTCATGTGTCGGATGGCTCAACCCCCCCCCACCCCCCCCCTTGACCGGGTGGAATCAAAGCTTTTCGTCTTATGAATTTCCCGCCTCCTACTGATTGTTTTCAATCCATCCCTCTTCGCCGCAATGTTTTCTCACTCTCTTTTTAATATCGATATTATAACGGATTCTGCTCTTTTGAAGTTTCTAATTGCATGCCTCCTCCTTTAAGGAGAGCTTGCAGTACCAGATTTTCAACACATTCTCATCTCTTTTATGTTTAACTCTCGAGCGCAAGGGTTAATAGGTATTCTCAATCTTTCATCTATTCAACTGGTGAACTGTGGAACATTCTTCTTTAATTCATCTTCCCCCCTGTTTATGACCTCCAAATTTTCAAACGCAGTGTGTCCAGACATCTCGAAAACTTTTATCTTAATTTCGGCTTTCTTCTTCTTACTTTACAGGGGTGGGGTGCGTTTCCCATAGCCCCGCCTTTTTGTATAAAAAAATATAATCACCTTAAAAAATGTTTGTACATAATGAGGAATGGACGTTGCAGATACGGAGGAAACTGCCTCCCATTTCCACCTTTCTATGCGCAGACATTCAGTTAGGGAGAAAAATGTCTACATATGGAGTGACATAAAGGATACTCAGAGAAGAGAAAGAGAAGTAACATATCGGTCTCTACATAAAAGAAGCAACAACAGTGCCAATGAAGTACGCTTTTTCGGGGAAATGATAACGATAAAAGAACAACTGTCCCTTATAATGAGAAAAGATCGAACTTCGCAGACATATGTATCCCAGCAATATATACACTGCCCTCCCGTCCAACACCACCCAGGTTCATTCACTAACCATGGTACCAAGGGCCGAATCCCCAGTAATTTCAAATGCAGTGGCCCAACTAATAACAACAAACAACAAATGTCAAATCGACCAGAAAAAGACCATTATCCAAGACAACCAAGCACCATGATTATTAACCTTGTAAATTTATTACGTACAAATATACAAGGCCTGTTCATTCGCCATGCAGACTGCAAATTACAATACCTGCAAAATTTAGTTCTGGAAACCAACACGGATATCATATGCCTAACGGAAACACACTTGCATAAATGTGGAAAAGGCTGTGCAAATTATACCAAAGTCAATGATATAGCAATAAAGGACTACAACATGCACAGAGCGGATAGATTTGTTACAAAAGGAGGAGGCTGTTGTATTTACATGAAGAACAGTTAAACATGTGAAGGTAAGCAAATCAAATAGCACAGTCGAAATTCTTAGTTTAGAAGTAAAAGAACTGAACCGAATCATTATGAACGTGTACAGACAACCAAACATAAAAAAAGTGAATTCCACTTCGTTACAAATTAAATTTAAAACATGTTAAAATTACTTAAAACTCCAGCACCAAATATTTTAATTTGTGGGGATTTTATCTTTCCATTCATAATATGGAAAAAAAATCACGAGGTTATAAATGTTGAGAAGTTCCACGGAAACACTACAAATGGCAACAGAACCCAGGCAATAATGCTATCAGATATTATGGAAGGAAATCTGTGAAGCGACTGGAAAATAGAACGTTTTGGATTTAATTTGGAAAAATAACAAAGAAATAATAATAAATAAAAAGGTAACGCACACAAATTTCTCCGACCATAAACTAATCGATAAACAATTGAAGTTAGTACGCAGAGGTCCGAAAATGCATCCCAGAGAGTTAGAGGGAATATTTTAAAGATTTTAAATATAAATTCAAAGAAAGTAGATTGGGAAAGTATAAATGAAGCTTTAAAGAATGTAACTTGGAAATTGTTACTTCACAAGAATACTCCAGAAGAAATACTATTTGTAATAGAAAATAAAACTAAACCCATATTGCTGAAATATGTTGCGAAGAAACAAGAACAAAAAACAACAAAAAACGTAGTAAGCTCGAAAGAAAAATCAGGAAATTATTTAGACAACGGAAATAACATAAAAAAATATCTACGGATGCAGAACTGAACCAAGGAGACTCAAACTAGCCCAAAAGCTGTGCAAAATAGAAATGGACCTTAACAAATATTCATCCACAAGACAAACGAGGAGGTAAACAAGGTAGCAGAAAACAAAATTAACCCAAAATAATTTTATACATTTGCGAAAAGAAAAATGTAATGTAAAGAGAGTATTGCTCCGTTAAATGATCCAGAAAAAGTGAACGAACTGCTTAAGGAAAATTTAACTCTGTGTTGAAAAAGAAAGTAGAAATTCCAGATGAATTCTTTCGCATAAATACAAAACAGCCTAGAATAAGTTCGGACACAAATTTAGTAATTGATTTAGAGTTTTTGAAAGAAGATGTAATTTAGGCTCTATCAGTAATAGGGGAAAATTCAGCACCAGGACCAAACACATGGAATACTATGTTTTTGAAGAAATGCAATGAGAGTATTGCCAATCCATATACTTACTGTGGAAAAAAATCACTCGACACAGGACAAATTCCACTTCCATTAAGTTACACGAATATTGTTCCCATATTCAAAGGAGATAACAGAGCAATGCCTAAGAACTATCAGCCAGTAGTTCCAACCTCCACCTTATAAAGTGCTTCGAACGTTTAGTTATAGGCAAAATTGCCTGTTACCTACAAGTAAAGCACTCATTTATTCAATCCGAACCAACATTGCTTCAGGTTTGGAATATTATGTTTTGGCTCCTCTTGCGGGGTGAGACAAGGCTCCTTGCTCTCCCCTATGCTGTTTAATGTGTATATTGACGGATTAATTGCTTCACTTAATGAGGCAACAGTAGGATGTTGTATAGATAACACAAGGATAAATAACTTAGTTTATGCCGATGATATGGTGTTAATAAGTCCCTCTGTTAAAGGTCTGGATCGGCTGCTAAATGTCTGCGAAGTGTATTCGCAGAAACATGATATTCTTTTTAATGTTACAAAAACTAAGGTTATGCAATTTCATCCTAAAAGCTGTAATCAGCCAGCTGATATAAGGTTTAAAATGAATGGTGAAGTAATTGAGGAAGTACAAGAGTTTAAGTATTTGGGTCAAACTATTACCAGCTCCTTGAGTGATGACTCGGATATAAGAAAACAATCTCGAAGCCTGTGTGCTAAAGCGAATATGACCATAAGGAACTTTCGTTTCTGTACAAGTGAAGCTAAAGACACACTCTTTCGTACTTTCTGCAGTAATATATACGGTCAGCAACTCTGGGTGAATTATAAAAAAGGTTCTGGCAGAACCCTAAATTTGCTGTACAACAGGTCCTTTAGACTCTTACATAAATTACCCCCGAGATGCTCAGCTTCGCAAATGTTTGCTACCCGCAATGTTCCGAGCTTCCCGGAGGTAACAAGACGTGCTCAACAGTCTAATGCAAAGAATTAAAAAATCAACCAACCCGATCATCCAAGCTATCCATGAGTCCTGCCATTTATCCTCTAAGCTATGGACTTCTTGGTACGAAAACGTCTGTCTGTAGCTCCACTTAACTTCGACAGTGCAGTATTATTTCTAATCAATTGTATATATTTTTATCCTTAGTGTATGAACTGTCATTGCATTAATAATATTTGTCATATGGACTATAGTCTGCCAATAAACCTTTTCATTTTCATTTTCATAACAGTTATTAGATCAGCAAGAGAAAATACAGGAAACAGTGTGTCGGGGTCAAAATATATATGTAATATATAATGGTTTTGCTAAAGCCTTCGATAAACATGATCATGGAATTTATAGCACACAAACTTAAGAATACAGAAACTACTGGAGAGATGGGACAATGGATATTTAATTTTCCGGCCAAAAGAACACAAAGAGTGCCATGGCAATAAATGGAATCAAATCTGAGACTCAGAAGTCGTGAGCTCTGTCTCACAAAATACAGTATTCGCTCTCTTGCTGCTTATAATAATGATTGCAGACATTGAATTAGCTGTTAATGACCGTATCATATTGTGTTTCGCGGATGACACAAAGATATGCAAGGAAATATAAAATGAAGATGACATAGAAACAAAACGACATGAAAACACTTCCGACTTATAAGATATATTAACAACAAAGTGCTACAGAATAAAGGGTACAAAAGACTGCAAGCCAAAACAGGTAACACCAAACCTACAAGTCAGAGATCTTGGTGTAATAATGCCATCGGATGCAAAATTCAGAGAACACCATATCATTCAAATTAAAACAGCTAGAAATATAATGGGAATTATCTAGTGGAGCTTCTACAGCACAAAAGAAAACTTCCTGCTAAAATTGTGGAAGAGTTTAGTCCTACCAGTAATTGAATATTGCCAGTGCTCACAAGCCCATACAGAAACGAGACATTGCAAATGTAGAAGCCATACACAGCATTTTTATTTCTAGAATAGAGGAAATGAAAGATGAAGTCCACTGGTCTTGGCTACAATCTCCGAAATTCTACTCTCTGGAAACAAGACACTAGCGGTACACAATAATATGCATATAGAAAATACTCGACATTTGTGTCCCAAAGGTTAAAAATGAAATAGAAACACACTGGAATGAGAGAAGAGGCAGATTCTGTACTGTTCCAGCTGCAGTGGGACAGGGGGCCATAAAAACAAGGATGGAAAATACCCTCAGAATACAAAGTCTGGTCTTGGCTACAATCTCCGAAATTCTACTCTCTGGAAACAAGACACTAGCGGTACACAATAATATGCATATAGAAAATACTCGACATTTGTGTCCCAAAGGTTAAAAATGAAATAGAAACACACTGGAATGAGAGAAGAGGCAGATTCTGTACTGTTCCAGCTGCAGTGGGACAGGGGGCCATAAAAACAAGGATGGAAAATACCCTCAGAATACAAAGTCCAAAACTTTTCAGCACTGCCAAAAGAACTGAAGAACTTTCAGCAAACCAACCTGAATAATTTCAAGAACCAGCTGAAGAGGTTCTTGTGTAAAGTCCCTGACCAGCCATGCATGGCTGGGTACGAGGGCAGGAAAAGAGCGAGATCCATTCTACTAAATCTCGCAAATGAGGTAGGATGCTGTAGTGAGGTCGACCACGGGTCGATCTTGAACCGTCATTCGAAGCCATTATAAGGTATCATAAAATTAAGTGTGTATGTGTGTGTGTATACATACACACACACACACACACTATATATATATATATATATATATATATAGGGTGTCCCAAAAAAAACTATATACTCTTTATAGCATCATATATTTTATAATTTTAAAAAAACCAAACAATATATTGTTATAGCAATTGCCAATGAAAGGTAAATTAGTAATCTAAGTGATCAAAATGTTATAGCGAGTTGTTTGCATATAAAATTTAATTAACTACGGCAAGTGCTCAAAATGTTCTCCGGCGGCATGAATGCATTTTTGAATGCGTCGACTAACTGACTCGCAGACATGGACTAATGTGGATGCTGTGATGGTCCCGCACTTTTCCCTAATTGCATCCTTAAGGTGTTCGAGTGTTGCAGGTCTTGTACCATAAACTGCATCCTTCAGGTAGCCCCACAAGTAAAAATCAAGTGGAGTCAAGTCCGGTGAACGTGGAGGATACTCAACGCTTCCTCTTCGTCCTATCCACCGGTTAGGCAACGTTTCATCGAGGTACCTTCTGACATCACAATGATAATGAGGGGGCTCCATCTTGTTGAAAGTAAAAGTCGTCGTTTCCAAACAACTTCCGAACTGCAGGTATAATTTCTGTCCGCAGCATGTCGAGATATGCGGCACCGGTAACTGTCCCATTAAAGAAAAATGGTCCAACCAAACCCCTGGATGATAAACCACACCATGCTGTTAATCCTGGTAAATTAACATGTTTATCCACATAAACGTGTGGATTATCAAGTGACCAGTACCTGCAGTTGTGTCGATTTACTGTGCCATTCAGCTTGAAGGTAGCTTCATCAGACCACACGATTTTGTTGTATTGAAAGTGCATTCATGCTGGCGGAGAACATTTTGAGCACTTGGCGTAGTTAATTAAATTTTATATGCACACAACTCGCTATAACATTTTGATCACTTAGATTACTAATTTACCTTTCATTGGCAATTGCTATAACAATATATTGTTTGGTTTTTTTTAAATTATAAAATATATGATGCTATAAAGAGTATATAGTTTTTTTTGGGACACCCTGTGTATATATATATATATATATATATATATGATGAATAAAACCACGAAGGAAAGGAAACACAAAATGGTGCTCAAGCGCTTTCGTCTAATGACATCCTCAGGAACACTGAAGTACATAAAAAGGGTTAAGCCTATATATAGGTTACAGAAAGAAAAAAAAAAAGAAAAAATAAATAACATACATACACACACACAACATATATATATATATATATATACATACATATCTATATATACAAATGCATACATACATACATACATACATATATACAATAAACAGAGAAGTAAAAATAATAAAAAATTAAAAATTAAAACCTTAAAGGATTACCAGTGAGGCGTACAAATTTGTAAGGAAAAATATCGATTTTTAGCACAAGATCAAATGGATTATAAAGATACAAATTTATACTGGAACTCTGCCGGGTTTTAACACAATGCTGCCTATGGTCAGGTTTCGATATATATAAAAAAATAAAATGCAAATTAAAAGTTAATCGATTTTTAGCACAAGATCAAATGGATTATAAAATACAAATTTATACTGGAACTCTGTCCGGTTTTAACACAATGCTGACTATGGTCAGGTTTCGATATATATAAAAAAAATAAATGCAAATTAAAAGTTAATAAAGTAGAAGACAAGTTTACCAAAGATTTAATGTTTTACCCTTCTTATCTAAATCTTTTTCAAAGGAATTCAACATAACAGGATCGAGTTGAAAAAGACCTTTGCTTATGTTGAAGTTATTTGAAAGTTGGATAATGGCAGACTCAAGAATATTTCTATTAACAATGTTGCTTGAATGGAATAAAACTGAAGCATTATTCCAATCAATACAGTGGGCTAACTCTGACAAATGGACAAAAAGGGCACTGGACAACTGTCCTGTTCTAACGGAATATTGATGCTGTTTTATACGTGTGTGCAAATCCTTTCCCGTCTGACCTATGTAAAAGGAATCACATTGTTTACAACCAATTTTATAGATAATGCCTGAATTATTGGTAGGGCTATTTTTTACTATGATATTTTTCACAATATTGTTATATGAAAATACTACATTAATATCCAAAAGTTTAAGTACATTAGCAATGCCTAAAAAGCCCGAGAAAAATGGAAGTACTAAAATATTTTTTGACAAAGTACGAGTGTTAATATTGACACGATAGAAAGTTCGTTTTGCCTTGTTGAGACAAGATTCCATAAACGCAGATGGATAACACAAATCACTTCCAATACCGTTGATTTTTTCCAATTCGGCATCGATGTATTCCGGACTGGCGATCCTAAGGGCGCGGAGAAACATTGATGAAAATATGGCCTTCTTAGTGGGGGTATCATGTCCCGAGTAAAAGTGTACGTAGGACAAATTGTTTGTCGTTTTCCGATATATACTAACTTAAAACCTGGGCTTTCCCTATGTACACGCACATCCAAAAATGGATTGAATTGTCTTGCTCAACTTCTAAAGTAAACTTAATGGAGGGGACTTGATCATTTAACTGAAGGAGGAAGCTATCCAGGTCACGATTCATGGGCCAGATACACAAAATATCGTCGACGTACCGCAACCAAGGGATGCCAACCCCCAGGATTCTCGGAATATAGGTAATTTCGAAAAACTCCATATAAATATTGGAGAAGAGGGGCGATAAGGGGTTGCCCATAGCCATACCAAAAACTTGTTGATAATACTCGTTATTGAAAGTGAATTTATGGCTATGGCTATGGGCAACCCCTTATCGCCCCTCCTCTCCAATATTTATATGGAGTTTTTCGAAATTACCTATATTCCGAGAATCCTGGGGGTTGGCATCCCTTGGTTGCGGTACGTCGACGATATTTTGTGTATCTGGCCCATGAATCGTGACCTGGATAGCTTCCTCCTTCAGTTAAATGATCAAGTCCCCTCCATTAAGTTTACTTTAGAAGTTGAGCAAGACAATTCAATCCCATTTTTAGATGTGCGTGTACATAGGGAAAGCCCAGGTTTTAAGTTTAGTATATATCGGAAAACGACAAACAATTTGTCCTACGTACACTTTTACTCGGGACATGATACCCCCACTAAGAAGGCCATATTTTCATCAATGTTTCTCCGCGCCCTTAGGATCGCCAGTCCGGAATACATCGATGCCGAATTGGAAAAAATCAACGGTATTGGAAGTGATTTGTGTTATCCATCTGCGTTTATGGAATCTTGTCTCAACAAGGCAAAACGAACTTTCTATCGTGTCAATATTAACACTCGTACTTTGTCAAAAAATATTTTAGTACTTCCATTTTTCCCGGGCTTTTTAGGCATTGCTAATGTACTTAAACTTTTGGATATTAATGTAGTATTTTCATATAACAATATTGTGAAAAATATCATAGTAAAAAATAGCCCTACCAATAATTCAGGCATTATCTATAAAATTGGTTGTAAACAATGTGATTCCTTTTACATAGGTCAGACGGGAAAGGATTTGCACACACGTATAAAACAGCATCAATATTCCGTTAGAACAGGACAGTTGTCCAGTGCCCTTTTTGTCAATTTGTCAGAGTTAGCCCACTGTATTGATTGGAATAATGCTTCAGTTTTATTCCATTCAAGCAACATTGTTAATAGAAATATTCTTGAGTCTGCCATTATCCAACTTTCAAATAACTTCAACATAAGCAAAGGTCTTTTTCAACTCGATCCTGTTATGTTGAATTCCTTTGAAAAAGATTTAGATAAGAAGGGTAAAACATTAAATCTTTGGTAAACTTGTCTTCTACTTTATTAACTTTTAATTTGCATTTTATTTTTTTTATATATATCGAAACCTGACCATAGTCAGCATTGTGTTAAAACCCGGACAGAGTTCCAGTATAAATTTGTATTTTTATAATCCATTTGATCTTGTGCTAAAAATCGATTAACTTTTAATTTGCATTTTATTTTTTTATATATATCGAAACCTGACCATAGGCAGCATTGTGTTAAAACCCGGCAGAGTTCCAGTATAAATTTGTATCTTTATAATCCATTTGATCTTGTGCTAAAAATCGATATTTTTCCTTACAAATTTGTACGCCTCACTGGTAATCCTTTAAGGTTTTAATTTTTAATTTTTTTATTATTTTTACTTCTCTGTTTATTGTATATATATGTATGTATGTATGTATGTATGTATTTGTATATATAGATATGTATGTATATATATATATATATGTGTGTGTGTGTGTATGTATGTTATTTATTTTTTCTCTTTTTTTTTCTTTCTGTAACCTATATATAGGCTTAACCCTTTTTATGTACTTCAGTGTTCCTGAGGATGTCATTAGACGAAAGCGCTTGAGCACCATTTTGTGTTTCCTTTCCTTCGTGGTTTTATTCATCATAAATATTTTTCACGTGTTACCTTTGTGAAATAATTTTCATATATATATATATATGTGTGTGTGTGTGTGTGTGTGTGTGTGTGTGTGTGTGTGTGCACGCAGTAAATTGGGAGTCGTACTAACCGCTGACTTCCAAGCTTTGCTAACGTTTTGGGACTCTCTCATATTTAGAACTACAGAAAAATTGCCTTTTAATTATTTAACTGTGTAGTTTACAAAGAAATATTATCTGCTGCCACCCAGTGTAAAACACCCAAATTGTCCCCCCCCCCCACGGCAGGTTCTGAAAGTCCTTTCTTTTTGTCAAGTTTTAACCTCGGCGTTTAAGCTAATTTGTTAACACTTTAAAAGACCTTTTAAGGAGGAGGAAAATAAAATGGAAACACCAACAAAATAAAAGGATTAAATTTGAACTATACGATGAAGAAAATCTCAAGTTAGTTAATGTGTCACACGCACAAAATTGACTAAACGAGGGTCAGTTCATGGTCCCAACTTTAATCACACACTAACAGATCAGATGGACCTTCCTGAAGTTCACAAAAATAGTTAAACTGACGCTTGCCAAAGGGTTTCTCGGCGTTTTAGCTATCCACTTTCATTAAAAGATGATGGAGCATAGCTTTGGTGATGTTCCCTTGATAATTTCGAGTCTCATCCCTCCCACGTAACTGTTACGTGATGGTTCTGATGTGACCCTTTCTCACTGAGTGACTGGTCCTTTTTTTATAATTCCGAAATAACGTAATGATTTCACTAAATTCCAGGAACTTCTGCGACTCACAACGCCTCGCTTCCGGAGTTCCTTTCAAAACGAGGTGAAGGTTCTTTAATCATCACATTTGGTACTACCATACACGACTATTTTACATAGCTAAGATATTTTAAGTTATTTGGCTTCTGAGTTTAGGTACAAATGAACCATCTTATCATCACCGAAAGATTGCTTTTTCAAGGAATGACATAACAATTTTTTGGAAAGAAATTCGAGAATGTTCTATACCATATTTCAGGAACCAGAAAACAACTGTTATTTAAAAATGTCCCATTCTCCTAGAATAATATACAATAGTTCCCTACTTTACGTCCAATTTGGAACGTTCTCTAGTTTCGCTAAGCTGGGTCTTTTCTTAGAATTTATAATGATCTACCAAATTTTACGAGACTTCAGATTCCTTTTATTTTATTCTAGTCTCTTGACCCAATACTAACATTTAATGAATTACTGAGAACTTACGATGGGCCTTTTTTTATTTATTCTTTTCTTTAAAATGACAGATATGACTAGTGCGTTGATGAAAGCGTATTAATCTTACATTTTACTTATAACAAATTTTTGACAACTTTATACGAAAAGAAATTTATTTACGAGGGAAACTTCATGTCTCCAACAAATGTTAACTCACTAAAGGTTACATACGATAGTCGTTAGTGGAATATGCAATAGTGAATTAAACTAATTTGCAGTGAGAACTGAATTAAAACATTAAATTGAGTTATGTAAAAACGACATAATATGATTATAATTTTTTTTTTTTTAAATACTAAGAGGATTCATTTGTGAATGGATTTGATGCATGTTCATTCTGTAATAATAATAATAATAATTTATTTATTTTTTTATTTATTTATTTAAAAATTATATGGTTCGTGGAAAAAGTTTACATACAGTTTACATTACAGTTCGCGGTAAGACCTACTTCAAACACAGACCTAAACACGCCTACAATACCTTATAGGTCATATTTCAATACAAAATAATAATTTATTATATTGTATAATTACAAATTGCCTCGGTTTAGGGGTTAAACCCATTGGAGATGGGGAAATTTACCATGGGAGGTGGCGAAGAACCAAAGTTATGTAGGCATTAGACCTACTCTCACAGTGACTAGGCCGTGAGGCCCACATTGACAACAAACAAGACGTAAGAAAACATATTTTTTCGTACCAAACTTTCCATCGCTGATATCACCAAAACTATTTCAAGAAGATGATGAAAGATTATGTAAATAAACACATGAAATTTTCCACTGAACCACCATTAAAAACATTGATAATAAAGGGAACGAAAGACGCAACAAAACGTATTGTTCCGTATGAAAATTTTCCGTTTGATGGGCTAAGGAAACAACAATCAAAGGAAAATATATACACAGTGCTCGCCTTCAGCTGGTAGCGATGCTCTAAGGCGAAAAAGGTGTTTAAACTCTCTTCAAGTTCTGTGTAAATTTCATTTGAAAAATTACTGGGTAGGTCTACCCCCGCCACAAAAAAAAAATAGCCACGATGACCTGCCTATATTGAGTGGAAAAATAATAATAGACAGGATTCGCGTTTAGAATATAGACAACAAACGCCACTCGCTTTGGACTTAACATATGCAAGAACTAAGGTGAGTCTCTCTATATTCTCCTTTTAGGCTGCCTGTCCTAAACCTTGAAACTAAAAAACATACACACAGACACATACAGTTATAACGATAAAATGTCGGCCGACTGCTTGTTGTCTAGGCATTAACTCTGCTGAAAATTTCCATCGTAGCACTAAGGCGATAGCCAACCACATATAAGTTAATGCAGTTTTTAATAGTTGGGGTACAGCAGGTCGTGAGATAGTTGTGGCTCATTATATCACGACTACTGGAAACCCTAACTCATGTTATTGATCATTCTGAAGGTTTATTTAATAGATTTCCATTTTCTGCATTTCTGTACGATTTTCCTCCATGTTCGCATGTCATAATGTATGCTCGGAAGCATTGCTGTTGGATGCTGAGCAACTTCCGCACTGGAAATTATAGATAATGTTCGAAATGAGGTGCGAGGGAGTTTTTCCTTTAAAATGAACTATGATTTTATTTAATGGCTTTCAGTGAAAATAAGTACAGGTTTAAATGTAAATGGATTATACTTTAAAAAAAAACTAAGGTCTTTTCTTAGTTTATTGATCATTTACGTTTAATATAAGAACTTCACGTAAGGGTGTCATTAGTATACGCTCTATTTTGGTTTAGGAAGTTTGTAAATGTCTAAAAATTTACGAATGGTATTATAAGGCGTGTTTTTTTAATATTTTTAGTAAAGAAATTTTTTATTATTTTATTTTTTTTATGCAGGAAGGAGGGGAGAAGGGCGAAGGCCCTAAAAAACACCCCTCCCCTAGAAGAAGAGAACCAAAATCAAGGTCCAGGGTTTTCAAGATGCCTGGACACTCTGCGTTTGAAAGATTGGAGGTCATAGACAGGGGGAAATATGGAGTGAGGAAGATTGTTCTAGAGTTCACCGGTCAGGTAGATGAAGGATTGAGAATACCGAGTAACCCTCGCGTTAGTGAGTTGGACAGAAAAGGAATGAAAATGTTTCGAAAGTCTGGTACTCATGCAGTTGGAGAATTCAGAAGAGCAGTGTCCGTTATAATAGTGACTGTAAAGAGAGAGTGAGGCAACATTGCGGTGAAGAGAGAGGGATTGAAGACAGTGAGTAAGGGGCGGAGAACTGATGAGACGAAAAGCTTTTGATTCCATCCGGTCAAGTAAAGTTGTGTGGGTTGAGCCACCCGACACATGAGAAACGTACCTCATACAGGGGTGGACAAGACGAATCCACGGCAAAAACTCACTGGACAAAAACTCGCCGGACAAAAACTCACCACTTAAATGCAAACGAGGACAAAAACTCACCAGACAAATGTTTTTGCGAAATACATACACTCTAGTCTAGATCTTAAGATTTTAGTCTCATTGTAGATAATTACTCTTCATCTTTTAAATTATTCTGTTTTTAACCAAATCGGTATACTAATGTAGTTTTGGTCACTGACTTAAAAAATAACTTTCTTTTTTTGGAGAAATGAAAAACAAACATGTTAGAACACTTTAAATAATTAATGTGTTTTTAACGAAAATATCATGACTTAACCAACCAATCGTCAAGGGCGTACAGTTGACCTAACCGGGCATTCAACTGACCTAACCTGGCATTCAATTGATCTAACCGGGCATTCAATTGACCTAACTGGGCATTAACTTATAACGAAAGATTGGTAGGTTGGTGAAAAATTAATATTGGTTGGTTGGTTAAAAACAGAACAATTTGAAAGATGAACAATTTGAAAGATGAAGAGTAATTATCTACAATGAGTCTAAAATCTTGAGATCTTAAGATCTTAAGATCTAGACTAGAGTGTATGTATTTCGCAAAAACATTTGTCTGGTGAGTTTTTGTCCTCTTTTGCATTTAAGTGGTGAGTTTTTGTCCGTGCCTCGGACAAGACAATGTGAAGTGAAATACCTGCTGTTTAATTTGTGTGCCTAATATATCTTAATTAGGTTAATTGTGCCGTATGTACTTAGACACCTTGTAGCTGGTTAATATGTTTCAGTATTGAGTTTGTTATTATTCCTTTGAACTAATACTGCACATCTACGAAATTGAGTGACTTATTATTTCCATGTTCGCTTCTGAATTTGATATTTGGATACTAATTTGTTTAAATACTAATTAAATTGAATGGTTTGGTTTTTATTGCAGAAGAAGGGAAAAAAATCATCTACGTTTCTTCTGTAGAAATTTGGTCTTATATTAATAAAGCACTTCTGAACCCAATTTATTTCATGATAATGAAGAAAGATGTTAGCTAAAAATATTGTTTCTTGATATTTTTTTTTTCATTTAAAGGAAAATACGTGCGTTTGGCCGCTTGGTTGAAGTTGATAAATTGCTTGAGCATATGTATGGTGAAATACGCCCGGAAGCTGTATGACGTCAGTACCGTCACTGTTTTGAAAAGTTAATATAAGGGGTTATTTTACTAGTTATGAATCTTACTACAAAGAGAAAATTTCTTTAGTCAATATCAAAGTTGCTCTAAAGGTTAGTTAAATTCTAATATAAGGTAATTTGGCAATTATCATATTTGGTATAATAATTCGGGCATTTCTTCTAAAAGTTTTCAAATGAGTTTATAATTTTAACGGCTTTTGTTTAAATTAAAATAATTTGTTTTTTCTGACTAAAAAAATAAATTAATTATTGATAATATATCTGTGTAAATATGGTGTATGTAACAAATGTCACTTTCACTATTTTCTGTAATATTTTCTACTAAATATACAATAAATCATTTAATTTAAAATCATGTAACATTTTGTAAACGTTATATTGTATTTATTATTATTATTATTATTGCTATTATTATTATTTTTTGTTGTCACTATTACTATTACTTGCCACTTTGGATCTTTTCCGTTTGACTGCCGCCATTGAAACATAAGAGGTGAGTGCCCCCAGCCTTCTTTACGTAGCCTTATAAGGCTAACTAACGAAAATATCACGACCTAACCTAACCAATCGTTAAGTCAACTGTACGACCTTGACGATTGGTTAGGTTAGGTCGTGATATTTTTGTTAGTTAGCCTTATAAAGCTAACTAAAGAAGGCTGGAGGCCCTGATCTTCAGGTGATCCCCTTATTTTTCTGAGTACACGATTAAAACTTAAAAATTAAGCATGGATCTTAAAAGTAATTAAAATTGTTTATAAGAAACAAAATTTGAAGGGGAAATTAAGAAAAGCTTTTTTATAAAGTAACTTATTTTGTATCATCAAGACATTTCAGTTAAATACAAAATACAAAAAGTTTAATTATGTTTCAATGGCGGCAGTCAAACGGAAAAGATCCGCCACTTTCACCATTTTTATGTAATAAATAAGCTAAATGCCTTTAATTTTGCCTAAAATACCTCCATGCTTCCAAAGGCATATTCAGATGAGAGTACTGTATAATGTCATAACAAACATCTAAAATATAATTGTAAAACTCTGTCCCTCGCATTTTTTTCTGAATAAAGTTTGAATTTGAATTTGAATTTGGAGAAAACCATTACGACCCTTATTTTAGACCAGGGATCACCAACCTTTTTTTTGTTCACCGCGCCCACTTTTACGATTTTTTGAAAATTAAAAAAGCTTATCGCCCACCTTAGATCAAAAAGAATAAATCAACATAATCGATAAAATAATGAAATAAATGTTTAATTACCTTTAATGTGAGTCCACTAGTGGGCGCTACCGCCCAGGTTGGTGACCCCTGTTTTAGACAAACGCCATTACTATCCTTTTTTATTTTCCTACTATTTATGATCCATCTACTAGTTACCCTACCGTCACTACGAAATGCGAGATTAGCCATAGTAATCGTTTCGAGTTTAAAAATGTAGTTTATCTACTTTTAACCACAAAGTGAAACTAGTCAACTGATTTAAAAGTAGAACGAGTAACTATTCATTGACATAAATGCAAAAAACTTCACTTTTTTCTACGTGAAGGTCAAAATATGAAAATAAAAACCCACTCTAATAGACAGAGTTTATTTCCACGACAGTTTCGACGCCCACTGGCATCCTCCTCGGGTGGATACAGAAACACGAATGAACCAAAACAAGAGGGAAAAATAGTCCAGGGACCGACCGTTAAGAAATTCGCACCTAGGTTAGAACAGGAAGATAGTTTTAAATCTGTGCGAATGTACTTAATGAAAATGCCCTTCCGGTGTCGGGAGAATGGGATCTAACCTAGGTGCGAATTTCTTAACGGTCGGTCCCTGGACTGCTTTTCCCTCTTGTTTTGGTTCATTCCTGTTTCTGTATCCACCCGAGGAGGATGCCAGTGGGCGTCGAAACTGTCGTGGAAATAAACTCTGTCTATTAGAGTGGGTTTTTATTTTCATATTCATTGACATGTTTTAAGAACATTAACTAAATCAATTTATTTTGCGTGGCGTAGTGTCGGGTTCGCCCCAAATTAATTACTTCAAGTTTATTAACTAGTTACAATTTTTTTTTAGGTCAAATAACTCACAAGATCAGTTTTAAAACTGCCTTGACCACTGGTTAGGTTAAGTCGTGATATTTTCGTTAGTTAGCCTTATAAGGCTAACTAACGAAGGCTGGGGGCCCTGATCTTCAGGTGATCCTTAAACTGAATGCGTCTGTTGACCTGGTGAACATACAGTAGTTTTGGGACCAAAAAACCTTTTTCATAACCTAGCTTCACCTCCTCCCAGAAAACACATTTAAACATCATAATTTCGTTTACTATTTTGTTCTGTCGCAAATAAGTAGTGTGATTAAATTTTAAAACCCCTTACGTGCTTTATAACAACCTTATATATATATATATATATATATATATATATATATATATATATATATGTATAGTGTACAACTCAATTTAATATCTTCGTTGAGATGTTTTCGACTTTTTTTTCATTCCGATGTATTTTTCACATTCCGTAATTTTATTGTTTGATAAATTAAATAAAATGAAAGCCGATTTCATCCCCAAACAACACTGAAGTATTTTGTACGTTCATATAAAGTTATAAACTTTGCTAAATGTGTCACCGGTGTCGGTTCTCATAAACTGTTTCCTTTTTTATCTCACGCACTTTATATAACTCTTTCGTGAAAATTAACGCTCTCTCTCTTATATCGTCTACATTTATGTGAAACATTCTCTCTCCGAACGTAATTTATATTAAAATATCTGAAGGAAGCAATGCGGAAAATGCAGTCAATCCAAGTAATGAAAGAGTTCGACAAAAATTATTTCGTAAATTTTAGTGGTTCAAATTCTTTCAAATCCGAAACTTGTTTCGAAATTAGACGGAAACTGAGATGTTTGAAATTGCTCTGATTCTTATGAGCTTTGTAAGATTTCGTTCTTGTGAAAACTTTTCCCTGATAACTTTAACAACTTCTCTCTCTCTCTCTCTCTCTCTGGTCAGGTCTGGTATTAGAGCATTGAGCGTTATCAAATGATACTTTTTTTACTTTTTAAAATTTTTTATTTACGTGTTTATAATAGATAGGAATTCTCGGGAGTCAAAACCTCCGAACAACTACAAATATTAAATTATTTTGGAAAGCCATTCATCTCTCCCCTTTTCTTTCTTGCTTTAGCTCCTTCCTTTTTTATCTTTCTTTCTTTTGCAACTTCCTTTTTTATCTTTCTTTCTTTTGCTCCTTCGTTTTTTATCTTTCTTTTGCTCCTTCGTTTTTTTATCTTTCTTTCTTTTGCGCCTTCCTTTTTTTATCTTTCCTTCTTTTGCTCCTTCCTTTTTTTATCTTTCCTTCTTTTGCTCCTTCCTTTTTTTATCTTTCTTTTGCTCCTTCCTTTTTTTCTTTCTTTTGCTCCTTCCTTTTTTATCTTTCTTTTGCTCCTTCTTTTTTATCTTCCTTTCTTTTGCTCCTTCCATTTTTTATCTTTCTTTCTTTTGCTCCTTCCATTTTTTATCTTTCTTTCTTTTGCGCCTTCCATTTTTTATCTTTCTTTCTTTTGCTCCTTCCATTTTTTATCTTTCTTTCTTTTGCTCCTTCCATTTTTTATCTTTCTTTTGCGCCTTCCATTTTTTATCTTTCTTTCTTTTGCGCCTTCCATTTTTTATCTTTCTTTCTTTTGCGCCTTCCATTTTTTATCTTTCTTTCTTTTACTCCTTCCATTTTTTATCTTTCTTTCTTTTGCTCCTTCCATTTTTTATCTTTCTTTCTTTCTTTTGCTCCTTCCATTTTTTATCTTTCTTTCTTTCTTTTGCTCCTTCCATTTTTTATCTTTCTTTCTTTTACTCCTTCCTTTTTTATCTTTCTTTTTTTGCTTCTTCCTTTTTATTCTTTTTTTCTTTCGCTCCTTCCTTTTTTATCTTTCTTTCTTTTGCTCCTTCCTTTTTTATCTTTCTCTTGTTTGCTCCTTCCTTTTTTATCTTTCTCTCGTTTGCTCCTTCCTTTTTTATCTTTCTCTCGTTTGCTCCTTCCTTTTTTATCTTTCTCTCTTTTGCTCCTTCCTTTTTTATCTTTCTTTCTTTTGCTCTTTCCTTTTTTATCTTTCTTTCTTTTGCTCTTTCCTTTTTTATCTTTCTTTCTTTTGCTCCTTCCTTTTTTATCTTTCTTTTGCTCCTTCCTTTTTTATCTTTCTTTCTTTTGCTCCTTCCTTTTTTATCTTTCTTTCGCTCCTTCCTTTTTTTATCGTCCTTTCTTTTGCTCCTTCGTTTTTTATCTTTCTTTCTTTTTCTTTTGCTCCTTCGTTTTTTTCATCTTTCTTTCTTTTGCTCTTTCCTTTTTTTTGTTTCTCTCGTTTGCTCCTTCCTTTTTAATCTTTCTTTCGCTCCTTCCTTTTTTAATCTTTCCTTCTTTTGCTCCTTCCTTTTTTAATCTTTCTTTCTTTTGCTCCTTCCTTTTTAATCTTTCTTTCTTTTGCTCCTTCCTTTTTTTATCTTTCTTTATCTTTTTCTTTTGCTCCTTCCTTTTTTTTTCTTTCTTTTGCTCCTTCCTTTTTTTATCTTTTTCTTTTGCTCCTTCCTTTTTTTATCTTTTTCTTTTGCTCCTTCCTTTTTTTATCTTTCTTTCTTTTGCTCCTTCCTCTTTTTATCTTTTTCTTTTGCTCCTACCTTTTTTTCTTTCTTTCTTTTGCTCCTTCCTTTTTTTATCTTTTTCTTTTGCTCCTTCCTTTTTTTATCTTTCTTTCTTTTGTTCCTTCCTTTTTTATCTTTCTTTATCTTTCTTTCTTTTGCTCCTTCCTTTTTTTCTTTCTTTCTTTTGCTCCTTCCTTTTTTTCTTTCTTTCTTTTGCTCCTTCCTTTTTTATCTTTTTCTTTTGCTCCTTCCTTTTTTTATCTTTCTTTCTTTTGCTCCTTCCTTTTTTATCTTTCTATCTTTCTTTCTTTTGCTCCTTCCTTTTTTTAATCAAAAGGGTACTGCTTGAAGGAGGGTTAGTTAAGGTAGAGTAGTAGTAGTATTGTTCCATTTGTAATAAATGTAGTAGGAGACGCTGGTCGGTTCTGGTTTCAGAGCACTGGATGTTCTTAAATGGTACCCTATTAGTAGAGAAGGGAATCTTGATGGGATCTATCGAGAGCCAAAACCTCCAAATAGATATTTTCAATTTTAGGGATGCTACTTGGGTTTACATTGTAGGAAATTCCTACAATGTAAACCCAGGAATGTTAGTACATTTTAGGTAAATCGCGGAATATATAACTTAGCTAGCTAGAGAGAGTTTTATAGTTTTATATAGAAGTAATGATGGGTAAATATTCGATTTTACGCCCAGTCTGGTTTTATAATGAGAGCAAACTTTTCTGGTCAATTTTGAGGGCTTTGCACGAGTCTGCCATTGGTTTCCTGTGCGTAGTTTTTGAGATATCGTAACATAAACATATAGGATATGTTCATGTTATGAGATCTCGTAAACGACGCAGTACCACAGGAAACGTGCAAAACACCTCAAAATTAACCAGAAAAGTTTGCTCTCGTCATTTTCGTTTAAACTAACGAAAATATCATGACTTAACCTAACCAATCATCAAGGGCGTACAGCTGACCTAACCGGGCATTCAATTAATCTAACCAGGCATTCAGTTGACCGGTAAATATTTGGCTGGACACAGGGGCTACATTTTTTATCAAAATTACATTTTTCTAGTCTAGTTTTCTCTGCTTTGTTCGAATCTGATACCCATTTCTTGTGCAAATGAATAGAAACTATTTTTTTTTCCATTCCAAAATACGGAGTGTTTCTACTCATTTGCACAAGAAATGTGTGTCAAATTCCAACCAAGCAGAGAAAACTACACCAGGAAAATGTAATTCTGATAAAAAACTAGCTAACCTAACTAAATTAACTAACCTAACCAACGTAACCTAACCTAACCTAACCTAACCTGCCGGTGACAATAGTATATATGTTGGTCCGCGCGATAAGAACAGGAATTGTTACATTTCGGGCATTGCACACAAGCGGGCAGAACTCCGTGGCGTTTAAAACAATCCACCGCTGCTTCGTTATTTTCAAAATATTTAGAAATGGCGCGGTAATACTCAATCTCGCAACCGTCACATTCAAAACCTTCACTAGCTTCAGCCATTGTCCTCAAACTAGTAGGGCAGCTAAACAAGTTGAAGTGGACAATCCGGACAAAAGCACCAAACTTTCCCTACTTGTATATTTTGGACCAACAATTAAAAATATCCCCGGAACCACCTTCAGAGACCATTACTTGGCCGCCATATTGGATTTCAAGATGGCCGCCATAGACAAAATGGAATTTCTGATATAAGTTTCAATAGAGAATTCCCTTGGCATGTTTGGCATCAAACTATATGTTTTTTGGCATGATCAGATCAATAAAACAACTTTTAAGCTGATCAGAAGTATGTTTACTGCAGAAATCACACTTCGTACAACATATACAGTGAAAATCGTGAATATTTTAACACAAAAACCATGTTCAAGAAAACCATGTTTAAGAAAAATCAACGAAACTATAACAATTGAAGATTTCACCCACCAAAAAGTAGACCGTTAGCTCTATAACTGAATGTGGGAGAGGAAAATTGGCAAAATATGTGCATTTTAAAAAATGAAATTCTACAAAGGTCAAAATGCTACCCTTTCATATTTGCACAATTTTCATGCATTATTCGTGGTTCTATAGAAAACTTGTATTAACAACATTTGTAGAGTAAGGGCAGGGCTATTAAATGGGCACCATAAAATGGAAATATCTTGGCATTTAGCATTGCAATGCCTACTGTCCCAACTCACCCCCTGTCCCGAACTGTCCCAACTCACCCCGCTCGACGCTATATGTTAAACTGCACAGTTGCAGCTACACAGTTCTGTACACTTCCACCTGGCCTTCTTGCAAGCACACCTGGTGCCACATCCACTCTTGCTCTTGCAGCCGCATTTGACCAATTCGCTGCAAGCTTTAGATGCTACTGGTCTTGTGGTCCAAACTGGTGTCCATGACTGGGACTCTTCGCTAAAGGTCCATCCCCATCCTTCAGGAGTTGGAAGATTCTGTTCACTTCTCTCACAGGTCGACCATATTCCTCCCTGGTATGTGACCCTCCTGGTGTGTTGGAGAAGAGCATCCTGAGTTGGTGGGATAGTCTCCATAGCTTTTCCCTTCTGACAGAACATGACCTTTCTTGCCTCATCTACACGTTCAATGTCACTGGTGTTGTCATAGAGGACAACTGTGTACCGTTCAAGAAGCTTGAAGTGGGGAGTTTCGGCGTCAACATCTGCAAATGGATTTCGTGCCATGAATGTGAATGCTTGTGTTACCTCAGGGTAATGGTGCCATGCTGCCCATGCCGTATTCTTGCCCATTCCGTAAAAGGATGATGTTGTATCACATCCCGTGAAGCAGTGAAACAGTGGTAGGGATGTGCATCTCTCTCCACCCAAAGAGGCACAGATTGTGTTAATATGATGGTAAGTGAAGTTTTTCCCAGTGCCAAAACCAACCCAAATATTTACTTCAGATCTCATGGACGTCAAGTGATGGAATTTTCCTATTAGAATGACAATAACATACATCCGTGTCTACAGTTCTGATCATGCAGTTAATGTGCCCTTCCTTTATTGCATCTTGAAGATGAATGAACAGTCTAGTGTCTGCCTCCTCATGGTCGCATCTTGGCATTGTGCAGTCGGCCCCATTGATGATGACTTCAGGTCCTGATGTAATAACAACTTCTTTGTTGTTAGGAACTTCCATTGCAGCAACCTTGTCTGATAGGAAAGCGAACAGTTCTTGCTTGTTTCTAGAGTCTCGAAGGAAGTCATGCCAATTTAGGGGTAATTTGGTTTTTCCCTTCAACCTTTCTTCTGATTCCTTTTCCCCGTTTTTCTCTGGTAGTCTCTTTTAAGGTGCTTGCAGTGTAGGTATCCCAGACGATGTCAATTCGCTGGCAAGTTTCTAACTGTTTGATGAGATAAGGGACGAATACACGATCTGCATACTCTTCAAAGTTGGTAACACCTGCAGTAGACAGCAAATGGACGATGGCAGCTCCATCAAGAAGTTTCACATCAAAAGGATCTGGAGGGTTGTCCTTGTTTTCAAATGTAATGATTTTCAGTAGGTCAGACTTTTTCCCAAACCGCAATTTCCCACCATCAGATAGGGAAGAAGGAAAGGGGTGATTCTCGTGTTGGAAGAATGCATCCATGTCACTATGCCGATGTTGCATAACAATATACAGATGAGAGAATAGAGCAACATCGTTCTTCAGTAGTTGGATTCCCCCAACATTCCGTACCTGAGATTTCGGCCGAGGACATCTGAAGAGGGCAAGCGAGTTCTTCTTGATCGGTGTATGAATTGACCTTGTACAATCTGTGACAACTTCTTTGTAGTATCGGCTATATTGCTCCTTACCCAAATCCTTTATAGTTCTCACTGTATGGACCACAGATTCATCCATGACATTCCTTGTGTCTAAGGCCAGTAACTCATTCCCATTATCACAAAATGGATTTCCCATATCACGGAAGACTTCAACGAGATTAGAAACATGATCCTTGAATCTTCTCTGTGTAGATAGTCCCTCTTCGTGGTGGAAGTTGTTGTCTTCAGTTTCTGGAAGGTTTTCGTCTTCATATTCAGTAATCAATCTGGCTTGTTCTGGCCCTGCTACCATCCACTTCTTGAATGCCACTGGATTCTCAGTCAGACCCACCGCGCCTCCTGAACCTTTGACTTTCTCATTGTTTTGTTCATGCGCTTGGTCTAAAGGTATGGCTGAGAATCTCTTCTTGGTCTTGTGTACTACCCAGTGTCCATTTCGTGAAAACTCATTCATAACTGGCTGAGGGAGATTCTTCATGTCCCGGATGTGGAGTGGAAGCCAACGTGCGTAATTCTGGTGGTCAAGAGCAAAGAACCAGGGAACTACTTTCTTCAAGCTTTCTACATACAATGGAAAGTCTCCTGCACGATGTGATCGTATGAATATGAGGCCGTCTATCTCCATCTGAAGAATTGTCTCCCAGTATTGGAATGTTGGACTGACCTGAACCATCTTCTTCTTCTTCCACTCTTCCTTTGTCTTGTCATCATAGGGACCAACAGTTTCCATAAAGGCTTCATGCTGCAGCTTTGCCAATGTCAAAGCTGTTACCTGGTGAGCATGTCTGGTTCTTGTAAGATGAGAGGCTTTAAGAAATGAGTCAACAGTTCCTGCCGAAGCAATGCCTGCTTGTGTCAAGGAATTTGTCCACCCAGATCCCTCTAGATAATCTCCATACGTTCTCCACATGGCCATCTCTGTATGTAGACCTCCAAACATGACGATGACCTTGTCTTCTCCGTGGGTGTCTGGCCACTTCCACTGAATGAATTTACCAAGGGCATATAGGGGTGCATCGAATGCAACAACTGGTATTTGCCCGGGGTTAAGGAATTCAGTAGCAGACCGAACAACATTCATTCCATGCTTGATCATCGCTGGAGTAGCGGCCTTTTCATGGAATAAGGGAAGGAGGTAGGAAAGGGTTTTCATTTGATCTTCATCTTGTTCTTGCCTTGTAGCGTGGTATGTTGACCATGATATAACATCACCCTTCCCTATCGTGTCTTTCTCCAAGATCCTGAACGCTTCTTTCATCCACTCCTTTTCCTGGAAACATGCTTCATGGTAGTGTCCCTCAATAGGGTCAGACACATTAGACAACTTCAGGACTTCTACCTTGGTTTTGTCCATTGCAACAGCTGGTACAATTGAGTAGGACATGAGTAACTCCAAGTCCTTTGAACCTAGAGAAGGTAGCACAAGATCACCTTGTTTGGTTCCACAGTTTGAGACAGTTGGGAACTGAAACAGACTAATCCCTGTACCATGAAATGATCCAACGGCAGTTGTACTAGATGGGTTGTAATCCAGATTGTCAAGTGCCCCAACAATAAATGGTCCATGACGAAACTGAGCTGGTACAACCACTCCTTTGGTCTTGAAGTTCTGGCACACTGCTGTTGCAAGTTGGCTTTCGACTTGAAGAATTCGGTCATAACTCACACTGAGACCCAATTCATATAGTTGTGTAATTAATGATTTTGACCGAATTTCAGTATGAATTTTCAGACCAAGATACAGAGGCAATGGTGGTTCTCTTTCCAAAGAATGGCGAACCTTAGATGATGATGTATGCTTGTTCCTAAAATTAAAAAGGATAAGTTGCGAGACAGTGAGAGTTGCAGGGGAGTCTTCTGGTGTTTGGTCCTTCACGTCAGCACCATTTGTGATCATAGATATAAGGGTTTTCAAGGTTGTAGGTACCGATTCCTGTTGACAACCAGATGGAAAGGCACCTGCAAACTTGAATCCAGTAAAGTTGACGATTTCCTTGCGTATGATTCTAGCAGCTTTTGCAAGAATCATAGTATCTCCTTCAAAATTCTGTCTATTTGTCTCTCTGAGCATTTCCTGAATTCCCTGCTGAAAAACTAAGATTTTGTTCTTGCCATCACTCACTTCCTGGGCATATGGGAAATACTCCAGAATCTTCTCTCTGAATCGTCCTCTGTTCATTTCCTTATTAATACCTAAGTCCCGAAGTCTTTTTTGATACAGATCAAATAGCACAGAAAACTTCATTTGAAAGATTCCTTCTTCCACGCAATTTTCTACATGATTAACGACCTCAACTATTGCCTTTGCTTTCATCAAGTTTTCTTCATAGCCTTCTTCCTTGCTCTGTTTTTGTCTCAAAAGTGAGCGGTAACGGTTCCGATAAAATGTCAAGCATTGCAGATGATACTTGGCTTCAATGGCCATGAGATCACCACCTCCTATTCTAGACATTAGTTCTGTGTCACTGAGTTCTGTAGCCATCATTCGTAAATTGACGTCAGCGCCAAATGTACTGAATTCGTGAAGATGCCCATGTGTTTGTTGACAAAACACACAAGTTGCTTTGTCCATAGGATGCCGCTGAACCCGCTTCCCCGTAGATGAACTGGTTTCACCTTCATCCGCCCTTTCTCTCTTTTTTGTAGCCCTTTCAAGCTTTTCTTTACTAAATTTAACATGGCATGACTTGTGCCACACAGCTTTATTCTGAACCAGATCTTCAACAGTCACCTCTTCATTGAAAAGAAGAGGAACTGGTAGTCTTCCAAGATTCTTGAATGCGTTGACATTCTCCATAAATGTTGCATATGCTTCAGTTTTTTTACCACTCACAGCATTGAGTGGACATTTAAGAGTCTCACCTTTGCTCTCTTGACAAACCATGCATTTGCTCCAATCCATGTTCACAAATCACCTGCAAAACAGAAAAGCACATATTATATAGTTATATTATTAAATATTTTACATTAAATAAACATTTAAGGGTAATTCTGATTATTTTATAGCAATCCTGGCATCGAAATATGTAGGTTTAGGGACTATTTATTTACAATTACTCCTCACAATAGTTTGTTGATTTCTAGCTGGCAGCCATCTTGGATTTCCAAAATGGCAGCCAAGATAGGGTTGTGCGTCTTGGTTCCGGGGAAAAATTGGTAGCTAAGGTCCTGAACAACATTTGAGCCAAGTTTGGTGCTTTTGTCCAGAATGTCCACTTACTTCAAAAATCAGGGTCTAAGCTACTGCACTAAACTGCGTGAAGCAAAGGAAATTCCTATGGCGCACGTCGCAAAAAGTGTCTAATTGGCCAAATCTACACAAAAAGTGTCTAATTGGCCCAATCCAGCCATGTGACAATCTGAAAACAAGTGATACGTCCACGAAACGCATTACCGTACATACAAACACACGGAGCACTAACATACATACATACCTACATGGATACATACATACATACATACACACGGAGTCTCCACGTAAAAATTATATATTAAATGAATTTTATAACAGCGCACTAGCACAAAAAATGATTAGTACCATCGTAAAGAGCAAGAAAAATAGTGCTAGTGAAACACAACCTCTCATTTCTCGTTAGCCCCTGTGTCCAGCCAAATATTAACCAGTTGACCTAACCGAGAATTCAGTTGACCTAACCGGGCATTCAATTAACCTAACAAGTTAATATTGGTTATTTCACCTAAATATCTTCTGATCTTTTCGTATTAGGCACTCACTGTCACATTTCGGGTAAGTTAAGGATGAGAGAATAACGCCGTAATTGATAAAAACATCCAATGCTTTGTCTTCATCTAGGGCACATGACGAATCAAGTCCTCAAAGTCGAAATCACACGAACGGCACGTCATAATTCTATCACAAACACCACCAAACTGAATCCAATTAGAAAAAAAATAGCCAGAACAGAAAACAACAAACTAATTAAGTCACAGAGTAGCGAAAAAATAGCCCCAATCAGGAAAAATATTTTATGAAAAAAAGTACATTATAGCCAAAACAGGAAATATATTTTATTTAAAAGAGTACATTTGAACAAATTTTCACAACATAAGATATATATTTTTTTAGTCAGTTTTTAATGGCAATTCAATATATAGTACTTGTTCAACTGCTTGTGACTGGGAGTAAAATCGAATATTAACCTAATGATGTTCCCTTTTGCAATAAATGTAGTAGGAGGTGCTGACCAGCAGGAAGTGCCTATGGATTAGTGATCCCTTATCTAAGTAATTCAGGTGCGAGGGATGGCAATGAATATAGTAACTTTGTGAAAGCGGATTTCTCAGTACGATGACTTTGGCAGGCAACGGAGAAATGATGCAACGACGATATGCTAACTTCTTGTACATAATAAATAAATAAAAAAATCTTTAAAAAATGGATGGTGTAGATTAGATTAAGTAGTTTAATATTTATACTATCCTTTATTTTCCGTTGTCCTCTAATGCGTGACTGACTACACGAGATAAGTATATGCATGGTGTGAATGAACTCTGAAGCTATTCTCTTCATTATGCTGTTTTCTACTTTCTATAAATCTTCTTTCACCACTAGTAACTGATACAATGAGAAAATTGACATAAAAAGCTTCAACCGCTTATCAAGATCTCTGCACTAGGATCATGACCTCTATTTTTTTCATTCGTCAGCTAGACTCCTTACTCAGATGACGCATTCCATGGGCCCTCTGATATTGTTTCTACTTTTGGATATTACCGATAAATTTATTGTTGGAAAGTTCTGAATTTTATATACTTGCTTTTATATTCACATTGTTATAGTTAAGTAACTGAATATTAGTGGTTTTTAGTGATTTAGAAGTTTTTAAAGCGTGGCGACTTAATTTAATTTAAACTTGTGACAGTTATAAACGTTAACTACTTTACCTTGCGCGATGCCGTCGCAGAAAGCGTCGTGTGCTAGGTGTGGGATTAATCGGTGGTATACTGATTTTAAAGATTACAACGGCGGTCCTATGGCGATTACCGAGAGATGGTTTGTTTCTTTTGTGAGTCGAGTGAAGAGATAGTGGATTTAAAACAGTGTACGCGAGGTGACGGGAAGACTTGCAACGCTTGATGAGGGCAGGGGTAGGCTTACAGTTGATGAAGGCCGAACCTATACTAACGTTGAAGACGTTAGTAAGTTCAAGGGTGAGGTTAGGAACCTAGTTTCTAGTATAGGTAGCTTATCGGGAAGGTTAGATAGAGTTGAGGAAGGGGTTAAGGTAGGCCCGAGATCAGTAGACGGGGAGGGATTTAGAGTAGTTAAGGGTGGAACTAGGCCACGTACGTTAGGTGATAGGAATGCCCCCACCCTATCGAGGTTTCGAACCCTTTCGCCCAGTTGGATAGAGATGTGAACGAGGGGGGAAACTATTTTAATTGGGGACTCCTTAGTGCGTCATATCGATAAGGAGTTCGTTGAACGGAATCCAACCAAGAGGAGGAAGGTCTGTCTACCAGGGGCTAGGGTTGATAGAATTAGAGACTAAGTAGATAGGATTGATGTTGCCTCCCGTCACTCGATGTTGGTAACGATAGTAAGGGGCAACGACACGTATAGGTCTAATACGAGAGTATCTGACCTTTTGGAGAGATGCACGGGGTTAATTAGGTCCCTGAAGGCAAGGTGAGATAGGTCTTTAGTTCTAAGTATTACTCCTAGGCACGGTTTAGGTCTTAGGATTACGTCAAAAACAATATTTTTGAACACCAAACTAGAAGAGATTTGTGCTCAGGAAAATGTACCCTTCGTAAAGCTGTGGTCAGCATTTATTGATCCTAGCCTTTTTATAAATGGAGTGCATTTCAATGAAATAGGGAATGCTAGGCTTGGTAGGTTAATCGCTGAGAACGTTCGAAAGCTATATAGGTCGAAACCCTCTTTAAATGATGTGGGTCGGGAAACGCCGGCCCGATGTGAAAAATAGTTTAAAACGCCGATCCGTGGTAAAAAATAATTTGGTTAAATTATGTTTTAACACCCAGCTAATGACCCACCACTTTTGCTTTTGTTTCTAGTGTAGTTTTAGCTCCTCTTTCCAAATGTGCAATCAAACTTTGTCGCAAATGAGTATTAAAAAAGTTACAGCTACTTAAAGTTTTCAGTACCATTTTGCGTCTGGCAGCGTTGCGTGGGTAGTTTTTAGTTCCAGTGTATTGTGAATCATGTCGTGTGAAGGTTATGAGATTGCACACACATATGGAAAGAGGAGCTAAAACTACAGTAGAAACAAAAAACAGAACTGGGGGTCACTAGTTGGGTGCTAAACGACAATTTTACCGGTTTATTTGTTGTCTACTTAAACCTAGTTTAGTTTAAATATTATTGTTGTAGTGTGAGCATGTGATAATGCAATGCTGTGATATATCTACTTGTGAATTTCCCCCGGTTAATTGAATGCCTGGTTAGTCAAATGAATGCCCGGTTAGGTCATATGAAAGAGTTGCTAAAACTACTCTAGAAACATAAAAAACAGAAGTCGGGATCACTAGGTGGGTGCTAAACGACAAGTTTACCACTAATTTAAACTTTTATTGTAACGCACGGCGCGTAGTATTAGAAATAAAGTGAACGAATTTAAGGCGATAATTTATTCTGAGAACTACGATGTAGTTGCTATAACCGAAACGTGGTTAAATACCGTTACTCGGGACTTGTTGGGGGAACTTCATATAGGGGGTTTTAAACTTTTTACTAATGATAGGTTACATAGGAGAGGTGGCGGCGTTTTGTTTTACATTCGTAAATCCCTTAGCGATATCGAGGTTAAGATAGATTTTCCGGCAGCAATTAATACGATATGCGTTGAAGTTAGGGCGCGTAGTATTAGCTTTAATTTCGTTGTTGTTTATAGACTCCCGTTCAACCCCTCGATACCGATACTAGGTTTTACACACTCCTTGGTAACTTTATTAATAATTAATCAGGATAGCATAATTGTCGGAAACTTTAACTGCTCTGACGTTAATTATGAGACTTTTACTGGTAATGATGAGGGTTTGAGACTAAGTTCATGGAAGATAATTTTTTACGACAGATGGTTACCGAACCAACGCGCGGTGACAATATTTTAGACGTGGTGATGACGAACGACGAAAATATAGTCGAAGATTTGGAAGCAAGTGAGAGTTTGGGATGTAGTGATCACCAAATTACTAGGTTTAAGCTATTGATAGAAAACAGTAAGGATAGTAACGTAATAGAAGTCCCTGATTTTCGTAGGGCTAATTTTGATAGTTTTGCGGACAGGATGAGATTAGTGGACTAGGATAATTTATTTATGGGTAATGACTCAAATTTTCATTGGGAGGCGTTTAAAGAAATTTTTTTAATATCGAAAGGGAGTTTATTCCGCGTAGGCCCAAGCGCGCTAGAAATCATGGTAGGCTAAAGTGGTGGACTAGGGAAATAGGGGAGTTCGTAAACGATCGTAACAGAGTGTATAGACTTAATAAGCGCAATGGCATGGTAGCTAATTTTAATAGATATATCGAGCTTAGACGTCAGGTTAAAAAATCTGTTAGGAATGCTAAGCGTAATTTAGAGATACTTGTAGCTGCGGATAGTAAACATATTCCGAAAAAGTTTTTTGACTACGTCAATAATCATAAGCCGATAAAAAATAACATAAGCCCTCTAGTGGACGCTAAAGGCGCTTTGGCTTCCGACGCTCAGGCGATGGCGGGTATTTTTAACAACTTTTTTGCGACAGTTTTTACTGTAGAAGACGTAAATAATGTCCCCGACAGATCTACAACAGTCTCTAATCAATAAACAGCCAACTACTGATAAAAATTTAAAAAATTTCAAGCCTAAGGTGGACATACAAAGTATTAAATAATTTTGTAAATAAATGTACGAAAACTTTTGCATTTTAATTTTTTATTTTCCTCAATTTCTTTAATGTTTTACATAATATGTTGGAGTTGAACTAATTTTTGTATTTGTTACATTTTCCAAACGAACGTTAAACTTTTCATAAGTATCGTATGCATGATACAAAAGATAAGGACGAATATAACTGAAATATTTTTCTATACAAATACTTATGAACGCCACTCTAATTTTTGGAGCCAAAGAACACGAACAGTAGTAGTAAATGGAGTTAAATATGACATTTCAGAAGTCGTCAGTTCTGTTCCACACAATTAATGATTTCAGACGTGGTGGTGTATCGTGTTTCGTAGACGACACGAAAATATTCAGAGAAACATCAAATGAAGAATACATCAAAAAATTAATAAACGATATCAGTACATTATTTAAATGGGCGGAAGAAAATAATAGTTCAGTGAATGAACTTTCCAACTCAGTATATTTAGTAACAAGAAGACTGCAGAACAAAGGATACAAAACAATAAAAGATAAAAAGTTTACAACTTAGCCTTGAGTAAGAGATCTAAAAAGTATGACGTTAGTAGTATATGTGCATTTGGTATGAAGAGGTTCCAGTGCCAAGTGAGAAGGGAAAGAGGGGAAAGGAGGAAAAGAGGGGAAAAGGGAAAAAAAAGCAAAATTTTAATGTCAAAAGGGTGTAGGGGATAATAAGCGGGAAGGGTGATACGATCAGCAAAAAAATAGAAAACTGAATATCGATAACTTACTCTCACACGTCAAACTCTCCTGCTATAAATATATATATAAGTGATGAAAATAACAACGAAGGAAAATTAAAACAAGAAGTAGTGCTCAAGCGCTTTCGTCTAATTACAGCCTGAGGAACACTGAAATTAATAACAAGATTGATACTACTGTATATAGATAACAAAGGAAAAAATAATATGATTGGCGCAGAAAATATTTTAGGAGGAGCATACAATTCACGTGGAATAGTACCAGAGTTTTACCGCCTTGTCCTTCTTATCTAAATCTGTTATGAATGAATTCAAAATAACAAGATCGAGCGGAAAAGGCCCCTGGCTAAGGCTGAAATTGTTTGTAAGTTGAATAATAATGGCAGACTCAAGAATGTTTCCATAAATAATGTTGCTTGAGTGAAACAAAATTGAAGAATTAATCGAATCACTACAATGGGACAACTCTGACGAATGGATAAAAAGGACATTCAAAGACTGTTCCATTCTAACGGAATATTGATGTTGTTTTACACGCGTGCTCAAATCTTTTCCCGTCTGTCCAATGGAAAAGAAGTCACATTGTTTACAACCAATTTTATAGATAATGCTTGAATTATTGGTAGAACTATTCTTTATTATAGTTTACACAATATTGTCAATGAAAATACTACATTAATGTTAAAAAGTTTAAGTAAGTTAGCAGGGCCGTTTCTAGCCATTACGGGGCCCTAAGCAGTATACCCATTTGAGGCCCCACCCTTCCATCCACCAACTCACCCCTTACTACATCACCTCAGCACACGTACAAAAAATGACTGTGTTAATAAAAAACAATTATGAAACAATTTTAATGAAACATTTATGTCCAAAGCAACAAATATGTACTTTCAGAAGACAAACAGAAAAAATACTCTTCATGAAATTCCTGAAAATTAACTTATACATTATTTAGAATAAATGACACAGAACTATGTATAAAAAATAATGCAATTATCAACTACCAAACAATTACTAACTCTACGATACAATCGTGTAATAGCTAACAGTTATACAGAACAGTTTGTATCTTCAAAATTTTTGCCTCCTAGATTTTTTCTGGGCGAAATCATCAATAACATCATCATATGAAATCTCCCTGCCAACGTCCTGGTTAATGCTCATGATGCCAAGGCCACTGAGGCGATCCTGCCCCATTGATGATCTGAGGTAGTTCTTGATTAGCTTCATCTTAGAGAAGCTCCTCTCGGCTGACGCAACTGTCACAGGTAGAGTGCAGGCAATTCTTAGTGCAACCCAGAGATTGGGGTATAGTTCCTCCAGTTGCTTCTGATGAATGAAGGAGAGAAGCTCCAATGCAGTCATGTTGTGTGAAGGTAAATTCGGCAAGTTCTTAATTTCGAGGGCCAGTTCTCTTCCATCAATGTCAGAGTCAGCTCCAGAGCTCAGTATCTTAGAGAGCTTTTCACAATTGCAAGACATGTCTTCCTTGGTCATTGTGGTGAAGTTTAGGAGAACCCCAAATATGTCCCTCACATCATCTAATGTTTTGAATCCCTCATTTATTGACCCCATGGCACAATCCACCATCACATTGAAAAATTTGATTTCCAGCATCTTTAAGGTTTCTGTAAATGGTTCGTCGGGAGCTTCGTAAGCAAAGTGCTTTTCTGTGGATCTGAGCCTCTTCTCCTTCAGCACAGCCTCCACATTCATTTCCTCACATATGTCCCTAGCTACGACTTGTGCTGCAACAAAACCTGTGTTTCTGTAGCTGGTGAGTGTCTTTGGTTTTTGTGAGGAGGTTGACTGCCACATCAAACTGCATTGTAGGAGACTACAGAAGTTTATTCACATGGTTAACTGCATGAAGAATGTCATACCATACTACTGTGCAAATCTGAAAGCGATAAGACCCTACCTCCTCTGCAAGTGCTTGTGCTTCAGTCCTGGCTATGGCATCTGTGGCATTGTTTCTGACTTCCAACAGGGCCTCTCTGATGTTGTGGCTCTGGTATTGCACAGCCTCAATGCTCTTAAGCCGGTTCTCCCACCTGGTTTCACTCCAAGGCTTGAGTGTTATGTTCACGTGCTTCCTTAGGATTGTCCATCTCTGTGTAGCTGCTGCAAATAGGTTATACAATTTTTGTACGTTGCCAAAGAAGCTGATGGCATCTGTGGAAGCTTTAGCTGCATCAGCCACTACAAGATTCAGAGTGTGAGCCCCACATGGAACATAGAGTGCACGACAGTTCTTCTCTAATAACCTTGCCTGAACACCTTTGTTCTTGCCCTTCATGTTCGCTCCGTTGTCATATGACTGTCCTCTGCAGTCATCAAAGTGAATATTCAGTTCATCTAGTCTCTTCAGAATCAGAACTGATAAACCCAGGTCTGTACTTTCTGAAGACTCAAGAAAGCCCAAGAAGTATTCTTTTATTTCTGGTACTTCACCCACTTTAACAGTTCTGATAATAATCGACATCTGTTCTTGGTGGCTTATGTCTGGAGTGCAGTCTAAAATGAGTGAGTAATATTTAGCTTGTTTTATTTCTGCAACACTGGCATCCAAGACCTTCCCACTAATGGACCCAATGAGCTCAGTTTGAATGATGTTTCCTAGATAACTTGAATGACTATATTGGCCACTTTCGGCTCTGCTGATGTATTGTTTCATCACTGGATCAAATTTGGCAAGAAGTTCAACCTCCTTCAAGAAGTTGTCATTGTCTCGATTGTACAATGTAGAGGAAGAGCCCCCTGAAAGCAAGGTTTCTCTCTGCCAGTGATTGGATTATACTTACAAGACGTGTAAGAACATCTCGCCAGCGTCTTCGCTCTACCTCCATTAATGACATTTCAGTTTGGTCAATGGTCCTCCCAGTTTTTAGCCGCAGTTCCAGATCCTTCCATGTTGCCATGTTATCTGCATGTTCTGAACTATTTTCATGGCCTTTCAGAAGCGAACCAACGTTTATCCAGTCTGAAAGTCCATCCGTAATTAGTTTGTACAACTTCCTTGAAAACAACTTGCAGCAGAAGCAATAAAGAGCATCTTTCCTTCTAGAGTACATCAGCCAGCTTCGCTTTATTTTTTCCCCATTAATTAATGTTCTGTACATGTAATGGTGATGAACGCTTCTACCGTCCTCTCTTTTAGGGAATGTGAAATCTGGACTGATTTGAAATGGTCCTCGAGACACCAGATCTGTCTTCAAGGCATCTGACAGGACAACTGGCCAGTCATACGAATCAAGCGGTGGAGCAGATCTTGGTTCTTGTTGCTCAGTAGAAATGCCTGTGTGTGGTGTTTGAAGCTGAACAGAAGATGGGCCACTTGTTGGTTCATCAGACTCTACTTCTACTGGTGTTTGAGGTTGCATGGAGGATGGTCCTGCTGTTGGCTCATGATGCTCATCAGGCTTTGCTGAGGATGGTTTTTCCAAATATTTCAGTAGTGCTCCTGAGAAGAACATAACATTACATATTCTGTTAATTTTTGCTAAAATACTCTTTCTTATCTTCTTTGATAATTGATCTGTGTGAACAGAATTTGAGGTGATGTGATCCATAAATTTCACATTTCGAAATATTATAAATATTACAGAGACTAGCTTACTCTACACGATTCCTGAGCACTTGCCTAGCTTGATGGTCTACCTAACCTAGTTGCCTGAACTGTAATCATAAGAATATACAAGCGGCACATCTCACCTGTGCTACTGGAAAGCTTCTCCTCCTCTATTTTCTTCTTTTTCCGTTTTTCAGCTCCTGATGGATAATGTCGTTTCATTTTCCAAGATGCACGAAGTCACATCTAGTTAACCACAACTAATCTGCTAAATAATAATAATGATAATAATGATGATGATGATAATAATAATAATAATAATAATAATTGTTATAATTGTAACGTTAATCAAATACATTCAAATAATCAGACCATTTAGGTTTTAACCAAAAAAATTCACATTATCTGAAAAAGATGAGAAAAGAATTAATAAACTTGAAAAGATAACGAAAATAATCCTAGGTTTTAAAGTGTTACAAAATCTCTTAATAATTAGTAAATTAGTGAAATAATGTTTGACAATACTAGAAAAATTAAGCATTTAGGAAAGTATAAGCATATAGTAAGAATAAAGTTAAATAATATAGAAATAAGATCTCACAATAGTTATTTTCACATAACGACCAAAAGGTTTCGTTTGGCTCCATTTTATGACATTTGTCTCATACAAAAACTGTAATTAATACGATAATAATAATAATAATAATAATAATAATAATAATAATAATAATAATAATAATAATGATGATAATAATAATAATAACAATAATATTAATAATAACGTCAGCTATATTCCTATTCTTGCCAACTGAGCTATGACCTGGGAGCCTGTCTAGGGGCCCCCTAGTAGCAGCGGAGCCCTAAGCAGCCGCTTAGCCTGCTTATGCCAGGAAACGGCCCTGTAAGTTAGCAATACCTGAAAAGCCTGGAAAGACGATATTGTGTGTAACTGGCTCATGAGACCAATCGGGCACTGTGTCCTCTCCTTAAAGGAGGAGGCATGCAGTTAGAGAGTTCAGAAGAGCAGTATCCGTTATAATAGTTATAGTAAAGAGAGAGTGAGGCAACATTGTGGCGAAGAGAGAGAGACTGAAGACAATCAGTAAGAGGCGGGGAAATGATGAGATAAAAAGCCTTTGATTCCATCCAGTCAAGTAGAGCTGTGTGGGTTGAGCCGCCCCACACATCAGAAGCGTACTCCATACAGGGGCGGACAACACCCCTGTACAGAGACAGCAACTGAGTGGGGACAAAAAAACTGCGAAGCTGGTACAGCATTAATAGTTTCAGGAGAAGAACAATGGCCAGCTACAACGTAGCTATCGATCGTCCAGAAAGGAAATCAGAGATGTAGACACAGATATAAGGATAGAAACCGAAGGAGGGCAGTTTGGGAAGAGTCAGAGAGATATGCAAGATCGCGAGTAGAGCATACATTCCCGAACTCATACTGAGGATCTGAAAGAAGATTGTGAGAAGAGAGGTGTTTAAGAAACTTTCTATTAAGGATAGATTAAAAAACTTTAGAAAGGCAAGAAATCAAAGGAATTGGTCGATCGTTGGAGGGATAAGAACGGTCACACTTCTTTTGGATAGGCTGAATAAAAGCGAACTTTCAACAGGAAAGAAAAGTACCAGATGAAAGACAAAGACAAAAGAGTTTGCCTAGGCAGGTTGTCAACACAGAAGCACAGTTCTTAGGAACAACAGGAGGAACACCATTAGGACCGTACGCCTCCCTAGACTTGAGCTTAGATAGGGCAGAAAAACATCTTTGGATGAGACTCTGATTTCAGGCATAATTAAGTCAGAGAGAGGAGGAGATGAAGAACAGCACTGAACTCGTCCAGGGTTGAGTTGGAGGCGAAAGTTTGAGCGAAGAGTTCAGCTTTATCAGGAGAAAAGACGGCAGCTGAACCTTCGGAATGAAAAAGAGAAAAGAAAGAAGAAGTAAGTTATTGGAGAGGTTCTTAGCTAGATTCCGGAAACCGCAAGAAGAATTGGAAAAAGATAGGTTTTCACATTTTTGTCGGATGAAGGAGTTTTTGGCGAGAGGAAGAACAGATTTTGCACGATTCCGAACAGAAATATATGCTAAGTAAGAGTCAGGAGTCGGATGACGAGGGTACCTTCTGCAAATCTCCCCTCTGTTGCGGATAACATTAGAAGTTAAACCAAGGTTTTTCTCATTAGTAGTAGGAATAGAATATGGAATGTACTCCTCCATGCACGAGAGAATTACCTCCGTGATGCACTCAGCGTCCTCGGAGGCCACGCGAGCAGTAATCATTCCATGAGAAATCACAGAATTACTGCCCAAGGGCCTTCCAGTCAGCGGCGCTAAAGTGTCAAAGGCGTCTCCTCTTGGGAGGATCCAAAGACCGAATTGGAGCAATAACCTTTAGTTACCTTTGGTTAGCTTCCGCCCGAATTGTTCATTCTGACGAAGGTCAAGCTTTTCACTCCATCTTAGACCTACAGTTTAACATGGAATCCGAACCACGCCCCACCAGCACCCCGGCGTCTTAACCACTAGGCCACCCAGGGTACCCATTTATCTTCCAACCACTTTCTTTATTGTGTGGAAGGATGAACAGCTGGGTTTTTCTGCTCGCCGGCTGCCGTCACCGGGTCTCGAACCCGGGGACGATGGATTCGTTGTCAGCGACGCTAACCACTACATCACCACCAAGAGGAGAAGAAACAGATATAAGAGTGTGGTCAGAGGAGCCCATCGGAGAAAAAAGTTTGACGTAGTAAGAAGAAGGATGAGTGGTGAGAAACAAATCTAGAATGTTGGACCTATCTCCAAGGCGATCGGGGATACGAGTAGGGTGCTGTAAATTCTGCTCTAGATCATTGAGGATACAGAAATTGTAAGCTAGTTCATTCACCACGGATGTCAGTCAAATGGGAGGAAAGCCAAAGGTGGTGTTGAACATTGAAATCACCTAAAATGGAGATTACAGCAAAAGGAGAGTGGAATAGATTGCATTCCACTTTAGTAATAGGGTAGTCAAAGAGTTTTGGAAAGTCAGAAGAATTAGGGGAAAGGTAGACAGCGCAGATGCATTTAGTTTGAGACTGACATGTAAGGCGTAGCCAGAGGGTATGGAATTTGCAGGATTCGAGTTCGGGAATACGAGAGCAAGTAATGTCATTCAGTATATTTGCGCAACATCCACCTTTGGAATAAGATTGAATATAGAGAATGTAGGAGTATACAGAAAAGGATTTTTTTTTAATTTTGAAAGGATTGTGTAATAAGTAAGATACATGTATATGTAGTGAGGAATAGTGAGAGAAGTGTGTGTTTGAGATCATGCCGAACTGCTCACAGCCTCACAGGGTAGATGAGACACGGAAAAAGACTAGCTAAGGAGAAGAGTGACAGGAGAGACGGGAGTTCCAGCGCTCTCTGTCTCCTGTCTAACGTCCCTCCCGGACTACGACTACTTCCCTGGTCAATTGATGTCTACAATCTCCTCCCTTCATCTACTGAACCGGTTAACTCTGGAAGAACCTTCCTCAGTGCATCATTCCCCCGTGTCTATAACCTCCAATCCTTCAAACGCAGAGTGTTCAGGCATCTCGAAAACTTTGGACCTTCTTCGTCTACTATACACAATGACAACGGTCTTACGAACCCTTCATTAATTTTTCAGTTTTTGCTGCTATAAATTCATGTATGTCGCTGTTTGATTTACTATTGTTTTTGCCCAATGATTGATGTTCTTATTTAGCATAGTAACCTTTTCATTTTTGCTCTGTCGGCTCTTAGTTTGTTATAACTATCAATTTGTATTTTTTTTTTTTATCTTTGTAGTAGTCGCAGTTTTCAGACCCTACACACACACACACACACACACACACACACACACACACACACACACACACTGTGCGTACTGTAATATGCCCCTTTCACTTCAGCACACATATATATTTCACCATTTAAATGACAGCGAAAAATTTATCCCCTCTCCCTCAAGCTTGAGATTATTATGAGATGAAAAGAGATTGGAAAAAAAGAGACAGATGAGGGCAAAGTAAAATAAATCATTTCTAAAGTTGTCCATAAATGATAAAGTTTGACGCAAAAGGTGTTGGTCCAGTATGTTAATTACTATATTTATACTGTTTTCCGTTTAGCTTTTAAAGTTAATCAAAGAATATAGTATATACACCTTGCATAGTTAATAAGCTTTGTCGGTCTTAATCTTTTCCCCCCCCTCGAGACAACATTACAACAGTTATGGGAGCAAGTGTAGTTTACGTCCCCCTGACGCAAAAGGGGACACAAACTACACTAGGTCAAAATTGGGGAACGTAAACTACACTAGGATCGGAGCAATCCAAGAATAAGCACCCCAAAGTCCCCAACCCAAAAAAAAGCGCCCCAGTTAGACCCCAATCCAAGGAACAGCACCCCAGTTCGACCTCAATCCAAATTAAAGGATTTTAAAATATAAAATTTAAAAAAAAATATTTTAACGTTTACGAAGGATAGGATCACCTGAAGATTAGGGCCCCCATGTATTCTTGTTTTTTGCTTTACAGTACCAAATATAATAATGAATTAAATTGAATGTCCGGTTAGGTCAAATGTACGCCCTTGACGATTGATTAGGTTAAGTCATGATATTTTCGTTAATTTTAGAGAAGATATTATTTGGTAATTGAGTCTGGTAGCCCTGATCTTCAGGTGATCCGAAGGATATTGCAATAAAAACATTAGAACAACAATTGAAATAAGGTCAATTGAATGCCAGGTTAGGTCAACTGTACGCCCTTGACGATTGTTTAGGTTAAGTCGTGATATTTTCTTTAAAACTAACGAAAATATCACGACTTAACCTAACCAATCGTCAAGGGCGTACAATTAACCTAACCGGGCATTCAATTAACCATTTCAGAGTAATTAACTCCATTTTAACTCCATTTTAGAGCAATCCAAGAATAAACACCCTCGTTCGACCCCAATCCAAGAAAAAGCACTCTAAATTGATTTTGGGTATTTATTCTTGGATTGCTCCCAAGGATCTTTAGGAGACATTTTTTTAAATGAATCCATCAAATAAAAGGTTAAAACTAACGAAAATATTACGACTTAACCTAAGCAACCGTCAATTTATATAAATATATATATATATATAAATTGACGGTTGCTTAGGTTAAGTCGTAATATTTTCGTTAGTTTTAACATTTTATTTGATTAGGTATACGCTGACAAAGTTGGGGAACGTAAACTACACTAGGCACCACAGGGGGACGTAAACTACACTTGCTCCCAGTTATGTTTTAAACTACAATATTAATAATAATAATAATAATAATTTTCATTCAGAAAGAAACAGTACATAAGATATACATCACATCCATATAGGTTTTCACAATGTTAACATTAACGTTTAATTTTGTATTTTCAATGGCAAGTAGTTAAATTAAAGCATACTTACCTTACTATGCCATTGGGAAACATGGCAGCTTTTCAGGCAAAAATCTTTAAGATTCATTTTAATTTTTATGAACGAAACTAAGAAATATAAATAGAATTTGTAAAAAATAAAATAAAGTTGCATTTAGTTAATTCTGTCATTACTCGAAATAACAGAAAAAAGAAGTGGTAACCAATACGGTAAAATAATAAAAATAATAGAAAAGAAAAATGGTAAACAATACGATAAGCAGAACATGTTGAAATATCAATAATAACACAGACCTGCGATGGTTTTGTTGTCCGAAATATTTTATCACTTATATAGTAATTTTTGCACGCTGATTCCGAAAAAAATAATATTTATTTTTCGCCATCACGTACAGATTTTTCACAAAATGTCATATTTCATGTTACATATGTAAGTGATTTTCATTAAAATTAACTCAATTAAATTTTGATTAAAAACTACTGGCTATAAATGCTTCTAGATCAGAAGTGACGTCAGAGTGTCTTCTAGATTCGAGAAACGCACCGCTAGTATATAAGTGATTGACAAGCCACGAGATGAGTCAGTCTGTCTAGTGCGTGCGAGGTTATAGTTCTTTATTATTCAAAGGTGCGCGGTGACTATATTTCTCTTTTGAAATTTGTTTATTTGTCCCTATGGCAACCAGAGGGTGTGTAAATAGCCCAAACATTTTCTGTTATATTTGTGGAAAATTTACTGTGAAAAAACAAAGGCGAAATATTACAGACTTCGTCAAGAAAGCATACTATACATACTTCGGAATGAAACTTGGGGATCAAGACAAATCATGGGCTCCACAAAGTTTGCAGTGTTTGTGTTGAACAACTTAGACTGTGGAGTAAAGGTAAAAAGGATTCTTTACCTTTTGGGATTCCAATGGTCTGGCGTGAGCCTAGAAATCACAGCAATGACTGCTATTTTTGTTCATGTAACGTGCGAGACTACAATACTAAAAACAAAAGGAAATTTCTTATCCAAACTTTCAGTCTGCTATAAGACCTGTTGCTCATGGACCTGGTATACCTGTACCTACTAAACCAAATACTCTCGATATAACTTCATCTGATTCGGTATCTGATGACGATGGAAACGCATGTGATATTGATTGTTTTCAAACCGAAACATCTGGTGAACCCCAATTGTTTACACAAAGTGAACCTAATGATTTGGTAAGAGATGTGTGTCTCCCGAAGGATTCTTCAGAGATTTTGGGATCCAGACTTCGTGCAAAGAACTTGCTTTCTCCCGGGACGTTATTTTACTGGTACAGAAATCGAGGGAAAGAATTCATCCAATATTTTTCCCAAGAAAATTCACTGGTATATTGCAACAATGTTTCGGAACTAATACTTAAGCGAGGCGCTGCAGTCTATGACCTAAATGAGTGGAGACTTTTTATTGATTCCTCCAAAAGAAGTCTAAAAGGTGTCCTCCTTCACAACGGTAACTTGTATGCATCCGTTCCTGTGACTCATTCGGTTCACTCGAAGGAAACGTACGAAAATCTTGAGCTTCTTCTAGCTAAGGTTAAATACAAAGAACACGGTTGGCTACTTTGTGGAGACTTAAAAGTGATTTGTATGTTGTTAAGTCAACAACCAGGTTATACGAAGTTTCCATGTTTTTTGTGTGAATGGGATAGCCGAGCAAGAACTCAGCAATGGATAAAAAAGGAATGGCCACGCAGAGTCAACCTGACACCTGGTTCTAAAAACATTCAACGTGAAAGTTTGGTTGACACGAAGGAAGTCCTTTTAACTCCGCTTCACATAAAATTGGGCTTGATGAAGCAATTTGTTAAGGCCTTGGACGAGTGTAGAGATTGTTTTAAGTATCTGTGTGGTAAATTCCCAACTTTTTCGGAAGCAAAATTGAAAGAATGAATTTTCGTTGGTCGCCAGATTAGAAAACTGACTTTGGATGAACACTTTGAAAGAACAATGAACAATCTTGAAAAAGAAGCGTGGATTGCTTTTTAAGGATGTCATCAGCAAATTTTTGGGGAACAACAAGAACCCAAATTACCAAAACATTGTGAACAACATGCTAAATAAGTTCAAAGAGTTGGGTTGTAATATGAGTTTAAAATTACATTTCTTACATTCACACTTGGATTACTTCGAATCTCGGAGCACTCAGCGAAGAACAAGGAGAACGGTTTCACCAAGACATCAAAGAAATGGAGAAGAGATATCAGGGAAGGTGGGACATCGGCATGATGGCTGATTACTGCTGGATGTTGAAACGGGATACTCAAGAATTATTACATAAAAGAAAAGGAACAGCGCGTACATTCGACAATAAAGATGAATATGATGAATATGTAATTGACGTTAATAGTCTTCTTTCTTTTTAAAGTTGTTTGCATTTGTAATTAGTATAACAAAGCGAAATAGGTACCTAATGTAAATTGAAATAAATAATATTTATTTATGTTGTTTTTTCCCTTCTAGTTTGCAGAAAATCCTTACGTGATAGAAAAAATGGACACCTTATTCGAAATCAGCGTAGTTTGCATCACAACCATGAGATTGAGAATTTGCTGAGGATCCGGACATACCATAGACGATTATAGAATAGAATAATACATTTTCAATTTTTCAATTTACAATGACATGAATAATTGTGAAGGTCGACTATTTATTTTATTTAATTTGGCCCTAAAGCTTTACGCTTTACTGGGCTCTTATTAAAAATAAGCAGCTAGTTGTTATTAATTAATAATAATAAATAAATAAATAAGTAAATAAGTATTATTAATAGTTAAAACATGTATTACAATATTAAACAATATTAATGGACATTAATCCTAGATTTTTGTTAGTAAGCCATTATTAATCGGGATTTCAACTTGGTTTTAAACAAATTTACATTCACAATATTTTTTATATTGGCATGCAAGTCATTCCATAGTTTCAATCCAATGAAAATGGGTAGTTTTTGAGATGAAGACAATCTAAATTGAGGTATAACAAGCTTTGATCTATTTCTGGTCTGATACGAGTGGATTTCTTGATGAGTTACAAAATATCTATTTACCCATTGCAAATTAATGATTTTGTTCTTACACTTGTAAATAAAAATAAAATGCGCCAGTTTGGTTATATCGTTGAGCTTTAGTAGGTTTAGCTCTTTAAATAATACACTAGAGTGATCAAGGAAATCAGCATCAGATAATAACTTTATTGCTCGTTTTTGGACGACAAAGATACCATTTAATACGTTGTTAGCAGAATTTCCCCAAACGAGGGTGCAGTATGTTATATAAGGAAGAACAAGAGTATGATAAAGAGTCAGTAAAACTTGTTTAGGGACTACATTTCTACGTTTAAACATTATAGCAACGCTCCTTGAAATCTTTTTCGCGATATAATTTACTTGATCACTCCATTGCAAATTCTTATCTAACATTACACCAAGAAATTTTGTTACAGTACACTCCTTTATGGCGATTTCATTAACATTAAGTTCATCAAGATATACAGTACATTTCTATTATTAGTAAAAATCATGAAATTTGTTTTACTGGTATTTAGGAAGAGTTTATTGGTGGTCAACCATTTCATTACACTGATGAATTCTGAATGAAATATATTCTTAGCTGTATTAACATCTTTGCAAGAAAAAGAGTTGTATCATCCGCAAACATTATGAAGTTTAATGTGGAAGTGGAAGGTCATTTATATATAATAAAAATAACAGTGGACCCAGAACTGAGCCCTGTGGCACACCATGTTTGACAAGCGCTTTAGTTGAGGAAACCTTATTTACTGATACAAAATTATATCTATTGGACAAATAACTTTTAAACCAATCCCGGATTGCTCCTCTAAAGCCGTAACAATATAATTTATTAAGTAGAATATTATGGTCTATTACATCAAACGCCTTACTCAAATCCATAAATATTGATATCATTATTTCTTTGTTCTCCTTAGCTATATTTACATATTCCATAAGATTTAAAAAAGCCATTTCCGTTGTTTTATTATTACGAAAGCCATATTGATTTGGAGATAATAAATTGTAGGATTCTAAATATCGTTGCATTCTACTTTTTACAATTTTTTCAAAAACTTTGTTGAACACAGATAATGAACACACTGGCCTGTAATTTGTTGCTAGTGTAGGATCACCCCCTTTAAAAAGGGGTGTTATACAACCAGTTTTTAGCATTGATGGGAATATTTCTTTGGAAATACTTTGATTGATAATCTTAGCCAAAGTTACAGATATCTTATCTTTAACAAGTTTCAATATAGGTACAGGAATGTTATGAATGTTATTTTCTGTATTTTTTAATTTACCAGTAATATTCTGGACCTCAGTAGAGGTAGCAGGAACAAAAGAAAATGAATTTAGTGGGCTGGGTGGCATATATTCTAGAGGTGAGTGATCATTATTTATTAATTGTGAGCGAAGCTTATCCGCTATTGAAGTAAAATGTGCATTTAAAGAGTCTGCAATAGCAGTATCATCAGTAATTTCTTTATTATCAATATTTAATTTCTCTATTGAATTTTTCTTAATTTGTTTTCCGAGAAGATTGTTTATGGTTGTCCAAGTGTTTTTCATGTCTCCTTTATGTTTGGAAAATGGATTATTATAATAGTTATATTTTGCAATTTTGATTACTTTAGTTAATTTGTTTCTGTATTGAGCATATTGTATTTTAGGAATTTTGCTCTGTAATTGTAATTTGAATAATTTATCTCTGTTCTTTATTGAAGTGATAATTCCTGGAGTAATCCATGGATTTGCGACACTTTTGGGCGAAACTGTTTTCCTCCTTAAATAAAGGAAAGCAAGTATTAAAAATATAGAATAAGGTGTCATAGAAGAACTGAAACATATGATCTGGGCCATTTAAAGGTTCGTCACAGTCAAGTCGAGTATTTTCTACAGTCCCAATATTTTCTTTTGTTAACCTCTGAGAATATTCTGTAATCAATAGTTGTTTTGTCCGCAACCTGAACAATGTCATTGAATATAGCGTAAGTAGGAAAATGATCACTGATGTTTGTGGTTATAATTCCAGAATTTACGAGGGTATTGCTATTTACAAATACAGTATATTATCAATCTAGATTCTGTTATTCGATTGCCATAGCTGCAGACTCGAGTGGGTTTGGTAATAGAATGACTAAGATAGAAAGAATTCATTAAGTTTAAAAATTTATGAGAGATTCCTTCAGATTGCAAATTGATGTTGAAGTCACCCGCAACTATGGCATTCGATTTATGAAAGTTGCATAACATGTTATCTAAGTGAATTAAAAAGCTATTGATATTAGTATTAGGTGGTCTATATATTGCATGGACAGAATATACATTATTTTTGTCTTTTATATTCACAATCAGGTTTTCATTGTCACTACATATTACATAGAGAAAATACTTCGTTAGAGTCGTAAGTTTGATGCACATACACGGAGATACCCCCACCAATCTGACCATCTCTTACAGTATGATAAGCAACGTAATTATCTAAATTATATAGGTTTTTAATACTACTATTTAACCCGGTTTCCGTGAGAATTATAACACTAAATTTGACCGTAGAAGTTTTCAAAAGGGCCAGTAAGTAGTTGTAGTTCCTAGGTAAGCTTCGAATGTTTAGATTTAGCACAGAAAGATTTTTATAAATATTTTTTTGCAATACAAAGGCATTAAACTCATCTATCGATTCCTGTTCTGGATTCTCTAAACTGGATACAGAATTTTTTGGTAATGAATTGAAATGATTAATATCGGCACATATACTATGAAAGTCTTTATCGATGAAAGCCATTTAACAGTAGTTCTCAAACAATTTCACTAAATACAGAATACGGGAATAAGGGGTTACCGCCCAGTTGAGCCGAGAATGGGAAAGTCGACTGTTGAGATTGTATGCGGAGTCATTCGCAGGCCTCCTGTGTGCCGACTGTCGGCTGGCGTTTTCGTAGTTCTCATAGCTTCGAATGCTTCTTCACTAACAAGGTGAACTCCTTTGACCGAAGTATTCCGCGTTGGAGGAGTCTCTCTCTTTCTTTAATAATTAACTTCGCTCCAAGGAAGTAGGCAACTTTCCCGAGTCTCCTCGGTTCTATGAGTTTAGGGAGCTTTTCTTTACGAATTTTACGTGTTTCCTCACATACGTCGTCATTGACGAAGGTTTTTGGTCCTTTCAGCTTTCTTCGATTTTTTAGTATTAAATCTCTGTGAGTTTCATCCTCACATATTACTTTTATAGCTGAAGTGGGCGTCTTAGATTCAGTCGTGTCTTTAACTGTAGAATTTGCTTTTTGTGGTGGAATTTGTTTTTTTAATTTAAAAGCACTTTTGATCTTAATATTCTCCAAATTCAGTCTATCTTTTATTATGTCAGTAGTATAGCCGCAAAAGGGGAGAGTGCAAGAATGTTGCAGGTTATTATGTAATGTTGCAAAGGGGGTGGGGGTTGTTGCAAAGGGGGGGAAGGGGGTTGTTGCAAAGGGGGGTTGTTGCAAAGGGGGGTGGGGGGAAACTTGGAGACGGCGTTATCCCCCAAGAGAAAGGAGGAGGAGGAGGAGAGAAAGGAGGAGAGGTGTTCACCTGGCAGGAGCCAAGTGCACATTAAGACTTTAGCCGAGTTGGCGTTGTTTTATAGGCTCCTAATCAGCCAGAATCAGCCAGTTGGCTGAGCCAAGGTGAGAGAGACGCCTGAAGGAGAGAGAGAGAGACAGCTGAAGGAGAGAGAGCTGAAGAAGAGAGAGATGCCTGTAGGAGGGAGAGACGCCTGAAGGAGAGAGGATAGGTACACATGCAGGAGGTACACATGCTGGAGGTACACACATACGCACACATGCAGGAGTACACATGCTGGATGTACACATGCAGTACACATGCTGAAGGCAAACATGCAGGAGAGAGAGAGAGAGAGAGAGAGAGACACCTGAAGGAGGAATACATGCAGGAGAGAGAGAGAGAGAGACACCTGAAGGAGGGAGAGAGACACCTGAAGGACAGAGTGGAGTTCTCCCCCAATTTATTTTCGTTTCCCTAACCTAAGAGGCCACTAAGGGGTTTACCAAAGGGCCAGAAATAGAAGGAGCAGAGCTCCTTACTCGGCTGGAGCCGAGGGGGAATGGTTCTTCACCAGCTTCGCGATCTTTTATAATCCTCTATTCTGGCTGAGTTGCCAGATAGCGCAAGGTATTCAGTTGCCAGATAGCGCCGTGTCCCATTAATCGTGTAACACATATGACGGCTGTTATTCCAAATGTACTTGTATATATAATAAACTAATGAACCATATAAAATACCACAATATATATTTATATGGTTATTCAGTCTGAAGATTCAACCGTATAAAATAACACAAGCGCCTCTTTCATTACGCTTTAATATAATTAACAAAGTTACCCTATTTCGTTAGACAGAAAACGAATTTTTATAAGGGTTACCCAACGAATTATGAGAGCATCACCGAATTAAAACTTTTATGGGTAACTATATCGACATAAGCTTATTATTGTAACGTTTGCTCCCAATATAAATTTTCCTAAATAACAGTAAAACCAATTAATTTATTAAATAATTATGAAACTTCATTTAAATAATTTACGATACAATTCCACAGATAGCGCAAGGTATTCAGTTGCCAGATAACGCCATGTGTCCCATTAATCGTGTAACACATATATGACGGCTGTTATTCCAAATGTACTTGTATATATAATAAACTAATGAACCATATAAAATACCACAATATATATTTATATGGTTATTCAGTCTGAAGATTCAACCGTATAAAATAACACAAGCGCCTCTTTCATTACGCTTTAATAGAATTAACAAAGTTACCCTATTTCGTTAGACAGAAAACGAATTTTTATAAGGGTTACCCAACGAATTATGAGAGCATCACCGAATTAAAACTTTTATGGGTAACTATATCGACATAAGCTTATTATTGTAACGTTTGCTCCCAATATAAATTTTCCTAAATAACAGTAAAACCAATTAATTTATTAAATAATTATGAAACTTCATTTAAATAATTTACGATACAATTCCAACAAACGAGATGAAAACTTATGAAACATATAGCCTCATTCCTGCGACGAAAAAATGAAAAATGACGAAAAATAAAGAAATTATTCATTTGGAATTGCCCAAGCCACTATAGCGGGGTCGGAGAATATCTGTTCTTTTAAACATCTTATTTCTGCTTATTAAATAACTTTTTAGACACTTGATTTTTATTATAAATATTTAAGTCACGAATAACAGTGGGAAAAACGTCCGGAAAAGAAAATTATGAAACATCTCCTTCCAGACCACTCTTGATATATATATATATATATATATATATATATATATATATATATATATATATATATATAAATAAACAACTCATGCACACACACACACACACACACACACACACACACACACACACACGATGAAAGGCAGAAACTAAATCAGTTCGAATCGTGTCCCTAGAGACCTTTTTCGTTCGAATCGTGTCCCTAGAGACCTTTTTCGGGTCGATGGCTTAAGCTGTTCGAGCAGAAACCACCACAGACTCCAGATATTTATTTTATCATTGTTATTACTTCTACAAATATTTACGCGTATTTTGTATGGTGTCATATAGAAATATAATGATGAGATGCTTTTTTAAAATATAATTCGGTTATATTTCTTTATATCCTCGACCCTCAGCCTCGGTGGTGTAGTGGTTAGCGTCGCTGATTACGAATCCATCGGACCCGGGTTCGATACCCGACGGCAGCCGGCGCGCAGCAAAGCCCAGCTGTTCATCCTTCCACATAATAAAAGAAAGTGGTTGGTAGATAAATGGGTACCCTAGGAGGCCTAGTGGTCAAGACGCTGGGCTGCTGATGGGTCGTGGTTCGGAATCCACGTTAAACTGTAGGTCTAAGGTGGAGTGAAAAGCTTGACCTTCGTCAGAATGAACAATTCGGGCGGAAGCTAACCAAAGGTTAGCCCGACGCGGGCAACGGGTCACTCGCAAAGAGAATTTAATCATTGGTAAACTTCCTTCCAGACCACTCTTTCTATATATATATATATATATATATATATATAGAAAGAGAGCGAGAGTTTTGTTCAATAAATAATAATCGAAAAAAACATCATAATGCACGATTTTCTATGTAGCAATACTAATTAACTCTTTCTCGCCTACGGCGGTGCAAGAACATAATACGTGCACTCGCTCGTAAATTAGACCTCCAGTTTAACATGGGTTCAGAAATACATCTCGTCGATGGGATTCGTTGCTTACTCTACCACATGGACTTTTATATGTAAGAGACCTAACCTAACCTACGAAATACATCTCGTCGGGGCCGATCCTAGAGCCATATATAGCAATGGAAATGAGCGCGATGTGTCGTTAAATACGTGATTTAAAATAACAGGACCATTTGACCCGAGGCAGTAGTATACCCGAAAAACATCGTAATGCACGATTTTTTCTATGTAGCAATAATAATTAACTCTTTCAAATACGTGATTTAAAATAACAGGACCATTTGACCCGAGGCAGTAGTATACCCGAAAAACATCGTAATGCACGATTTTTTCTATGTAGCAATAATGATTAACTCTTTCAAATACGTGATTTAAAATAACAGGATCATTTAACCCGAGGCAGTAGTATGCCCGAAAAACATCGTATAACCTAACTATAATTTGCAACTATAGTTTACCTTGACTTTCATATGCTTCTATCCTGTTTTATTAATAAAGATTTTTAACTTTTAATAACGTATGAATAAAGATTTTTAACATTTAATTTTATTTTAGTATTTATTCATGCCACGCCGCCTTAGACCACAGCTTAACGTTGAAACCGAATGTTCTTTTTAAAATATAATTAGGATATAATTTCTTTATTATAAAATAAGTTAACAATTATGTTAACAAACAATACTAATAATTTGTAAGTAAAAAATATAATATAAGGGACTACCATAGAAATGTAAGTGCCTATAATTCGATTTTATATATATGTTACTCGTCCGGTCTCGTTATAGCGGATTGGTACACGTCATAGCTCCACCCAGCTACATCGGCAGCCAATCACTACGAACATCTGGTCTTTTGGGCGGAGCTTGGCGAATGTGCATATAAAAGGGGATATTTTCAGTTGGGAGTAACAGTAGCTATTTTCGCATCAGTGAATAATCATTCCTCAACCATGGACCTGTACGTCTCCCCAGACTTGTATGAAGAACGTGATACTGCAGCATTAACCACAATTAGTCTTTTCAATGCGGCTGATTGTGGCGAACTATTTTCGACGCAAACCGTAGAAGATATTTGCAGTGACGCTCCTTACAATCCGACGCAAGGGACTACCATAGAAATGTAAGTGTCCATAATTCGATTTTATATATATACGGAGAGTTGTAGTATTTCGTCAAATAGATACTAGTCAAAAATGTCAATCAATGTTATTTCCCCATCATGCTAAAATCGAAATTGGTAATCGAACCAAAGATATCTTCACATAATGGAGATCTGTCTGTCTGTATACTCTGTATATGTTTTCATTATTCCTTTAAGGTCCGATGAGGATTTGACACGTGTTATACAATCTTTTGAAGAACCTCGGAATATGGATGATATACTGATCAGTCAGCAGTGTCACACATCCTCCACCATGGACCTGTACGTCTCCCCAGACTTGTATGAAGAACGTGATACTGCAGCATTAACCACAATTAGTCTTTTCAATGCGACTGATTGTGGCGAACTATTTTCAACGCAAACCGTAGAAGATATTTGCAGTGACGCTCCTTACAACCCGACGCAAGGGACTACCATAGAAATGTAAGTGTCTATAATTAGAATTTTATATATATATATATGGAGAGTTGTAGTATCTCGTCAAATAGATACTCGCCAAAAATGTCAATCAGTGTTATTTCCCCATTATGCTAAAATCGAAATTTTTATGGCGTTCACTCCTCGAACCAAAGATATCTTCACATAATGGGGATCTGTCTGTCTGTATACTCTGTATATGTTTTCATTATTCCTTTAAGGTCCGATGAGGATTTGACACGAGTTATACAATCTTTTGAAGAATCTCGGAATAGGGAGGGTATACTAATCAGTCAACAATGTCACACCGAAATAATGTAAGTGTTTTTCGATCTTTTTGGGATAAGAAGACACATATATTTTCATAAATTTATTAAATGAAAGAAATCAGTACAATAAACGAATATACCGTTACAAATATACGAACAAAAACATTATAATATACAACGAGTACGTACAATTGGAAAACGGTTTTTTATCTGTCTGCATACCATTTCATCGTTTCGGTGAGTGTGACACGGGTCAAATAAATTTAAAAAATTTATAAATTCTTTATCATTTGACATATGCATGAGAAATGAGACACAGTACATTCCGCAAACATTAGTAAAATATCCCTGCATACGAAATGGGTTCCATACAACTTCGGGAATATGTAACTGAGCGAGAAATTTTACAATAATAGGGTCACTCCAGGGTTGAGTACCGAGTGAATCAAAATAGTACAGGCGCTGTCTATTTTTAAAATAGACAGCGATCCAGTGAATCCCTTCATTACCGATGATGTCTGTGTTCACAATAAGACTACCGCATTCTCGCGTACTTGGCAAACTCAATGTTTCATTCTTCGCAAACACGCCGATAAATTTGGAACGTGTGACTCGCTCCATTACTTTCTGAAGTGTATTAGCATCCATTTTAAAAGTCAGTGATAACGCTTCTAAATCTATCTACTTCTATTAGGGCTTGCGATTCGAGATATACTAGTACACTAATAGGAGCGTCTATAGGCTTGGCGAATTCCAGCCGCACTGAGATGTTACCGCTCTGCTGTGGTGTTAAATGGGTATTTACGCTAGCAGATAAGTCAGGTGTAATGTCAAACGGATAAAGGTTAAATTGATCAATGAATTCTTCCTGCGTTACCCCATTACCAAGCTCATCACAATCACCTGCAATATGGGTCAGATTACTATAGGCTCTGGCACAAAGAGGTAACACAGCGTCTGATGAATAGTCCGTACCCATTGTTCCACCCAAAGCAGTGCCATTAACGTATAGAGTTATATTTTTAAGTCCGAAATTCTCGAATTTAAAGGCACTCTTTTTATATTTTCCATTCACCGAAGCGTGGTCCTGCATGCCGATTAATATCCTTTTAGGAAGATTTCCCAGGGCAATGTTTTCTATCTGCTTCGATGCCAACCCTGCAGGAACCGTATATAGTTTGATCTGCACTCTGTTAATAGGATATTTCACTGTAGCGTTTAGTAAATTTTTCTCAATTTCTAGTTGTTTTGGTGAACTTAATTTCACTCGCCGTACGCGGAGGTATGTGTCCATAATGTGAACCACAACGGACTTTGCACCCTCTTCTTGATTCGCATCCAGATTTAAGCAGATCTCAGGACTCGTGCGGGTGAGCTTTATTTTCATATCCACCCCGTTCACAAGCAACTTCTCCTGGAAAGTGAAATCTGTGTGCAACCGTCCAAAACACTCGTATATTTTCTTTTTAGAATTTTTAAATTTGTCCTTTATACTATTTTCATCTTTAGTTTGATAATATCCCTCCGCACTTAAAAAGGTAGCCTTCGCTTCTTTGGAAAAGTTGAGGACATTTTCCAAATAGGCTCGTAGATGATAGTACCCCGTGCCTGCCGATATGTTGGTCTGATTTAAATATACGTCACACTGGTTGAATATGGCGTGCAGAAAGTTTGTTTCAGGGTATACAGCATATTTGTCATCGCAGGCCATTCCATCAGAATGGGCTATACGTAGCTTAGCGTACATGTGCACACAGCTTGGATCAAAAAAGTAAGGACCTGAGCTGGGTATCACGAATTCTATAGGTGCACTCGGGGAACTAATTGTGTTTAAAGGGTTAATTGTAATAAAGTCACTGTGCTCAATAGAAACTTGGGTTGGCGGGAGCTCAAAAAAGGACAGCTCCGATTTACAGCATTGTGAACTACATGGGTGGATGAAGCGTGCCATGGCGAAATAGTGACTCCTCTCTCGACAAGTGGTAAACAAACTATGATTCATGAGATCAATATCCTTAGCTTATATCAGTCAAAAAAGTGGTCAACCATAGGTTTCATTCGCTTACAGCATTTCTTTTTTGATAGCCTTTTACGTTTAATACCACGTGACCCCTTCTTCTTCTTCCGGGGAGCCCTCTTCTTCTTCCCGCCACCACGCATTTTTCTCTTTGCATCTTTGATGATTTCGTTCCGTGTACGCTTTAAATGTTTTTTTAGAGCTTCTTTAGGTTTAGCCCCGGCCAATATGTCTTCTGCAGTGTTAAGGCCTGATTGTAGCGCTTTCCTTCCAAGGTATCTGGCACCCCTCTTCAGCAAAGGAACAGCCGTACGTAGTATGGATGAAAAAATGGATCCAAGTCCACTACCGCGCTGGTATCGCATCCCTCGATAGACGGTGAAAGGCTTTCTATCCATTATAACTCAGTGCGTCGAAAGTGTAGCTTCACTGTTAAGCTCCCGTTACCGAATGGGAAGTTTTCGCCCTCAATCGTTCTTATATATATTGTGATATTGGTTATTAAATTAGTTGCGACATTCACATAATGGGGTCTGTCATATGTAATACTCAAACTCCTTCCTCTATGGTTGGGGATGTGAGCAATGCGCAGCAGGCGTGCCTGGGTATCCCCAACAAACTGGTGCTCCACTATATTACTGTAAATATAGCACATGTCTGGGGACCTTTCAGCCAATTTCTCCATCTTCAATTGATACATTAATCTGGACAAGTTATACTGTGTCTCGTGAAATGTGTCTCTTTGGAAGGCTGCGCTATATCGGCCGTTGGTTAGAATTTTGAACTTTCTATGTTCTTTAAGACATCTGTTAGTCTTTGATTTTAGGATTAGTGTATGTGCAGGGTTGTTTACGATTTCATATACTAAATCATTCGTAAGGTTTGAGTTTCTTAAACTTACGTTTAAGCCTCTCACAACATCCTCGGCCGAACCATATTGACCCGGCCCTAGTCTTACTTCTGTACTGTAATACCGTGCAATCTTAGTCCGAGCGATGCGCATAGTTTCATCCATAGCTACCCCAGCTTTTTCACACTCGTCAATGTCTCTAAGAATCGTAAAAACGGTTTCTTTATGTTCAATATTTAAAAAGACGGTGTCCAGCTGAATTTCGCATATCCCCACCTCATACGAATCACGACCCAATTCAATGTGCCCATGGAGTTCTGTTACAAAGTTGGCTAGCGTGTTGTTAGGGTGTACAGACAGGGACGAGGAGGACGGGAGTGTGACGTAGAAATGGTTAGGAGCCATGTTGCATACTATTTAAGCTTCATTATTGCATCAGCTTTTATATAGGTGTTGAAGCTTTCTGGGTACCCTAGCCATTTCACCAGGTACATTTTTCTCCTTCCTGAACCTTTGCTTCCTAAAATTTTCTCAATTTTAAACACATTTTTTTCTAAATTAAACGCAACTTTCTGCAATTCCTCGCGGTAAAAGCCTCCTGAGATTTCTTCCCCATTCAAATCTTCAATGTAATACATCATTATCACACCTTTAGGTCTCACAGCCCTAACTTTAAAAATCTCGCGTGTCCATCCTTGCTCAAAACCCTTTGCGAATTTATTCCCCGAACGCGACAGCCTTACATAATCATTGATTTTGAAGCGCACAGAGTGTGGTGGTGGTGGTGGTGGTGGTGGTCCATCTCTTCTCGGGAGCGTACCTCTTTCTAAAACTTCGTTAGGTGTTGCCCCAATCGTGCGATGGTGTGAGCGGTTGTAGGATGATGCCAATGATTCCAGAATGTCTAGAAATCTGTATGTGTTTTTATGTGTAAAATAACGGTGCATGCGTTCCTTTATGGTGCGCTGAACTCTTTCAGCTAAAGAAGCCTTATGTATAGAATTGGTTGTGTAATAGCTGATATTAAACTCTGTCAACATATTCTGAAAAGCATGGCCTATAAACTCCTTCCCCATATCCGTACAAAAATAGCCAGGAACCCTGTTTTCTTTTAACATTAGCGTTTTGGTGGCTTTAGCAACTGTTTCAGGTGATTTATTTTTCAGAGGAACTAGCCACAGATATCTAGAGAACACGTCTATTATGAATAGAATGTAGCGGTAACCATCGTTATACACAGAATATCTTTGCATGTCTGTTAAATCTGCTTGCCAAATAGAATCAATCGAGGAAGCCGTTGTCTTGGCTGTTTTAAACCTTTTTCTCACAGGCTTATGAAGCGTATAAGCGTCCTGCTCCCTCAAAAATCTTTCAACATCTTTTTTTCCTACTCCGTAAACACTTCTGTACAGTCTATCTACGCCGCCGTAAGAGGATGGGGTAGAAATGTCATAATAGCGTTTAGTTAATACGTTAGCCATTTGCGTATTTTAGAGGCACGTGGGTAGGGTTGGTTTAACCTCTTCTTGCTCCTCTTCAAAGGTGTTACCGCCGGGGGTGACGGCGCCTTCAATTGTGTCACAGGCGTTGCATGTTCCAAGTCTTTTAACCTGTTCAGATTTCCTATCAACGTTTTAGGACATTTATTTGTTGTAGTCTTGCTTTAATATGCTTCCATCCTGATGGTGATGGCCTATCCCACTTTCTCACCAGATCATGGACAATGTCTACGATATTCGATCCCTGTACCTTTGATCCTTCCACAATGATCTCCCCTGTATCGGTCCATTGTATGGCGGGATCCTCATTCAATAGATTATAAAGACTTAAGCCTTTACTCCTCAATGTAAGTGGGAGGGTATTTTTTAATACATGTTCGATATGTTGTGTGGCTAATCTTTTTGGTTGGTCAGCTGTGTCGTCGGGTACAGGTCCTATGTCGCCATCGTCCCCCGTGCTGTGCCTAATAACCACAGGAATCTCTGTAGGGCTCTTATAATTTTCGTACTCGTGAAGAAATTTCTGCAGAGCTTCTTGGTATAAGATTCTTTTCTCATCAGGTGTTTTTTCACTGTTTAATAGGGCTAACAATTCGCTTTCCATTCTTTTAAGTCTGCTTTTACGGGGATCTAGATCCGTGTCTCTTTGCAGTGAAGCGTACACCTCGTGGGGAATCACTACCACTTTCTTCATTATATTAATCTAGTCAGTAAAGGGCCCAAAACTGAAAATAAGATGGGGAGAAATGACCCTCCTGTTTGTACAATAATTCGCTTTTTCTTCGCTACAGTTTGGCTTTTACGAGCGAGTGCACGTATTATGTTCTTGTAGCGGCGTAGGCGAGCCTTCTGATGGGTTTTCATTGATACATTGCAATTTATAACGTTAAGACAGATTTCACAGATGCATTTTAAAAAGTCGGCATCGATATTTTTAATAAACATCTGCTGCATTGCCCGAGGCAGTCGATGATAGATTTTTATTAATTCACGGTATTTCTTTAGTCTCTTTGTCATTCTGGAATATACACCGTTTCAGGCTCGTTTGGAAATATATTCGTTCGCAGAAGCACTCTAAACGTGTTTCGCGGATGAAGGTCGCAAAGCAAATATCCGTAACGCGTGCTTGTAGCTTCTTTATAAACTTCCAAAAACTCCTTACGCTGATTCGGGAACATTTGATTGGCTAATACCCCAATTTGTGATACATCTCTACGTTGCGCGAATAAGACTAGATATTGCGTATTTAACGACACATCGCGCATGTATCTATTTTTGAAAAATAGATTCTGATTGATGAAGAACACGCTTATGTTAAGATGGTGGGAGTATACTGTAAATGTCTCGGCAAACGTTTTATCCATCTCCAACATGAGATCGTCAATTACAATGATTGTATGTTCAGTTCCCTTTAGCGAATTAACGTCATATACACCTTTGTGGAACAAAATATCATCTTGGTACTCGTTGAACACTGATTGATACGTCGAATAGCACCATATAACTTTATGCACAAATTTCGAGAACATCTCGCCCTTTTCTTTAATGATTTTAAGCATAAACACAGTTTTACCACATCCTGTAGGTCCAGATATAATACATGTGGATGGGCTCGTGAATCTGAATTTTTCTACAGAGTCCATTTCTAACACGTCACACTCCTAAGTGGGTCATTTACAAAATATTACAAATTTTGAGTGCTGATCCTTATATTTCTTCTCCCACAGAACCGACGATGAGGTAGAGCACCCTATCATTACGGATGACCTCGACGACAGTGTAGATGTGATCTCCTCCCCTGAACCCTCACCAGCGATACCGGTAACACGTCCAAAGCGGAGGTATGAGAACCCCACATCAGGTATAAAGCGACCGAAATACGCGTCTGTTGCAGCAGACCCCCAACCCTCAACCTCTTACGCAACAACCTCCCCAGCAGCACCTAATATACCCCCTTATTCCGCCCCCCGTTCTGTTAAGTCTACAATAATAGAGCCCCAACCCTCCTACGCAACAGGGCCCCCATCAGCAGCACCTAATATATCCACTAATTCCGCCCCCCGTTCTGTTGAGGATGGTATAACGCTGGAATTGGTGCGATCCGCAGCCCCCACCCCAGCCTTGACTAGAAATCGGTATAGAGTCAGGGTCGACCCTAGAGTCATGTATAGCAATGGTATTGAGCGCGGGATACGCAGGGTTGTAGAGCATATTATAGAGTTTGCTCTTCAGAATCGCGACGAGCGTGAAGTCAGGACGAGTCTGTCCTTTGGATTCGGGTCAGATGACGGTGATGTAGACGATTATTGGGTGATAGTACCGTTTAGACGTTTGGCTGCTGAAGATGTAGAATATATATTAGGGCGTATAATGCAAGCCGTCCAAAGTAGTATAGCCTTCAATATGGACAACTTCACGGTAAATATTGACCGTGTATTCCGTGTTGCGGGTCATAGTGCCATACCGTACACTCTTAACTTCAATTCTCCAACTATTTACCGAAGGCATATAAACGTCGATCGTGGTTGCGGCTTTATAGCAGTACTCTTAGCACGTATGTTTACTGTACAAAATACACGGACTCAAAAAATTTGGCTGCCTACGATCGTTGAGCGTGCCCGTAAACTAGCTGTAGACTGTGAACTTGAATTTGACTGTAATATGGGTCCTGAAGAGCTGAGAAAGGTAGAACAGGAAATGAATGTGCGCATAGTTATATTTGGTTTGGATGATCGCCGCCGGACTGTGTATGTTTTTAAAAGCTGTGTGAGAGATCGTACAAGGCCCCTACTTATTTTAGGATTGTCAGGGACAACGTATCTCCCCATCCGTAATATAAGGGGGCTTTACGCGAGTTATGACAAAAGTCGAAAATATGGGAGACATCATGATTTGTGTAAGGGGTGCCTCGAGTTTGCGGATGATATAGTGAGACATTGTAAAGAATGTCACATGGTATGTGAGCAGTGTAAAAGCACCAAATGTGAAAGCCGTGTAGTTGAGAAGAGAGACTGTGATGTGTGTAGACGCACATTTTTCAATAATAGCTGCTTTGATCTCCATAAATCAATTGGTACGTGCAGGAAAATGAGAATCTGTGAATGTGGTATGTTTCACACAATGGATAATTGGGGAAAATTTAAGCACAAGTGCGACGTAATTCACTGTCCTACATGCCAGGAGGAATATAAGGCGGATGGAGTAAAGCATGTGTGTTATATGAAAGATGCTAAGCCTAAAAATAACCCTTGTATAACTGTGTACTACGATATAGAAACATATACGAACGCTGAAACCAAAGAGGTAATTCCACATTTACTTGTGAGCCAGACCATCTGTGATGAGTGTATGGGTATCGAATGTGACGAGTGCCCCAAATGCGGTAAACGGACAAACGTTTTTAAAACGAATGTCAGCGATAGTCCTGTGAAACTATTTGTGTCCTATATTGTCAAGTTAGCCGACAAGTTCAAAAAAATGACTGTGTATATTCTCGCCCATAACGGGGCAAAGTTTGACACGCAGTTCCTTTATAAGGAGTTGCTTGAACACGAATCCTCTGAGATATTTACAGGTGATCCATTGAAAAGAGGCAACAAATTAATACAGATGCAGATAAGAGGCAATGTACAATTTAAAGATACTTTATTATTCACACCTTGTAAATTAGCAAAGCTACCCAAGGTGATGGGAGTAGCAGCTGAAGTTTCCAAAGGATACTTCCCATACACTTTCCTCACCAGCGAGACTTTAAACTACGTAGGCCCACCACCCCCCAAACATTATTTTGACTGCATGGATGAACGTGAAGACTTTGATCGATACTACGACAGTTTTAATGAAAGTAACCCTTATAATATAGCTGATGAATGTGAGCGTTATTGCGTGAATGATGTGCGCGTGCTTAGAGTATGTTTCCAGGCCTTTAGAAGTATGTACATAGCCCGTTTCAAATGCGATCCACTGCAAGTCGCAACCACCATCGCATCATTATGTTTTACGGTGTTCAAGAATAACTTCATGCCTAAAGACACCTTAGCCATTATTCACCGAAACAACCCCCGCAGTTACGGACACAAGGCTATTTACTGGCTCATACACCTGCAGCAACAAACATAAAGCACGCCCGCAACACGGGTGAAGTACCCATTAAGATTAATGGACGTGTTTTTTGGGTTGATGGGTTAAGTGAAAACCGTGTCACTGGTGTGAAGACTGTGTATTCCTTTAATGGATGCTGGTGGCATGGATGCCCCCGCCCTGAGTGCGGTATCGTCGGAGATATCCACGGTAGATCTCCTGCCGACTGTCTTGCAGGGACCCGCACCCGCGATCAACTTATAGGATCACAGTTCACTCACAAAGTCTTGTGGGAGCATGAATATGATGCACGGATGGAGACAGACGATGTATACCGTGAGGAAATAAAAACGATCAAGCGTTCAATGGTGCTGGACCCTCTCAAATGTGGTGATAGCTTGTTTGGAGGACGTACAAATCCATTCAGACTATACTTTCCACCTACGGTGGGCGTGAAGCTCCATTACTACGATTTCTGTTCTTTATACCCATACGTGATGAAGAGCCATCCGTACCCCGTGGGCGCTCCTGAGAAACTGGTGGGACCTAGCATACCCTCCATCAATGAATTTTCAAAAAATTTGAATGATCATTACTTTGGGCTCTCTTTCGTAGACGTACTCCCCCCAAGCATTTATGGATGCCGATCTTACCTGTCGTTATCGACGACAAGCTCATGTTTCCCCTGTGCGTGAAGTGCGCGGAAGAGGATAACGGCGAATGTAACCATATACCCCACCAGCGTAAGATCAGAGGCGTATATACAAGTCCTGAGCTGGCCCTAGCCGTACGCCATGGTTATAGAATACTGAAGATACACGAGGTGTGGAGGTTTCAGAAGCTCCCCAACCTTTTCACACCATATATAAACGCCTTTTTGAAGGATAAGGTTGAAGCATCAGGGTATCCGCGAGGAGTTGATACCGAAGATGAAAAGTCTGCCTATATTCAACGTTACCGCGACCGCGAAGGTATACAACTTGATCGTGTCCAAATTGTAAAGAATCCTGGCAAGCGCTTTAGTGCAAAATTGTGTCTAAACAGTCTATGGGGAAAATTTGCGCAGAATACCGGCAGAGGGAACATTCATTTGGCACAAAGTTATAGCGATGTCTGGGATTATGCCAATGCCCCCGATAAAGAGGTCATGGAGATCGTGAATGTAGGTAATACTTACGTGATAAAGTACAACAACACTGAATTTGCCACAGATACCTCAAGGGTTACAAACATACCTGTGGCGAGCTTCACAACAGCCTACGCCCGTATAAAACTTTGGGGTCTATTGCATTCTCTTGGGCGGAGAGTATTGTATGCCGATACAGATAGCGTGATATTCACAGAGAGGGAGGGTGATTACATGCCCGCTATTGGGGAGTTCCTCGGCGAGCTCACTGATGAGATCAAGGATGAGTATGGGGACGACGCATACGCCGACTCTTTTATCTCAACAGGACCTAAGACTTATGGGGTACGGGTCAGGGTAGGGGATGAAATGAAATATATCGTGAAGGCAAAGGGTATTACGCTCAACCATGCGAATCGGGAGGTTGTTAACTTTGAGTCGTTGAAGGATCTAGTATGTTTGGAACCTCACCAACTAATTGTAGGCACCCACAATTTTCGGGCGCAGAAGCTGGGAGGCGTGAAGGAACTTAGGGGTACGATGGTGTGCCGTAACACCTATAGGAAACGTTACCAGTTACCTGGTACCTATGATACCGTACCCTTTGGATACCAATGATGCTTCTAACTCACACGTCTTGTATATAATCGTATCTATTTGTAAATATATATATATATATATAACTTGAATATCTCGTTTATTAAATCGTATTTGTAAATATATATAACTTGAATATCTCGTTTATTAAATAAATCAAATAGCGTTTCACTTTCTCCTTTGTGTGTGTGTGTGTGTGTGTGTGTGTGTGTGTGTGTGTGTGTGTGTAGGTGAAAGTTCTAAGCTCCGCCCACTGTAAGACCGTGAGTCATGCTACTATCTGGGAGTCCCTGCGTGGTCAGTCGACCGCAGTAAGCCCGAGAGATCAGACGTGTATTCAGATCAGACGTGTATTCAAATGGCTACCTTTAATATTGCTTGTACAACGTTTACGAAATGGTATTCAGTAAAGTGCCAGGATGTGGTGGATACCGAAAAACTTCCTATTCATCCCTCCTATGCCTCTTTTAAAACACATTGGATTGTGCGAAGTTCCAAGATGTACAAATACTCTACGGATGTTCTGGTGAGACCGTTGAAGGCTTTCGTTGCACAGACGATGTGCTGAAGTATACTGCAGAGCTAAACTTTATAAAGTCTCACATACACCGTGAAGTAAAAGAAACAACGCGTGCAGAAGAGAAGCAGCAGGTATGGATAATGAGTCTTGCTGATGGGTGGTGTGACAAGCGGTATTACGTCATGCTACACCATGTCGATTACTCATACCCTACGACTGGAAATGTGAATCTCGTCATCATGGACAATCTTAAGTATTTTTATCACTATATTAACGTATATCATGATGAGGTTCGTAGTGAGGTTGTGGCTAGTGCCCTGCGTGAATTTTTAACAGAGTTTAGAGACGAGTATCGTTTGATGGGCAGAAAGGAAAAATATGAACATATGTTCCTCTCAAATAGTGCGCCTGAGTGTGGAGATGTTTAGTAAAATGTTCCTAGTTCTTATCCAAACTGTCTGGTGCGTAGGCTGGTAGTGATGTTCTTGTACCGGTACAACAATTCGACTCGCGGAACAAGCCCATTCACGTATCATCGAGTCAGCCGCCCGTCGAACCATTCCTGCCTGTGCCTCACACGGCTCATAGTTATCTCAGAGCTTGAGCCGAGTGGACGTGCGCTCTTCGAATACGATGGAACTTCCTTTGAGCAGCATTCTCAACGCCTCGTACGATGTGTCCGTGACGAAATCGTTGCGCGTGTTCAGGCGTAATTCCGGTACCATTAGCTATGTACTGGAAACGGAATGTAGACCGACAAACAAACGGGTTTATTTAAGTATCGAGGAGATGAATAGAATCTTTGTGATAGTTGATAAGTGGAGTGAAGATCGTTATAAAATACCTGCTAACGTAGGTACAAGAAGAGAGCAGATTAGTGACGCACCCTCATACGCCGTTGTATGTACGTTGTGTATAAATAACGATCGGCCGTGCATTGATATAAGGCTGATGTGGAAGAATGCTTCTGATAATAACGCTCTTATTCCTACGCGAAACCGTTTCATCCTCGACAGAATGTTTGAAATCGTCGGATTCCGTAAACTGAAACCTATATTAGACGCGCGTGTTACGGACATGCTTTATTTTGATACAGTTCTTGAATACGCATACACCGCTCTGCTCGATGGGTTTACCGAGTGTAGGACTGGTGAGAATGGTCTAGTGCTGGATGTTTATTTAAAAAGTTTAGACTCTTTGAAATACCATGAACTTTGGTACAATGCAATTGATCGGTACAAGGCTGAGCTCACCTACACCGTTCACCCTGAAGAACTATTTCTTTATATAACGCGCAGTTGTCGTAACGATTTAGAAGATTATTTCAATTGCCGCTATGTTGAGTGAGTTCACGATTGAAAAGCTCGAGTCGGTAGAAATAAACCCTCGATTGGAAAAGCGTTCTTATAAACTTGTGTTTAATAATGTAGCTAACGATGAACTCTTTGTGCGTGCTTTTGATTGTATTCTAGACGTGTTTAAAGATGACTTACCAACCGGTTGTAAAGTGGGAACAAAAATAGTACTGAACGATATGAAAGCCCTTCATATCGAATACAGGTTTCCCTATACTTTAAGCGGTGAAATACAGTGCCCGCGAAAAGTATCCGATCACTCAAGAAAATACAATATTTTCCCTTAATATTCAGAGACACGTAATTCACTTTCTATTTGTTCTAGCGACATCTGGTAACTTTGAGGTTGCTCGCTGATATGAGAGCTATCCAACGCATTCTCAAATTAGTGTTCTGGTAGCCTTCGTTGCGGGTGGCTGTGTCTCAAATTTGTTAGATTTCACTGTTTGTGTAAATTTCTTGATATTTTTATTTTTTTACAGAAAGTGGTGTAAATAAAATTTATATATAATGTGTGCTAAAAAACAACTTAAGAGTGATTGTCGAGGTGCTATTGTTGCTTTGCATGCATGTGGGAAATCACAGAGACAGATAGCTAAGGAATTAAACATATCCCAAAGTACCGTTAATTTATGGGTTTCACGGGCTAAGAACAATGGTGGCCTAACCACGCCAGTCCCTAAAAAACGATCTGGCAGACCGAGAAAAACAAATTCGCGAACAGACAAACTTATGAAACGTTTAGTATTGAAAAACCCAACAATAACTGCGAAAGAAATAAAATTTAATATGAATAATTTGTTATCTGGTGTTTCTGAACGAACTATCCAGGAGCGGCTCCAAAAAGAACTCGGATTACCATCTCGCCATGCTGCTAAGAAACCGTTCATTAATGAAAAAATGCGTAAAAAACGTGTCGCATTTTGTAAAAAATACATTCATTGGACTGTTGATGACTGGAAGAAGGTTTTATTTAGCGATGAGTCGACATTTTTGACATTCAGAAGTTGTCCAAAAAAGGTTCGCCGGCCTATTGGCTCAAATAGGATGGACCCTAAATACACCCTAAAGACAATGAAACACCCTCCACGTGTGATGGTTTGGGGTTGTTTCGGTTACTATGGGCGTGGAAACTTATATTTTCTTCCGAAGAACACAACTATGAATGGTGCACGGTATTTAGCAATGCTACAGGATAAACTTCCAATGGCAATGGCAATCCAAAGGACAAAAACATACATGCATGATGGTGCACCATGTCACAGGGCCAAAATAGTGACAAAATAGATTACTGACAATAAATTTGATATTTTGGATTGGCCTGGTAATAGTCCAGATCTCAATCCGATAGAAAATCTGTGGCTAATAATAAAAAATAAGGTTGAATGCCACGACACTGGCTCAGTCGAAAAATTACAAGAGGCCATCAAAAAGGTATGGTGCAAGGAAATATCAGTGGAAGTTTGTCAAAACTTGATTAAATCCATGCCAAAATGTCTAGAACAAGTCATCCAAACCAAAGGACAGATGACAAAATACTAATATAAGGTTAGTATACATTTAAACATTGTTTTTTATGTAAAAAATACAAATTTCAAGGGTGATCGGATACTTTTCGCGGGCACTGTATTATTAAGCCGCATATACTGCGTAATGCAGAGCAATAATGATGTAATTGTAAACTCGATTAAGACAGAGTTTAGTATTTTGAAAAAAAAGTGAATTGTATATATATTTTGCTTGACATTTCCCCGATTATACGCATATTTCTATTGATTTGTGTTTATATATATATATATATATATATATATATATTTTGCTTGATATTTCTCCTGTACTGTTATGTACATATTTCTATTGAAGTGTATATGAAATGTATATTTTATTTTATATATCACCATAATTGTGTGTGTGTGTATATTTCTCCTGTACTGTTATGTACATATTTCTATTGAAGTGTATATGAAATGTATATTTTATTTTATATATATATATCCATAATTGTGTGTATATATTTCTGTTATACGCATATTCCTCAAATGTATATTTATTTTCTATATATTTATAATAAAAAGAATGATGCAATGTTGTTTATTGTTATGCCTTCTACTACCGGTATTCTAATAATGTATACAACAGGTATCTGGCAATATTTAAGCCTTCTAAGCCAACTGGCTGATTAGGAGTCTATAATAGTGTATACAATGGTATCTGGCAACTCTGTCTTCGGAATACATGGCGCTATCTGGTAACTCATTTACAGCCAACTGACTGATTAGGCGTATATAATAATAATGTATGCAATAATACTGCTAAAAAGAGGTATCTGACAACCATTTACAGCCAACTGGCTGATAGGAGTCTATAATAATGTATACAATGGTATCGCGGTATCTGGCAACTCAAGCCAATTACGCCAACTGGCTGATTAGGAGCCTATAAAAACGCCAACTCGGCAGAAGTCTTAATGTGCACTTGGCTCCTGCCAGGTGAACACCTCTCCTCCTTTCTCTCCTCCTCCTCCTTTCTCTTGGGGGATAACGCCGCCTCCAAGTTTCCCCCCCACCCCCCTTTGCAACAACCCCCCTTTGCAACATTACATAATAACCTGCAACATTCTTGCACTCTCCCCTTTTGCGGCTATACTACTTATGTCCTCCACCTTTTTCTTCGTTTCGCCGTTTGTTTCTCTATTCGTTTCAGATACCCCCGTTATAATTAAGTTATTGGCACGTGAATTATCGTCTAAGCTGTTTAATTTATTCCTAATTGAATCGTGCTCGTTTTTTATCATCTCCATGCTACGATTATTTTTAGTAAGCGAGTTTAGACTAGAATTAAGATCCTTTTTCGCGTCGTGTGCATACTGAATGCTCTTTTCGAGCTTTATATTTCTATATTCCAGTTTTGCATTGTCCTTCTTTAACAATTCGTTATTATGTTGTACAACTTTTATTACTGCCTCAAGGTCTTTGATTACACTATTACTTTTGTGCACTAAGTCAAAGAGGGAATTATACTTATTTGCTAGATCCTTTATTTCTGATTTCAGGGCGTTTACCTGACGTTTGTAAGCCATTTTGAGCAATTTATGGGGTTAAAATTCACTCGTTCGTTCGTTCATTCGTACGTTTAATGGTCTCGTTCGTTCGGTTGTTTGTATACCCGTTACTTCAAGGTCACTGCTTGCCTAGGACTATAAAGGCAGTGCCGGATGTCGCTAGAAAATTTTGAAGATATATTTTATGTAACACTAGCGGAGCGACCCGGTGTTGCCCGGGTGAAAGTTGAACGCTATATATAGCTGAGGTACCCGGCGTTGCCCGGGATAAATTTCACATTAGATCCCCAGTTTAAATAAAATAAAGTTTAAGACAAAAGGCTGAATTTGATTAAAATGATTTATCTTATCCCGTGCCAAATTTGGTAGCTCTAGGTCAAACGGTTTGAAGTCGTCCTAAAAAATAATTATGTGAAGCTCAAGATTTTCATGACTGTTCTTTTCTATAGTTTTATTGACCAAATAATCAAAATTTTCACGGCTACGTTCTTTTTTGTAGTTTAATCGCGGTGCTGGGGCCTTCTGGCCCAGTAATTTATTTAATTTATTAACACCCAGGTGCACAACCTGGGGACCTAATCAATATGTGTGTGAAGTTTAATGTTTGTAACTGCTTCCATTCTACCACTCCCCCAAAACCCCTCACTCCCCTTTACACCACTTGGGGGATAACCCCTCCCTATTATCCCCCACCCCTCTCACCCATTACCCCCACTCTTCGCCAATTACCCCCACCCCTCTCCCACACGTCTTTTTGAGGTATCCGGCGTTGCAGACAAACAGACAGGCTGACCGACTCTGTGTTGACATTCTTCATCCCATAAGAGGTTCCCGTGCCAAATTTGGTAGCTCTAGGTCAAACGGTTTGCGCTTGCATAAAGGACAGAGAGACAGACAGAAAGGCGAAAATATATAATAGATTACTAGTTAAGTACAAGCGGTAGCTCGCTATCGCCCTCCGGATTTTTTTTCATTACTTCATTTTTTTTTATTGGATGTAGATTTTATATTATATGAAGCCCTCATAGGAAGAAGTGGCTAAGCGACAAGAGTATGGCATGTCACATATATCTCATATATATGGCATATCACTGGATGGTACAATCGTAACCACCAATACTTTATAAAATATCGGTAATACCGTGTGACCACAAAAATTGTCCCTGTTTTTAATCGCTTATTACTCAGTCATTATTGCAGCTTCACAAATGAAATAGCATTCGAAAGAGAACATTTTAAAGTTTTATTTACTTTTTTCGATATCCTGGATACGAAATCAGTACTTATAAAAAAATGAGTTTTATCCACCACAATCATGGGTTATTTGTCGGACATGCAACGTGTTTTCATCGCAGAAGAGATGATCAAACATGGCTCGGTAGTTGCCACCCAACGGTCTTTCAGACGACAATACGGTCAGCAAAGGACCATAGATCCTAAAACGATTCGCAGGATTTTCGCAAAATGGAAACATCACGGCTCAATCAAGAACATGCATAAAGGCAACTCTGGGCGCAGCAAAGGTGTGCGAACCGCTGAAAACATTGATTCAGTCGCAAATCAGCTTGAAACGGACAACAAAAAATCTGTGAGACGACTATCAGCTGTGACAGGAATCAAACGGGAGAGCATTCGGAAAATAATCACGTTGGATTTGAGAATGAAGTCATTCAAAATTATGTGTTTGCAACAGCTTAGCGAACAAGACTACCAGCGTCGTTTGATGTTTTGTGAACGCATTGAAACAATAATTGAACAAAACCAGATAAGATTAAGTGACATAATATTCAGTGATGAATGCCACATCTATCTCAATGGGTTCATCAACAGACAGAATTACCGGTGTTGGTCACAAAACAAGCCAAATATACACTTGGAGAAACCTCTGCATTCACCAAAAGTTACTGTCTGGTGTGGTTTGAGTAGCAGCAAGGTTTATGGTCCTTACTTTTTTGAGGACCCAGAGACAAGGAGACCGCTTTCAGTAACTTCAGAAAGATATTTTCTTGGAAGCAACAAGTCACCTGCGTATAAGGATGGAGTCAAGAACTTCCTTGATGCCTTCAAAGAAATGGAGTGTCGAATGTCGTTAAAAATTCACTTCCTGCATTCCCACTTAGATTTCTTTCCTGAAAACCTTGGTGCAGTGAGTGACGAGCAAGGAGAGCGCTTCCATCAAGATATTCAGATGATGGCGAAGCGCTACCAAAGATATTGGAATGAAAGCATGATGGCGGACCATTGTTGGATGCTGTATCGTGACAATCCAGGCCAAATTTACAAAAGGAAATCACACTCACAGCGCTTTTAATAAAATAATGTATATATTCTTTATTTATAAGTACATTGAATAAGGTATATGATGTATTTGTTGTTTAGCATTCCTAAGTGTGATCTATACATCCATAAATTTTCTTATAGCAATATCAAAAACTTTTAAAAATATCAAAACCAGTGTATCTATATAACTATACGTGCTAGAAAACAAATAAAACCAGATTCGGAATCAGCGCGAAAAATGCATTAAGAAAAGTGTGATCATGTTTGTGATGAGAAAAAAAGTTTCATTTTGTTGGCCAGTGTAATTAATCCCCCGTCTTCTTCGCCTTGTTCAAATTATAATGGCGCCTCATCTCGGTCACGTGCTGCCCTTTTTATAAAGTACAGCGAAAGCGAGTGTAAAGAGAGAACGAGAAAAAAGATTGAGAATAGAAGAACGCGCAAAATAGTTATAAAAACGCAAATAAGGTTTTAAGTTTAACCACTCAGTTAACCACTATATTTTGGTGGCAAGCGGTGGCCCTATTACATTCAAATACGGGCATTCCCACGCCTTCTGTACGCGCCTTATGTTTCGGCTATATTACATTGCTAACCGTTTTATAGTATTTATAAAATTGATAGATATTCTGTTTCGATTATTTAAATAGTAAGATGCGTTGTGTACCCTATTTGCAAGCAAATTTCAATTTCCATTCCTTAACAAATTCATTATAACTGTATTTCAAGATGGTGCCCATCATTTTCAAAATTTCTTCTCATAGCGCGCATTTTCATAATTTTCACGGTCAAAATGTTTCCAATCCGCTCCGACTCAAATTTCTCCGAGTCGTCTTGTCGAGGCCGTTATACTCTGGAGTCAAATTTCGAGAGTAGTTTGTTTTCTTTTTTTCTCATTGATTCGTCCTCAGTCCGTTTTCTTTAGATTTCGTTTCGTTCGGTCAGAGAGAGAGACACGCATTTAAAATTGCCGCCCGATGACTCATTTCTTTTTTCTTTCCTCTTCAACTTTTATTACGCCATATACAGCCTGCCTATTTTGTTTAAAAATTGTTTTGTGTTTATGTTTTCGGCATTAGAAATAATCGTGTTAGTAATAATAATAATAATAATAACACTGTACAACAGTGAAAAAAAACGGAAATGAGATAGTCATTTTTATAGCTAATTAATATGCGTAGATTGTGAAAATAACACTCATTTATTTGTATCACCCACCGATTTTATGAAAATGACCCTATTTCATTGTATCATTTTGAGAAACAATGGTTCTCTGAACGCATCGTTTACATTTTGTTCAGTCATGCATATGCTGTGGTGGTGGTGTTCGGCTTTGTGTTTCCACTTTGATTTTATGAAAAATTTCTTTCATTAATCATTTAAAACAAAATTGTCAGCCATATTTTATCATAAATCGGTGCTATAAGTGAATATTATTTAATAACAGCTATCAAATTATGTATATTTCACCGACAACGTCTATATTGTGTGAAATTGCAAATTGATCTATCATAGCCAAGCCTTCAATTCCAGCGGACTTAGGACTTTTTCAAATTCAGTGTCATTCAAAACCTCCCTTATTTGTGGCCCAACAAAAATTCCTTGCTTCAATTTTGCTGCAGTAACCTTCGGAAATTTCCTTGAAAGGTATTGGAACCCTTCAGAATTGACTTTACCCATTGCTTTAACAAAATTCTTCATTAAACCAAGTTTAATGTGAAGAGGTGGCAGATAGATCTTTTGGGGATCCACTAAAGGGACAGACTGGACATTGCTTATCCCTGGGACATATGTATACCTAAGTGGCCAGTCACTTTTGGTGTAATGTTCTATAGTGGCGTGACTGTCCCACAGGCAAAGGAAACAACAAAATTTTGTGAATCCTGACTGCATACCCATAAGCATTCCTATAACTTTTAGATCTCCACAAACATTCCATTGATGACTGTCGTATTTGATTGCCTTAAGTAGTATATCCATATTGTCATATGTCTCTTTTAGATGGACGGAATGGGCAATGGGGATGGATGGCATTATATTACCATTATGCAAAAGAACTGCTTTCAGGCTTCTCTGCGACGAATCAATAAAGAGGCGCCACTCAGATGCCACATACATCTGAGATATGGCTGTAAATAGTCCATTGATGTCATGGCAATAACAGAGAGGACCTTCTACTGAAAAGAATGCTGTTAATTCAAAATTCCGCTTTCGGTAGTAACTAATACGAATATTGTGTTCTCAAGTAAATTGTTCTCCTTTAGTCTTGAGGCGAGAAGCTCTGATTTCTCTTTAGACAGCAATAAGTCTCTAACAAGATCATTGAACTGTCCTTGGGTTAACTTTTTAGGCTCTAAATGTCTACCTTCAAAAGTGTACTCTGGTTCTGTAGATGGTCCGGAAACGCCAGTTGCACCTTCATCACTTTCCATGTCATCTATGATAGAATCTAGCCTATCACTTGGGGGAATTGGAATGGGCAATGTTTCATCATGTTTTACTGGTCTACGTGCTGAATCCAAGTTTGGATATACAATCTGGTGTTTGTTCTTGGCAGAAAACCCCATTAAGTTCACACTACAAAAATAACAGTCTTCATGATGATCTCTCGGCAAATGGCATTGAAGCTTTCTTTTTGTTAAGCCAATCACGTAATCCATTTGAACAGCCAGAACAGATTTGATGTGGCGCCCATGGTCTATCTCGTCACCTAGATGGCAACCAAAGTATAGCTTGTATATTTTCTTAATGTCGGTTGTAATACTTCGTCGCTGTGTTTTAGTTGTCAACTGGCCGCATACGAAACAGAACTTGTCGGGGTCATTCTTACATTGTCGAGGCATGTTGACTGACCTGAGCAAACTATAAATTAAAAAAAAATGTACACCAACTTGACACAACAAGTTCTTGGACTGGACTGATCTTTTGACACACGAAGCACGGCGTTGTTGCCTGAATCACAATGCTGCTAGACGTAAAAGCTCACACCTGAAATACATAAGATGTATAATTAAGATAATTGAAATAAATAAGATGAATAAACTAAAAAACACAATAAAATAAACACAATCAAATGTTGAAATATTAGTATTTTGCCTATTTAAAATGGTTAAATCTGTGTAGTTTATATATGCCTTCATCTTGAAAACTATACGTGCTAGAAAACCTCTGAATGCAGTTTTGGAATCAGCGTAAAAAATGCTATCCAGCCACCACAAATTTTACTCTGATGAAAAATCTTTGTTGACCAGTGTTATATACTGCATTAATACGTTACTGACTTTTATTTTATTCCGAAAACACTTTTTGATAAACGGGGTAATGCGAGGGGGGGGGGGGAATTAACGTTAACATTCTAGCCGGAGAGAGACAGGAAAGAACATTCTAAATTTACAAAAACTTCTTAATACCAAAAAACACCTTATTAGAACAAAGGCCGTCCGATAACTGAAGGGCATTTCTGCCCAGGGCCCCAGCCTCCGCTTGGGCCGATTCTTAGTGTTGCCAACTTGTATTTTTATATTTTTTATTTCACAAACCATTTTTAATTTCTTATTTAATAAAACTTATTTGAACATTATTAAATTCTTATAAACAAACATTTAATTCTTAATTAGACATTACTACAACATTTGTGAAATTTACGGTATGGCCAAAGAACGTTTCGTGTATTATTTGATCACTTTCAAATAGGTTTTCTATTGGATATTTATTTAAAACACATTTAAAGATAATTTTAGAGGTCCTCATAATGAATATTAAGAATTAATCATATTAAATTAGTCTTAATATTTAGTAGTAACAGTTAATATGATCCTCAAATATGTCAAAAGAAAGTTTGGATCACCTGAAGATCAGGGCCCCCAGCCTTCGTTAGTTAGCCTTATAAGGCTAACTAACGAAAATATCACGATTTACCCTAACCAATCGTCAAGGGCGTACAGTTGAGCTAACGATTGGTTAGGTTAAGTAGTGATATTTTCGTTAGTTTGCCTTATAAGGCTAACTAACGAAGGCTGGGGGACCTGATCTTCAGGGGATCCGAAAGTTTTTCCATTTTGTCAATTTTAGATTATCTTACGTAAAGCTACAGCACTTTCGAGCAACATTCAAATAAATAATTAAATAAAACAGGATTTTGAGAGTTGATATTGTTATGCGAAAGACTGAATCCCCAAACAACACGCCGCATCACACACACACACACATACACACACACATACACACACACACACACACGCGCCCATATATATATATATGTGTGTGTGTGTGTGTGTGTGTGTGTGCGTGTGTGCGTGTGTGTGTTCTCAAGAACTGTGCTTCTGAGCTGACACACTAACTAGGCAAACTTTTTCGTCTATTTCATCTGGTACTTTTCCTTCTTGCTGGAAGTTCGCTTTCATTCAGCCTGTCCCAAAGAAGGGTGATCGCTCTCAACCCTCCATTTATCGTCCAAGTGCTTTGATTTCTTGCATTTCTAAACTTTTTTAATGTATCCTTACTGGTAAGATTCTCAAACATCTCCCTTCTCGTGGCCGGGGCGAAGTTCTCGCAATCTTCTTTCAGATCGTCAGTATGGGTTTGGCAAGGGACGCTCTACTGGCGATCTTGCATATGTCTGACTTTTGGTCATCCTCCTTTTGGGATTTCAGCGAAAGTTTTGCTATTGCGTGAGACATATCAAACGCTTTTGATAGAGTCTTTAATCCTTAATTTCCAAATTGCCCTCCTTCGGTTTTTATCTTTCTCTCTGTGCTTTTATCTCTAATTTCCGTTCTGGTCGATCTATAGCTGTGGTTGTAGATGGCAGAGCTGGGCACTTGCGGTTTTTTTTGCGGTACTGCGGTACTGCGGTACTACCGCACTACCAAACCGGTACCGCATAACGCAGTACCGCAAAGGATCGCTGAAAGTACAGGCTGTACTTTCAGCGATCCTTTGCGGTACTGCGTTATGCGGTACCGGTTTGGTAGTGCGGTAGTACCGCAGTACCGCAGTACCGCAAAAAAAACCGCAAGTGCCCAGCTCTGGTAGATGGCTACTGTTCTTCTCCTGAAGCTGTTAATATTTGTATTCCTCAGGACTGTCCTAATGTCCTATCACCCATTCTTTTCCTTTTATTTATCAATGATCTATTAGATCGCACTTCCTGTCCTATCCGCTCCTATGCTGATGATTCCACTCTTGACTTCTCCACCCGCTTTACAAAGCGTTCCTCTTATGCTTCGCGTGGGACTTCTATGGTTAACCTGACCCCTGATCTTTCTGCTATCTCTGATTTGGGTAAAAAAAAAATTGTGGTTTTCAATGCCTCAAAAACTCAGTTCCTCCATCTGTATACTCGCCACAACCTTCCACAAGACTATCCCGTTACCTTCAACAATACATAACTGAATCCTTCCTCTTCTCTTTACATTCTTGGTGTTTCCTTTTCTCTTGATTTGTCCTGGAAAGATCACATATACTCTCTTTCCAAAACAGCTTCTAAGATAATTACAATTTAACACTAAATGTAATATATGAATTTTCAGTCTCACCCGGCTTGGGTTCAAAACAGTTTCCGACTCAACGGAGGGGAAAAAATGTTTTGTACAACCTTTCGTATTCTTTTCGGAGTTACACTAATAGGGGTTTATTGCAGAAATATAAAGGAATGCCCGAAAGATAACTAAAAATAATTGTGAGATATTGCGAACTATAAATTTCTTTAAGAAATTAGATATTTACCAAATATTACATGGATAAACGTCAGACCTCTAATTTGAACACGAAAATAAAAATTTCAGCGTGAAATGTAACGTTTCATATATATATATATATATATATATATATATATATATATATATTATATATATATATATATATATATATATATATATATATATATATATATATATATATGATACACACAGACCGTGCATGGAACAAGGAACTCTTCTAGGATAATTAAATCCATTGTAGTCCGAATAAGTAATGGTAAATGACAAATACTATAGTTTTTCTTTTTCATGATGCTAGTCCGACGTGGGCAACGGGTCACTCGCAAAGAGGCCCCAAAAATATAGCTTCCATCACCAGCTATCTACAAAGCAGATAGGATCCAGCTTTGGGACAGGATCTAGGGTTTAAAGCAGCCTAGCCCAGCTACATTTAGAATCTCAATATAAGCAAAAGACTCGCTGCCTTCACGTCAGATTGAATACATCAAAGAAAAAGGGTAACTATTATATTTTTAGCCAAAAACCAAAACTTAAACATCAACTGGCAGAATTGAGCGTCCACTTTTCAAGGCACATAACATATCCAGATTTAATTTTCCTAGAAGAGTTCCTTGTTCCATGCACGGTCTGTGTGTATCATAAAAAACCTCAAGGGAACCATTCTGAGTTCATTCCCATATATATATATATATATATATACATTCAACTGCAAAGAACACGCAGTATAAATAACGTAAAGAACGACGCTTGTATAGGAGATATTCCGCGCAAGACGAGAAAGAGAAAACAACAAATGAAAAAATGAAGTACCACCCAGGTGGTACTTCATTTTTTCATTTGTTGTTTTCTCTTTCTCGTCTTGCGCGGAATATCTCCTATACAAGCGTCGTTCTTTACGTTATATATATATATATATATATATAATAATAATAATAATTATGGCTATTTTCATAAAATGTTTGAGAGTGTACACCGAGAAAATTACTTTAGTAAGTTTCCTTGTCGATCTGTAAGTTAAGTTAAATTAATATGCTTCTATTCATTGGCCCAAGTTTACAGAAAAATGTTGTAAAATCATTATTCAATTGACTACCTATAATCATACTAGAATTATCCATAATTTTTTTCAGGTTCAACTGGTCAGTTTATAAGTTAAATGGAGTTGCATATCTGCATGTCAGCGCCAAGTCGAAATAGACATAGACGTGGCGCTTTTTAACCCTGACACGCAGATATTAAACTAATTAACTGGAAACAAGATCATAAACCGACAAAGAAAACATCTAAAATTTTAATATTATCTGCCTAGTGCGTTTGACTACTAATGAAAAATGTGTAGTGTACCTGACTAAACTCACATATTTCACTCGAGTAATCTGACTATTGTTATTAATATAATAATAGTGCAATAACTAGTAACTAAGATTTAATGGCATTATCTGACCACTTTACTCGTTAAGGAAATGCAATGCATCTGCCTATCTTTACGTATTTCCTAGAAGTAATCTGACCATGTGTATATAAAAAATTTACAGATATTTCATTCATCCTTCAATTATAAATATATAGTGCGAATTTAACCAAATCACACTTTAATGTGCTAATGTAAGATAATTTGGCAATTATTATGTTTAATATAATAATTCGCGCATTTCTTTTAAAAGTTTTCAAATGAATTTAAAGCTGGACGTGTTTTGTATAGTGCATGTTAAAATAATTTGCTGATATTTGTTGGAAAGGGTAATTTAATTGTTAATCAATATCACTCTGTAAATATGGTGTGTATTTCCTAATCTGTTTCCTTTTATTTTGTATTTATACCTGGCTAATATACTCTCTTTTAACTTTTTTCATCTATATAAAAGCAAGTTGTGTGTGATTCTGTCTGTCTGTCCGTTTGTTAGCTGAATTAGCTAAACAGGGCTCTGGCAGTGCTGCCAGTAATTGGGGGACCGCAGGACCCTCAATTACTGTCGGTTCAATTATTTTATCAGTAAAACGGATCACCTGAAGATCAGGGTCCCCAGCTTTCTTTAGTTAGGCTTATAAAGCTAACTAACGAAAATATCACGACTTAACCTAACCAATCGTCAAGGGCGTACAGTTGACCTAACGATTGGTTAGGGTAAGTCGTGATGTTTTCGTTAGTTAGCCTTATAAGGCTAACTAACGAAGGCTGGGGGCCCTGATCTTCAGGTGATCCAATAAAACTATAGAAAAGAACGCAGCCATGAAAATCTTGAGTTTCACATTGTGTCAAGATTTGTGGAGCTTAAGATTTTCATGACTATAGCTTTATTGACCAAATAATTGAACCCCCAGTAATTGGGGGACCTACACAATGTGAAGCTCAAGATTTTCATAACCGAGTTCTTTTTTATAGTTTTATTGACAAAATAATTAAACCCCCTAGTAATTGGGGTCGGGGGGAGGGGTACGACGAAAAATGAAAAACGATTTGAATAATTAAAATTTGATACAATTAGCCCACCCCAAGCAAATGCTTGGCATAAAATAGTGTTTGCTACTGTTTTTCTTCTTTATTTCTAGTTCTATTTCAAATCGAAATGGCTTTACAAAACTAAAATTACCTCCAGAAAAAACAAGAATACTAAAAACAACTTCATTATCTTGCATATAAGCCTAGCAGCGCTGGCGAAAAAAGCTAGTTCATATATAATCCTTGAAGTATTCCTTCTCTCTCTCTCTCTGGGATAAATTATGGGTCTTCGGTTTTCTAACTATATTTGTATATCAATTAGGTTGTGATCAGAAAGTCAGCTTGCATTACATTTTATATCTTATTATTATTATTACTTGGACTTAATTCCCATCTGGAGGTCTTCAGGTTGGGTCCCGTGCGATGCGTCTCCCCCGTCGGTAATCTCGCCACTGCGCCCCGTCTCTGGCCAGTCTGTTTTCTGGCGCCAGGTTAAACCCTGATTCTCTCTTTCTACCGTCTTGAGCCACGTCGTCTTTGGGCGTCCCAGGGGCCTCGATCCCACTATTCTTCCGTACATCAGCCTTCTCGGAAGTCGGTCGTCCCCCATTCTCTCCACATGGCCGTATCATCTCCTCTGCGCATCCACCACACTGTCCACTATGGTGAATTTAATGCCAGTCAAATCCCTTATATATTCATTTGTTCATCTGTGGTACCAGCGGATGTTACAAATTCCAACGATAATAACTTCTTTTCTTTTAACTTCATCGCCCAGCACTCCGAACTATATAAAACTGTTGGTACCACTATTGCCTGGTATAATCTAATCTTTAGCACTCTACTGACATTGTCGTCTTTCCATATCTTGGTGAGTCTATTCATCGCCACATACCCCAGTTTAATTCTCTCTTGCACCGCTTTAAAGTCATCTCTATTTTGCGTGAACGACACTCCTAAATATTTAAACTCCTCTACCTGCTCTATTATTCCCGACGCGACGCCAGTGCCACCGCCATCCGTTCTCTCGTCCTTCCTATCTTCATTGTCTTCGTTTTATTTAAATTTATCTCTAGCCCGTATTTTATGCATGCTTCTTCCACCCTAGTAGTAATTTCTTGTATTTCTTCCGCTGTCTCTGCTACCAGTACTATATCGTCTGCATATCTTAGATTGCTTATGTATTCTCCTCCGATTTTCATTCCTCCTTCGTAGTCACCGAGCGCCTCCCCCATCACCATCTCCAGGAACAGATTGAAAAGATGGGGTGACAACGGGCATCCCTGTATCACTCCTTGATCAGTTCTGAAGTCATCAGTTGTCATTTATCCCTTCCTCACTCTTGCTCTGGTATTCTCATACAATCTTTTTATCAAATTAACAATATTTTCCTTGAAGCCAAAACGCATCAGAACCTGGTACAATCCCCTTCTCCACACCGAGTCAAAGGCCTGTCGAAAATCTATAAAAACACAGTATACCGCTTTGCCATATTTCCACAGTTTCTCTGTCAGTTGGCATGTATTAAATATTTGATCAGATGTGCCCCTGCCTGGTCTAAATCCTGCCTGTTCCTCTCCTAACAAAATTTCTTCCTTTTGTTGCATTCTCCTCTGGATAATCTTCATCAGTATCTTGTAGGCGTGTGGTAGCAGACTCATTGGTCTGTAATTACCACACATTGCTTTATCCCCTTTCTTATGTATCGGTATTATTACACTGTTCATCCAGTTTTCCGGTAAGTTTCCACCATCTAGAATTCGCTGGTTTAAGCTATTGAGCCAGGTAGCTATTTTATCTCCTGCTTTCAGCAACTCTGCCGTCACGCCGTCAATTCCTGAGGCCTTTCCATTTGGTAGGGAGGCCAGTTGCTGCTCCGTTTCTTCTATTAGTATGTGAGGCGTAGTTTCTCTTTACCACCTGTAATTCCGGATATTCTATTTCATCTACCATAGGGTTTTCCCCTGTAAAACTCCTTTGTAATGCTCTCTCCAAATCCTCTTTGTTTCCTCCACCAAGCTTGTTTTCTGACCTCTCTCATCTTTCACTATATTATTTTCTGTGCTCCATTTCTGTGTTATTTCTTTCACTGTTTTATACATTATGTGTGGGTTTCCAGTTCTGTAACTATTTTCACACCTCTCACATAAACTTTCTATCCAACTTATCTTTGCTTCTTTACATGCATTCTCAATTACTATAAATTAAAAACTTTCTACAGTACTTTCGATCGCATAATTTTCCCAATCTTAATAGCATTATTGCCTGAGTTCTCTTGTCTATTGTAATGTTACCGTGGAACTTTTCAGCAGAAATAACTTCATAATTTTTTTTCCCATGTTAGCAACGGGAAGATAAAATCTCTACAAAGTAATATATTTCGTGTCGGCGTATTAAGTGATTTTAACGTGCTTTCTATTTCATTTGTAATGAAGTGAAATTCACATTTTGTACTGTTCGATTTTCACAGTGTACACGTTCATAATGATTAGATTTGGTTCTCATGCGTTGAATGCATGATGTTTGAACACTCCTCAACACATTGGTACTGATTTTGGCGCACTCAGATGTAATTTTATCCTTCAGAGAACGTACGGTTCTGGGTCGATCAGCATAGAATACCGACTTGAGATGGTCCCACAAATAAAAAGTCAGGAGGCGTGAGGTCTGGAGACCTAGGTGGCCATTCGACGGGCCCTCGCCATCGATCCACTTGCTTGGGAATGTTTCATCTAAAGAGCTCCGGACGATGGTTGCAAAATGTGATGGTGCACATCTCCGCCTGTTCTGCCAATGGAATGTCGTCCAGTATGGGCATTAGAAATGTTTGCAGCATATGCAGATATGTTTCATCTGTCACATTGCCGTCGAAAAAGTACGGACCAATTAACCGATCCCCCCAGAGCGCAGCCCACACCATAATTCGTGGATCGAATTGCACATGTCCTTCCTCCATCCAGTGGGAGTTCTCATTGGCCCAATAGCGTGCATTATGCCTATTGACACGACCCTGAGGTGAAATATCGCTGAACATGATCCTTCGTTGAAGCTGTCGATGTTGTAGAAACCACTTGCAGAACTCTACACGACAGTCTGTGTCGTCACCGTGCAGTTCCTGAACGAGTTAGACTTTATAGGGGTGGAAACGATTTGTCGTAAGAATTCGTTAAATGGACCTTCTGGAGACACCCGTTCCTGGGATAACTTTATTAAGGACTTACGTGAGCTGTTTTCGAGGTGATTGAGTACCGTTAGTGATGTTGCTGCATCGGTTGAACTTTTTGGCCGGCCACTACGCTGCCGATCATGAATACTTCCCTTTTCTTTGAAGCGAGTGAACTGTTTTCCAACTGATGCCTGAACAACTGGCGACCTCTCAGGGTGTTTGTCATTAAAAGTAGTAAATGATCCGTGTGTGTTACCACGCCTTGCACACATTAAAACTATCTCCACCCATTCATCTATTGTCAATTTCTGTGCCATAGGTTCAACAACAAATCTGAAAAGAACAAAACACATTAAACACAAATTATTAAAATATGCCTATGGTTCCTGACTTTTGCGCCACCCTATATATATATATATATATATATATATATATATATATATATATATATATATATATATATATATATATATATATATATATACACACACACACACACATATAATATTATATATAATTCTTTACAAAAAGAAATTTTCGGCAAGTAAAGCAATAGTCTGAAGGGAAAATCTCTTCCTTTCCAAGTGTTTTTAAAGGCTTTTGACGAGTCTATATTGGCGTCTTTAGCCTAAGGAATGGCATCGTTTGTGCTATCACCTTCCCATTAAACGTTTATCCGCATCAAAGTCTCGCAGCGATTCTTTCTTCTTCTCTTGCATCTTTTATTTTCTTTTAGTGTATCATATTTTCGCTTTATTATTCCCTTATATATATATATATATATATATATATATATATATATATATAAGCAAACAACCACAAGGAAAAGGAAACACAAAGTCCGAGCGCTTTCGTGATATATTCACATTATCAAGGAAGAACAGAAAATGTGAATATATCACGAAAGCGCTCGGACTTTGTGTTTCCTTTTCCTTGTGGTTGTTTGCTTATTAATAAGGTCACGTGTTATTTTGTGATTCTAGTGCATATATATATATATATATAAAACTCTCTCTCTCCTCTCTCTCTCTCTCTCTCTCTCTCTCTCTCTCGGCTCAATATTCACCCGAATTTATTGAGATTTTAGTGAGGCAATTTGATTTCTTCTTCTTCCCTTTTTTTTTGGTCTATAGTCTTTGAGCTGTATAAAGAAAATATTTTCATTGATCGCACATCTATTTCTGATCCATTGAGCAACTATTTTATTAGACTATGTTTCACGCACTAACTGTGTATTGTCAATTTTATATATCTTGCAGTGAGGGAAAACATTTCTTTTATGATAGGAAATACTTCTAGAAACTTGACTCTAAATGAAAAGAATTTTAATATATATATATATATCTTTGGTAACCTTTGGTTAGCTTCCGCCCGAATTGTTCATTCTGACGAAGGTCAAGCTTTTCACTCCACCTTAGACCTACAGTTTAACGTGGAATCCGAACCACGCCCCATCAGCAGCCCAGCGTCTTAACCACTAGGCCACCTAGGGCACCCATTTATCTACCAACCACTTTCTTTATTGTGTGGAAGGATGAACAGCTGGGTTTTGCTGCGCGCCGGCTGCCGTCGGATCTCGAACCCGGCCCGATGGATTCGTAGTCAGCGACGCTAACCACTACACCACCGAGGCGCATATATATATATATATATAATATATATATATATGATGAATAAAACCACGAAGGAGAGGAAACAGAATGGTGCTCAAACGCTTTCGTCTAATGACATCCTCAGGAACACTGAAGTACATAAAGAGTTACAGCCTATACATAGGTTACAGAAAATATATATATATATATATATATATATATATATACAATAAACGGAGAAATAAAAATAAAAATTAAAAATTAAAGGATTGTTGGAGGAGCATACAAATTTGTAAGGAAAAACTACCGATTTTAGCACTTTGCTCGAATCCTACACAAGATCAAATGAATTGTTTCCAACCAATGTTATAGTTAATTAAAAAAAATAATAATAAATTGAAAAATAAAAATAAAAATAAAACTTATAAGAGGAGCATACAAATTTATACTGGAAATCTGCCCAGGTTTTAGCACTCTGCCCTTCTTGTCTAAGTTCGATATATATAAAAATAAATTCAAAAATAAAAGTTATTAGAGTAGCATACAAGTTTACCAAAGATTTAGCATTCTACCCTTCTTGTCTAAATCCATTCTGAACGAATTCAAAACAACAGGATCGAGTTGAAAAAGACATTTGCTTATGTTGCAGTTATTTGTAAGTTGGATAATGGCAGACTCAAGAATATTTCTAGTAACAATGTTGTTAGAGTGAAACAAAACTGAAGCATTATTCCAATCAATACAGTGGGATAACTCTGACAAATGGACAAAAAGGGCACTGGACGACTGTCCCGTTCTAACGGAATATTGATGCTGTTTTATACGTGTGTGAAAATCCTTTCCCGTCTGACCTATGTAAAAGGAATCACATTGTTTACAACCAATTTTATAGATAATGCCTGAATTATTGGTAGGGCTATTTTTTACTATGATATTTTTCACAATATTGTCATATGAAAATACTACATTAATATCCAAAAGTTTAAGTACATTAGCCATGCCTAAAAAGCCCGGGAAAAATGGACGTACTAAAATATTCTTTGACAAAGTACGAGCGTTATTATTCACACGATAGAAAGTTCGTTTTGCCTTGTTGAGACAAGATTCCATAAACGCAGATGGATAACACAGATTACTTCCAATACCGTTGATTTTTTCCAATTCGGCATCGATGTATTCTGGACTGGCGATCCTAAGGGCGCAGAGAAACAGTGAAGAAAAAATGACCTTCTTAGTGGGGGTGTCATGTCCCGAGTAAAAGTGTACGTAGGACAAATTGTTTTTTTTTTTCCGATAGATACTAAACTTAAAACCTGGGCTTTCCCTATGTACACGCTCATCCAAAAACGGGATTGAGTTTTCTTGTTCCACTTCTAAAGTAAACTTAATGGAGGGGACTTGATCATTTAACTGAAGGAGGAAGTCATCCAGGTCACGATTCATGGGCCAGATACACAAAATATCGTCGATGTACCGCAACCATGGGATGCCAACCCCCAGGATTCTCGGAATGTAAGTAATTTCGAAAAACTCCATATAAATATTGGAGAGGAGGGGCGACGAGTTGTGTCGGAGAACTTCTTCACTTCGTAACATTTTCGATCGCAAAATAAATTAAAAGTCTCATTCGAAGTAGTCAGTGGAGTAAAAAAGCAAGCTCAAAGTGTGTTTTGAACCTTTCTTCGAAAAACATTAGTGACGATGCAAAAAAGTGCCCTTGGATATGGTATGTCCTTTTTTATTGTTAAAAAACCTGCTTTACAAATTTGTTACAGTCTCGCTTGTTTTGAAAAACAGTGTAATCTCCCTCAGTCTTTGTTTAACATAGTTAAAGACCTTGTTTATAGTGCGGCGAATAGTAGTTACGAAGATAACTTTCCTAAACGTTTTCGCAATAGTCGCTCACAATTAAAAAAAGATGGGGAGCTCCATATTACCAAAACAGAGAAGGCTAACACCAAAGTTATTATGGACAAAGTGGACTACATCAGAAAGATGAACGAGCTTCTCCAGGACCCGGCCACATACAGCAAACTTAGGAAGAACCCGCAGGATGACGTCATCAAATCATTTAATAGTGGCTTGAAACGCATTCTCAAAGATCAGAAGGACTTAATTCCGCTTTTCATGTCCACTTCACCTTCTCTGCCCTACCTTTACGGTCTTATTAAAACCCACAAACCTGGCAACCCTATGCGCCCTATTATTAGCTCGTTGGACTCTATTACTTATAAACTCTCCAAATGGCTTGTCAAAGTCTTGTCCCCCATTCTCGGAACTATCACTGATTCACATGTAAAAAATTCCATGGATCTTACTGAAAAATTGAATAATGCACTTACTGAAACCAACGATAGATTGATCAGTTTTGACGTTTGTTCATTGTTTACAAAAGTGCCGATTGACGATATGTTTGACTTTCTCTCCCGAGAATTACATAAGTATGACCTGCCACTACCTGCACACATTGTTTCGGAACTTATTAAGCTTTGCATCAAAGAGTGTAAATTCACTTTCAATAACGAGTATTATCAACAAGTTTTTGGGATGGCCATGGGCAACCCCTTGTCGCCCCTCCTCTCCAATATTTATATGGAGTTTTTCGAAATTACTTACATTCCGAGAATCCTGGGGGTTGGCATCCCATGGTTGCAGTACGTCGACGATATTCTGTGTATCTGACCCATGAATCGTGACCTGGATGACTTCCTCCTTCAGTTAAATGATCAAGTCCCCTCCATTAAGTTTACTTTAGAAGTGGAATAAGACAACTCAATCCCGTTTTTGGATGTGCGTGTACATAGGGAAAGCCTAGGTTTTAAGTTTAGTATCTATCTGAAAAAAAAAAAATTTGTCCTACGTACACTTTTACTCGGGACATGACACCCCCACTAAGAAGGTCATTTTTTCTTCAATGTTTCTCCGCGTCCTTAGGATCGCCAGTCCGGAATACATCGATGCCGAATTGGAAAAAATCAACGGTATTGGAAGTGATCTGTGTTATCCATCTGCGTTTATGGAATCTTGTCTCAACAAGGCAAAACGAACTTTCTATCGCGTGAATAATAACACTCGTACTTTGTCAAAGAATATTTTAGTACTTCCATTTTTCCCGAACTTTTTAGGCATGGTTAATGTACAGGGCTATTCAAACTGATTCATCCGATTTTAACTGAGAATACTTCCGTACCTATCAACCGTGCATCAACTGGGCATACACCACATGAAAGAGGAAATCTCCGAGTTTTACAAGATCACCGCGAGAGGGCTCCAAAGTCACGCCGTGGCCTAGCCTAGCAACAAACAGTCAGTGTGAAAATGGCGTCCGCACAGCAGGCGACGTTTTGTGTGTTGCAGTTTTCGAGCTGTAAATCGGTAGTCACAGTGCAGCGTGAGTTTCGTTGACGTTACAGAACAGATCCACCGGGTGCTCAGAGCATCCGTCGGTGGTATCGGCAGTTCGAGGAAACAGGATGTTTGTGTAAAGGCAAGTCCACAGGACGACCGCGCGTGTCTGAGGATAATGTGCAAAGAATCAGAGAGAGTTTCCAACGTAGCCCGAGGAAATCAACAAACCGCGCCAGTCGAGAATTGGGACTTCCTCAGACGACTGTTTGGCGTGTTTTGAGACGGCGCTTGCATATGAAGCCATACAGGTTGCAACTGTTGCAGGCTCTACGGCCGGGGGACAAGTTAAAACGACAGAACTTTTGCGATCTTATGCAGGAGGCTATGGAGGATGACGAATTTGCTCCCCGCCTGGTGTTCAGTGACGAAGCAACTTTTCATTTAAGTGGCAAGGTGAACCGTCACAACCTTCGCATATAGGGCACGCAACAACCACATGCAACAATCAAGCACGACCGCGACTCACCTAAAGTTAACACCTTCTGTGCCATTTCCCTGGCAAAGGTTTACGGCCCCTTCTTTTTCATGGAAAACACAGTGACTGGTCACTCCTATCTGGATATGCTGCAGAACTGGTTATTTCCCCAATTGAACGAAGATTCCGGCGACTACATTTTCCAGCAAGATGGGGCGCCGCCTCATTGGCATTTGGATGTTCGCCGTTTTCTCAACGAAGTGCTCACTCGCCGTTGGATTGGTCGCAGTGGGCCCCATGACTTGGTGCTCCACAGCTGGCCCCCTAGGTCGCCGGATCTTACACCGTGCGACTTCTTCCTTTGGGGGTACGTTAAGGATACTGTGTACGTGCCACCGTTGCCCACATCTTTGGATGAGCTCCGAACTCGCATTGTTACTGCCGTAGAGTCAATGACAACGGACATGCTGGAGCGAGTATGGGAGGCATTCGACTATCGTGTCGACGTTGCTCGTGTAATTAGGGGAAGTCACATAGAGCATTTATGAGGTGAGAGACAAAATTTGGACAGTTTTTCTTTTGGTTGATGTATCACAAATCACTCTGTATTTGTAACATTAAAAAATATTCTCATTTGAAATCAGGTGAATCATTTTGAATAGCCCTGTACTTAAACTTTTGGATATTAATGTAGTATTTTCATATAACAATATTGTGAAAAATATAGTAAAAAATAGCCCTACCAATAATTCAGGCATTATCTATAAAATTGGTTGTAAACAATGTGATTCCTTTTACATAGGTAAGACGGGGAAGGATTTTCACACACGTATAAAACAGCATCAATATTCCGTTAGAACGGGACAGTCGTCCAGTGCCCTTTTTGTCCATTTGTCAGAGTTATCCCACTGTATTGATTGGAATAATGCTTCAGTTTTGTTTCACTCTAGCAACATTGTTAATAGAAATATTCTTGAGTCTGCCATTATCCAACTTACAAATAACTGCAACATAAGCAAAGGTCTTTTTCAACTCGATCCTGTTGTTTTGAATTCGTTCAGAACGGATTTAGACAAGAAGGGTAGAATGCTAAATCTTTGGTAAACTTGTATGCTACTCTAATAACTTTTATTTTTCAATTTATTTTTATATATATCGAACTTAGACAAGAAGGGCAGTGTGTTAAAACCTGGGCAGATTTCCAGTATAAATTTGTATGCTCCTCTTATAAGTTTTATTTTTATTTTTCAATTTATTATTTTTTTTAATTAACTATAACATTGGTTGGAAACAATTCATTTGATCTTGTGTTGGATTCGAGCAAAGTGCTAAAATCGATAGTTTTTCCTTACAAATTTGTATGCTCCTCCCACAATCCTTTAATTTTTATTTTTATTTCTCCGTTTATTGTATATATATATATATATATATATATATATATATATATATATATATATATATATTTTCTGTAACCTATATATAGGCTGTAACTCTTCATGTACTTCAGTGTTCCTGAGGATGTCATTAGACGAAAGCGTTTGAGCACCATTCTGTCTTTCCTTTCCTTCGTGGTTTTATTCATCATAAATATTTTTCACGTGTTACTTTCGTGAAATAATTTTCATATATATATAATATATATATATATATTATTAAAATCCCAAAGTTAGGAGAAATATGTTTAAAATGACTTAAGCCTTCCGTATAAGAACCTCCTCCGTCTTCCGAGTCAGACTTAAAACTAATTAAAATGTAACAGAGACGGATCAGAGTTGTGGTCCTCCAAACCAAAGTATCGTACCGGGCATGCCAAAATTATCGTATTTAACTTGAAATTATCGTACATATATATTAGGTTTAGAAACATGACATATATTGTAATATATTATGAAATATATTAAAAATATGACAAAAGCAGCAAGCTCACCTTAGTTCTGTCCTACTCTCCTGTGCAGAATGTTGTTTGCACGCTGCTGGGCCAACTCACAGATGATGCACTGTTGCCAGATACAAATACCTCTGGCTCTCAAACTGGACTAGAAAACCCCTAGAAACCTCAGAATCTTTTATCCAGACCTCTACAATCCTTTCAATCAGGACAATTGCGCATTGAAAACGAGTTTTTTTTCAGTGCTTTTGGTAAATATGACCGATGGGCCAAAATTATCGTACATTTCGAAGCCAGTATTGTACAGCGTACAGACTCCAAATTATCGTATATGTACGATAATTATCGTACGCACCTCATCCCCTAAGACGGATTGACAAGGCGCATGCGCGAGCTACGTGGTTGTTTCTTGAAAAGTCTTAAGAAATCTATTAAAATAAGGATCACTGAGTAAAACGCTGCTTAAAATATCGTTTATATCAAAAGATACTTTGTTATTATTAAAGTTTTCAGTATTTTTATAAGAAAGGAGTCTGTTAATTTTCTCTTTTTCTCTTCAGAAATAGTTAAAAGAAGAGAAAAGTTCTTTAAATCTAATCTATGCTTATATCTTTCTATCTATCTATTCTATCTATCTATTCAACTCGATGTGAGTGAAAAGAAAAACTATCACCATTTTCTTAGGCTGTATTCATGTTGATATTTCCTCCTTTTAAAATCATTACTTCCCCAGCATAAGACCTATTACAATTACGATATTTTATTTTATATACTTCATCGTTATTAATGTTGTCTTCGAATTTATTTTTCCGTAAAAGATTCTTGGTGGTACACCCTTCACTTCTCCACCCACTTCGCAAAGCGTCCCTCTCAACATTCATTCCATGATTCGCGTAGGACGGCTATAATGCACTTGACCTCTGATCTTTCTACTATCCCTGATTGGGACAGAGAAAACCTTGTTGCTTTCAATGATTCAAAAACTCAGTTTCTTCATCTATCTCCTTATCTTCAACAATACACAACTCAATCCTTCCTCTTCTCTTAAAATTCTTGGTGTTTCCTATTCTCGTGATCTGTCCCGGAAAGATCACATATACGCTCTTTCTAAAATAACTTTTAAGAGATTAGGTGTGCTGTACCGGCTCCGAAGTTTCTTCACTCCCCACACAGTTGCTGTTTTTGTATAGGGGTCTTCTCCGCCCCTGTATACAATACGCTTCTCATGTGTGGTATGGCTCAACCCACACAGCTCTATTTGATCGAATGGAATCAAAGGCTTTTTCGACTCGTCAATTCCACGGCCATCACTGACTTTCTTTAATATATCTCTCACTTCGCCGCTATGATTCCTCACTCTCTTTATTACCGCTCTTATAACGGACACTGCTCTTCTGAACTCTCTAACTGCTTGCCTCCTCCTTTAAAGAAAGCACGTAGTACCAGACTTTCAGCACATTCTCATTCCTTTTCTGTTCAACTCTCTAATGCAAGAGTTAATCGGTATTTTCAGTATTTCATCTATTGAACCGGTCAACTCTGGAACAATCTTCCTCAGTCCATCTTTGCCCCTGTCTATGACCTCCAATCTTTCAAACGCAGAGAGTTCAGGCATATCGGAAACCTTGGATATGGCTCTCTTCTTAACTATGTTAATGCTTTTAGGAAGATTGGTTATTAATGTTTTTCAATCGAAGGATAAAGTATGGTTTTAGTTTCGAATTTAGTATTATGTTTAATGTTGTAGAATTTTTTCTTTGCAATGTGAAGAGAATTACGAATAAAATATCTTGGGTAACCTAAACTGGAAAAAGAGTCGGTCAGATATTTAATTTCAACATCTAAAAACTGAGGACTACATATTTTTTAAGTTCTTAAAGACATACTGATTAAAATGCCTTTCTTTGCAGAAGAGGAATGTGATGAGAACCAGTGGACGTACGAATTTAAATGAGTGTCCTTTCTATGAACTCTAAAGGTCGGTCTATTTGATGATGATCTAATGATGCGAACATCAAAGAAAGATATTTGAGAATTGTTTTCTCTTTCGAAGATAAGTTGTATTGAAGGTAAAATACTCTTTAAACTACACAAGACGACATCAGAATCAATATTATTAGGAAGAAAAGGAAATACATTATCTACGTGTCTGTACCAAACTACCGAAGGATCTAAAATTTTATGGAGAAATTTCTTCTCAAAATACTCCTTAAAAACGTTGCTTAAGTTAGCTCAGAGGGTTGAACCCTTGCTCAAACCCTCTTTCTGCCGATAAAAGGATCCATTAAATCCAAAGAACAAATGTGAAAAGCGAAGTCTTGTTTGATTTAAAAAATATGTTGTGAGATTGGTAAAACAATATTCTTTTTAGTTAGAAATTCTAACCATTCTAAAGTCGTTACTACAGGGACCTTCGTAAATAAGGAAACTACCTCAAAGCTAACCATTGTATTTATATATATAGGTACCGTATATCTATATATTATATATATATATATATATATATATATATATATATATTATATATATATATATATATATCATTATGGAATCCTTTGGGGCCTGCTGTTTACAGGTTTCTTTCAAATGTCACTTCCGTTTTGGATTCAATCATATTAATCCTTCTTGGGACAGGATCAGTAGAGGAATGTCCAAAGATGTTTAGTGTTATCCGCCCCTCAACTAGGCATGGGGTAATTGTAACTTGTAATTGTAATTTATTGTAAGGTGCTACTATAGCTTGATTCCTACCGGTGACTTCGATACTATAGGGTGATTCCTACCCGTTTTGGTTCGAAACTACAGTACTGTAGAGTGTGATTCCTCTCCAAGGTATAAATGAAAATATAATAAATATAAAATGCTATTTATTATTCAATTTTATTTATTTAAAAAATAGTTTCGGTGCTACTATAGTATGTGGTCTACCTACGATTGGTTAGGTTTAGTCACGATATTTTCGTTAAAACTAACGAAAATATCATGACTAAACCTAACCAATCGTCAAGGGCGATGGACATTGGAATGTAAACAAGCAATTAGTAAACAAGGTAAGAAGCTATAATTAAAAGGTAGACCGCCGAATCGAGGTAGGAATCACGCTATAGTAGCACCGATTGTAATTCATTTAACTTTTTCAAGTAATTGCTGTGTAATTGTAATTGACTAACTAAAAATGTAATTGTAATTGAAACCAATTACATTCACAGCGACAATGATAATGAACCCAATGAACATTGAACAATTGTCCTTTTATTACAGTGACTGCTATTTGAACTGTGATTTAAAAATGTGTTCAAAGAGAATAATATTCACACTATGGGTATTGGGTATGAAAATAAAAAAGTTAAGGTTGTAAATTAATGGTAGACTTCTTTCCTTTCCTTTCATTTGTATTTGGTGTTTCTATGAAAATTAATTGTAATTGAAATTAATTACTTTTCAATGTAATTGTAACTGCAGTCAATTACATTTACCAACTGCAGCAATTTTAATTTTAATTGTAATTGAGCATATGCAAAGTAATTGTAATTGCAACCAATTATTTTTAAACTGTAATTGCCCCATACCTGCCCTCAACCGTCACACAAATATAGTTTTCTAATTTCAGTTAAGTAGCTCCTTACACCGATGGGAGGGCAACTCTAAAGGAGAGGGTAACACAATTTTGCTCACAGCGACGCCAAGCAACTGAAGGTGGTAAGGTGACAAACAAACAGCTTACATAGATAGATGCTTCTACTTTCTTGAATACATGACGGAGTTGGATTGAAAAGACGCTCAGATTAATAAATTAGAAAACGAAACAAAGGACTTCAAAAAAAAGACAACTGACCCAAAACAAGAAGTCACCAACCTCACTGATAAAATATCCACATTGGAAAAATATGTTGAAGACTAGAAGAATGAAGACGAGAAAATCTACAGTGAACAAAGATAAGAATCCCGTGAAGATAACATCTTCCTTGCGGGACCCGGTATCCCAGAAGGGAGCCAAAACGAAAATTCTAATATAGTTGTCACAGAAGCGATAAGGGATAAACTTCGCTTGAACATCCCTCAAAATATCATTTCCCGATGCGCATCGAGTGGGAAGACTCAGCAATGATGGTGATAAAAGACTAATTAAATTTAAGCTTTATGATCCTCACTGGAAGACTGACATTAAAAGTGCTCTCACACAAATCAAACACAATATATTCCTTAATAACTCACTACGTGATAACAGAAAAGAAATATATGGCAAAGTCCTAAACTTAAGAAAGAAAAATTCAAAGACCTGTTACGTGAGAGAAGGGAAGATTTATGTTCAGAAAAGTACGGTGGGACAAAAATTCCTTATTTGTACTAAATCCGACTAAGATAATTTCCGACAACACATACAAATATCACCCTTCAGTGTAACTTAAAGTATATTCCGTTAAATATTGCTCTAACATTATAACCCCACTGAGTAATTTACATAATACTAGTTCTTGCTTTATTATACGGGGTGTAACAAAAGTCCGTTCTCATAGGGAAATAAGATATAACAGAATTGAACGAGAAAATAGTTTTAACTCTTCATTACAAACAATACAATCAAGTTACCAATTAATCCAGTACATGCTCAAATTGCATCCCATGTAGCTGTTGACACATTTCTAATCGTCTTTGTAAGCTTTCGGTTACGTTTTGAAATGTTTCCGCACGAATTCTGTTACACTTATCTGTAATTTTTTCTTTCAACTGCTGGATCGTTCGAGGTCTTGACTCAAAAACAACGGACTTTAAGTGACCCCACAAAAAGAAGTCAAGTGAGGTCAAATTAGGGCTTCGGGGCGGCCATTCCACACAACCTCGGCGCCCTATCCATCTGGCACGAAGATTCTTATCTAACCATTGTCTCACTGAACGAGCGAAATGCAAAGGTGCACTATCTTGCTGAAACCAGAACTTTCGTCCAACATCCAAAGACATTTCGTCAATGTACTTTTGCAAAGTTCCCTCCAGAATGTTGTTCAAATAAGAATCCCCGTTCATGGTTTCATCAAAAAAGTATGGTCATATGATGGTTCCTCTATGAATTCCTGCCCACACCGTAATCCTGGGATCAACCTGCGAATGTGCATCTTCATTGCGAATGTGCATCTACATTGCCAATAACTAAACAGTGTTGCCACGTAATACATACAAACTCATCACGATCAATCCTGTCATATCTTATTTCCCTATGAGAACGGACTTTTGTTACACCCTGTATATCTCACTGTTTATTAGTTTTCTTTTCCTTATTCTTATTTTTAATATTATTTCGCCGTTATTCACTCTTCCTCTTAATTTCGAACTTCCTTTCTTTTATCTCTTCTGGATTATTATAAGTATTATTATTGACTTCTGTAGTTGTTTTATTATAATTTTCTCTATGATTAACACTTTGCGTACTCTTAGATATCTTAGATACCTTCTAAAACGAGCGACACAGAAACGGAAACCTCTATTTTGAACTTCAATATTAGAAGCTTTCCAAATCACTTTGAAGAGTTGACGATTAATCTAAATTTCTTACAATATAAATTTACATGTATTATATTGAACAAGACGATATTGACGAGCCACCACATATGTAGAAATAATAACAGAATCGGCGGAGTAAGCATTTTTTTACATTAATCGTAAAAGTATACGTATTGAACAGTTAACAAGCATAAATTTTTTATGCAGGAAGGAGGGGACAAGGGCGAATGCGCGCTAAAACGCCCCTCCCATAGAGAAAGAAGAGCCAAAATCAAGGTCCGGGGTTTTTGAGATGCCTCGACACTTTGCGTTCGAAAGATTGGAGGTCATAGACAAGGGGAAAGATAGATTGAGGAAGACTGTTCCAGAGTTCACCGGTTCAGTAGATGAAAGATTGAAAGTACCGATTAACCCTTGCGTTAGAGAGTTGGACAGAAAAGGAGTGAGATAGTGTCAAAAGTCTGGTGCTGTGTGTTCTCCTAAAAGAAGCAGGCATGTAGTTAAAGAGTTCAGAAGGACAGAGTCCGTTATAATAGTGCTAGTAAAGAGAGTGAAGCAACATTGCGGCGAACAGAGAGAGAGATTAAAGACAGTCGGTAAGAGGCGGGGAAATGATGAGAAGAAAAGCCTTTGATTCCATCCGGTCAAGTAGAGCTGTGTGGGTTGAGACACCCTACACATGAGAAACGTACTCTATATAGGGGCGAACAAGACCCCTGTCCAGAGACAGAAACTGAGTGGGAGTTAATAAACTGCGGAGCCGGTACAATACACTTAACCTCTAAGAAGCTGTTTTAGGAAGAGCGTATATGTGATGTTTCCAGCAAAGATCACGAGAAAAAGAAACGCCAAGAATGTTAAGAGAACAGGAAGGATTGAGTTGTGTATTGTTGAAAATAAGGGGATAGTCGTGTGGAAGATTGTGACGAGTAGACAGGTAAAGGAACTGAGTTTATAAAGCATTGAAAGCCACAAGGTTTCTCTGCCCCAATCACAGATAGTAGAAAGATCAGAGGTCAGTTGTATCACAGCCGTCGCATGCGAATCACTGAGTGTCTGTTGAGAGCGACGCTTTGTGAAGCGGGTGGAGAAGTGAAGAGTGAAATCATCGTAACAGGAGTGGATAAGACAAGAAGTGCAACTTAACAGATAATTGGTAAATAAAAGGAAAAGCGTGAGTGATAGGACAGAGTCCTGACGAATACCACTATTAATAGCTCTAGGAGAAGAACAGTGGCATCTACAACCGCAGCTATAAATAGGCAAGGAAGGATATCAGAGATGAAGGCACAGATGGAAGGATAGAAATAGAATGAGGGCAGTTTCGAAATTAAGGATTTGTCTCAGACTCTACCAAAAGCTTTTGATTTGTCTAACGCAACAGCAAAGCTTTCACCGAAATCCCGAAAGGAGGATGATCAAGAGTCAGAGAGATATGCAAGAAAATCGCCAGTAGAGCGTCCATTCCCGAACCCATACTGACGATCTGAAAGAAGATTGCGAGAAAAGAGAAGTTTAGCAATCTTCCTGTTATGGATAGATTCAAAAACTTTAGAAAGGCAAGAAATCATAGCAACTGGACGATTGTTGGAGGGTTGAGAGCGGTCACACTTCTTTGGGACAGGCTGAATAAAAGCGAACTTCCAGCAGGAAGAAAAAGTACCAGATGAGAGACAAAGACGAAAGAGTTCGACTAGGCAGGGTATCAACACAGAAGCACAGTTCTTGGGAACGACAGGAAGAACACCATCAGGACCGTACGCCTTCCTAGAGTTGAGCCCAGGTAGGGCAGAAAAAACATCTTTAGAAGAGATTGTAATTTCAGACATAATTAAGTCAGAGGGAGGAAGAGATGGAGGCACAACACCGTAGTCGTCCAGGGTTGAGTTGGAGGCGAAAGTTTGAGCGAAGATTTCAGCTTTATCAGGAGAAAAGACGTTAACTGAGCCGTCGGAATGGAAAAGATAATAGAGATAAAAAGAAATAAAGTTGTTGGAGACGTTCTTGCCTAGATGTCAAAAAGAATGAGAAGAATTCATTCTGAAACTCTAGTAGTTCAGGTTTATATAAATAACATTTCTTATTCAATATTTTGCATCTACCGAACACCAAACGTTAACTTGCCAACGTTTATTGCAAGCATATATAAGACTTTAATTTCTAATCAAATCAACACTAGCTCCATTATTGCGGGATATTTAAATATCGATCTTGCCAAATAAACTTTAATAATAATGCTAATTTCTTCTACAATCTCGTCACTGCATATGCCTTTAATTTAACCCACACAACTCTACTTAACAGGGTGGAATCAAAGGCTTTTCGCCTCATCAATTCCACGCCTCTTACTGAATGTCTTCAATCCCTCTTGCTTCGCCCCAGTTTTGTCTCACTCTTTCTTTACTATCGCCATTATAATGAACAGTGCTATTCTGAACTCTCTAACTGCATGCCTCCTCCTTTCCAACTCTTCTTCCCAACTCTCTAACGCAAGGGTTAATCGGTATTTTCAATCTTTCATCTATTGATCCGGTCAACTATGGAACAATCTTCCTCAATCCATATTTACTCCTGTCTATGGTCTCCAATCTTTCAAACCCAGAGTGTCGAAGCCTCTCCACGACCTTGGACCTTTATTTTGGCTCTCTTCTTGCTCTATGGGGGTCCCTGGGTGGGTGCATTTTTGAGGGTATTCGCTCTTGGTCCCTCCTTCCGGCATCTATTAATAATGATCATCTATTAATAATCACCTATTAATAATTGGAAACACTCCTCTTGCAAAAGTAAATGAAGTTAAAGTTCTTGGCATCAAGTTAGATAATAAATTAAATTTCAAAAGCCAGACACAGTGTATCAAATCGAATATATCTAGATTTCTCTTCTAATAATCAAACTCAAAAAAACAACTCCCGAAATGGCTCTCCTCACTTTGTATTACTCATTTATTCATTCACATTTACGACATGGAATTACAGCATGGGGTAGTGCAAAGAATTACATACGATATCCGCTTGAAGTAATCCATAAAAAATGCTTACGAATTCTCTCAAACAATAATAGACAATTTCATACCTCTCCAATGTTCAGGGATTTAAATATTCTTAAACTAAATGACTTGCGTAAACTTACTGTCCGTATCAGTATGTACAAAGTTGTTAATACCGTATTGGCATGAATATAAGACGAGGTTTTTGTTCAACATCACAACCTTAAAAGACGCAACTCGTCTTATATTCGCGGACGATATTCGAGTCAAGTTGTAATGTGTCATATTTACGGTATTTACGGTTCTAGGACAACTGCCACCTGGAAACTGCCACCCGGACAACTGCCACCCGGAAAACTGCCACCTGGAAAACTGCCACCCGGAAACTGCCACCCGGACAACTGCCACACTGGAAAACTGCCCCTAGTGTTTATGCCCTTGTTCCTGGCACGAACTTGTGTTGGGGGTGGGTTAAAATGCACCCTGCTGGTTTTAGGGTTTGGGGGGGGGACGAGGTACTCGCTGATAGCAGTCCTTGTCATTCTCGATTCAGTTTTCACCACTCCGGGGTGGGTTCAGGAGAGTTGCGCGCCCTCCCGGTCCCTACCGCCCAAAGTCTTCTCTTTTGGCTACTCGGGTTATGTATCTTTCACACATATCACTTCTTCTAATTTTACCACTTTCTTTACGAACTTCTTTTCAAAGACTTTCTGGCGGAAATGCCCTCGTTAGTTTTCGCCTTTTTTAAGTTAAAAAAACTGGAGGGGTGTCTTTTATTTGTTTTCCTCCATTCTTTTCCTACTAGGTCAACATGCCCTCGTTGGATTATACAAGTTGATGGTGTTAAACCAGGGTAGCCACGAGTAACCTCGAAGCTCGGTTTCGACCGCCACCCTCCCGGTCACACTGGAAAACTGCCCCTAGTGTTTATGAAAATTAACAAAAAAAGTAGTAAAAAAATATTATTTATAAAATAGACTTTTTAAAAATGGATATTTAACAATGAATTATTAATAGATATCTATACATACATAAAATAATATTAGAAAAAATGGAAAACTGTATATTAAAATTGCAAATTGTGTGCTATTCCTTTCAAAAAATCCAACACTTCACGGTTCTCATAATCTTCTACAATAGTTGCAATTCTGGTCGACAAATCTTGATACCGTTTCTTCTTGGGTGGGGGCGGATGTCCTGCAAGCATTTGGCTTATGATGACGTTGGTGAGTCCTTGCTCCTTTTTCAACACTTGAAGAAAGGTCCAGATATTTGGATGGCATGAAGTAATGCTTGCTTGCAAATGGTTATGCCATCCTTCCAAAGAGTTGTTAGTGCGTGGGAGGTCATCAACTACGCGTTGGTGCATACTCCACATGTTGATAGGAAAACGTGGAGTTGCTCTGTTACGGCGACGTACTCTACCAATGTAGACATCCTCGAAATAATCGGTGATTGGATCTGCTTCCTGAGGCATATTTTCTTGCAGTTCTTCAAATGCATCAACAACATTCTCTGATGGTACGAATGCTAGTGCTGGTAGCATGCGAATTCTGAGAGCAAAGTCGGCATCACTCTGATATTTTGCTTGCAATCCCTCCGATTGCACCTTGCGATATACGGCTTGAGACAAGTGGTAAAAACATCCTTTGACTATCGCGTTGGGAAAGGCTTCTTGGATGGCGCTCTTAGCAGCCTGTTCGTAGTCGATGAGGACGGTCTTCGGATTGAGCCTGGGGTTGATAGTAAGAAGTTGGTGGAAAAGATCTTGATAGGAGTCTTGTCGTTTGTTTGGTAACAACACATAAACACATGGAATTGTTCTACTCGAGACTAGACAATGAACTGTGTAAAGCTGGTAAAAGAGGGTTGGCGCAACTTTAAATGTCCCATCGCAAAACCAATCAGTCGAGGTTTCCAGGAGTCTCATGTTTTTGGCTGTAGAAAATATAAGCATACGTTGATTAATTGATCCACTGTCGTAAAGCAGGAAATCCTCGCCGGAAGCCGTCATTTTATATTCATCGGGAATAACCATCTCATTTAAGTTCTTTGGAATGGGATGCGGAGCGTTCACAACTTGCCTGTGTCTTCTTATTGCACGCCTAATATGGTGAACGGATGGTAGTTGCACTGAAACTCCTTCTGGAATGCTCTGTACTGCCTGTGTGATGATTTGTTGAGCGGTTTCCTGGGTGTCAATAGCTTTCTGCTTTATTTCGTTCCGTAGAAGCAAGACATCTTGACGATTAGTATCAGGAGCGTGGTTATGTTCATGAAGATGGCTGACTAATTCTTCTTCACATATTTTAACTTGGGCTTTGCAGTTTTTATGCCGACGGCGTTCACATTCGTAGGATATAATACCAGATGACAATTCTTTGTGCTTGACATAGATGTAACCATCAAGGCAGAGTTTATCTTGACCACGTTGACTTTTAACGAAATCCATGATGGGGGTGATTTCAAGCGAAGAAGTAAATTTGGAGAACTGTGGACAGACTGTAAGGACTTAAAGGCGTTGGAAGTTAGACTGGTCATTTTTACTATAATCCTGCATTTATAGGTTGGTTAAGGGTGGGGTGAGTCAAGGAATGCCATATTTCCCACAAAATCGTTTCTCACTTTATCACATGTTAATCCTTCCGCGCGATCCTGACGGATTATCTCCCGGTCGCTAGTATACAATGAACCTCCAAAATAGAGACCTTGAGGTCAAATTACCTTATCTTGTTTCATTGCCCCAAATGACTTATTCAAGTGTTCGGCAGCAGCTGTGATAATTTGTTTACGAGTATATATTAAGGAGTCAGGTAGGAGCTTCCGGACATAGAGGTCGTACATGAACAAATACTGCACAAAAATTCACTAAAACCGTGAAGTGATTTATGTAAAGGATATAGCCACAAGGAAAAGGAAAGAAGTATATAGCGAGATCTTTCGTCTATTAAGACATTTTCAAGCAGAGATGAGTAACTAAAAAAACAAAAGTTATCACAGGTATATACATAGCAAATGACCGGAAGAGGAGGAGGTTTTCGTACATTTTGGGAAGGTCACCCAGGTGCGACCTGTTTTGTGACCAAAGAAGATAGCAATGGATCGACCTTGACATGCCTATAGCTAAGATTAAGATTATGTTCAAAATTTTTATAAATAAAACAAGATTCGATCAGATTCCTTTCAATAACTTTTTTATTTTTTACATACCAATGCAAGTTTTTAAGTAATCCTGAAAAAATAAAAGAAACAAGGATGAAAACATTACCCCCCCCCCTACAACTTTGATGGAATCTAGAATAAAATTGTTGGTCTTTTTATTGGACTTAAATCAAGTTGTTTTTCAAATTTTACTAAAATCTGTTAGATATTTTTTGAGTAATCCCTCTAACAAAAAAAATAAAAAGTTAAAACAATACCCCCTCCCAACTTTGCTGGCTGGGTTAAATAAATTTTTTGGCCATTTAGGGTTTCAAAACAAATAATAAAAGCATCTAACATCATTTTTATATTTATATAACCCCTAAATTAATAAAAAATAAAGTACGGGTCATATTGACCCGAACAGTATAAGTGTATAGTAAATAGGAACAGTGCAGCAGGGTTTTAGAGTATGAAATTATATTGTATTACCTAGTAACACAAACCAACTAACGGAATTCGTACAATCAAGGTCATAATTTCCTTGTCTATGCTATACCTATGTGGCAAGTATAAATGACATTGCAACAAAGACTGTACGTACACTTTACACTCAGTTGTTTTAAAAAAAATACGCCAATTAGAAACTTTTTTATGCCATTTATAGATCGATTTTAGTCGCTAAACTTCTGCAATATTTAAAAATACTTTTCATAAAATTTTAAAATTTAAAATGAGCAAAGCTTTTAGATGACACATTCATATAACATTTTATGGATTTTTCTTTTTTCTCGTTGCTATATCTAAAAGGCCTTAGGGCTTCAAATATTGCTAATTTTTGGTCAGAAAACGCCATCTTTAAGTTAACTTTTCTTAAAATATATTTATCGAATTAAAAATAAAATGAGCAAACCTTGTAGCGAGTTTTGGGTTTAATGCAGATATGAAAATTATATGATGGTGTTATTCCTTTCATTTAAGTTATAGGGGTGCAAAATACAACTAAATGTCCCTAACCCCTACGGAACTCCCTTAAATTACAATCTTATTTTTTAAAATATCTATATTTTCTAGTAGCTAGTTTTTCAATAGATTTTTCAAAGTTGAATCTTCACAAATAGAAACGCTTATCACCTGGGACCTATTATATACTTAATAAACGTTTTTTTTAGTCAGTTATAGCTTTTATTTGAATTAATATAAAATTGGGGGAATTTTCCCGGTGGCAGTTTTCCAGGTGGCAGTTTTCCAGGTGGCAGTTACTCAGGTGGCAATTTTGTAGGTGGCAGTTGTCTGGGTGGCAGTTTTCCAGGGTTGCAGTTTTCCAGGTGGCAGTTTTCCAGGTGGCAGTTTTCCAGGTGGCAGTTGTCCGGATACCATATGATTAATAAAAATGTTACGTGCCGATCATCATCCACCAATAGTAGTATATGGTATTTTTTAAAATTTCAAACAAAATAGTGATGGTTGTGTTATATTTAAGGCCGTTATATTCGGGCCAATACGGTAATAGAAACTTCGCCATTTACGGAGCGACCATCAGATAAACCATAATTATAGTACAAGGCTTCCCAGTGATTTCAAACATAAACCAAATTATTCACTGCAAATTGCAGGAAATGCTCTTTCCAACAAAGGGACAGATATTTGGAACGCTATACCTATAAATATCAGACAAGCACCATCATTAATTTCGTTTCACAAATCACTAACGAAACACTATTAACTCCTATTAATGTATGTGTGTATATAATGTGTATAGGCCCTATATTGCAACTTGTAAATATTACTAAACAAAGAAAATTACCTATTATATATGCAAAATTCACAGTCTTAAATCGGGTGCAGTCACAATTTTACACGTATGTTGAAAGTTTCCATTATACAGTATTACGCCACATTTATAATGTGCCTCATTTGTCTGTATTTTCAAAACTTTAAGATTGTATCATCATTTCTCATTTGTAATAGAAATTAATTATTATTGGCATTTCAACATGTTCTGTTTACCGTAATGTTTACCATTTTCTTTTTCTATTATTTCTATCATTGTCTCTATTCCTTGTTATTATTATACCATATTGTTTCTCACATCTTTTTCATTTATTTCAAAGATTACCTCAGTTTTCATTTGTAATGTCAGGATTAACTGAATGCAACTTTATTTTCCACTAATTCTATTTATATTTCTTATTTTCCTTTGTAAAAATAGAAATGAATCTCAAATATTTTTGCCTGAAAAGCTATCACGCTTCCCAACGGCATATTCATGTAAGAATACTGTAATTAAACTACTTGTCACTAAAAAATACAAAATTAAACATTAATGTCAACATTATGCAAACCTATATGGATGTAATGTATATCTTATGCAATGTGTTCTTTCTCAATAAAGATTATTATCATTATTATTATTATTATTATTATTATTATTTAGCTCCATCTTTTATTATAGAGACGATATAGTCTCAGTTAAAGGTCTCCCAACCCTTATCACAGAGACGGCTCCGCGTTAAAAAATTCAGTAAGTAAAGAATGAATGAAATCTCCAGCTTCTAAAATATGTAGTCTTCAGAGAGTAAATTACACAACAAACGAATTACCTTACCTATATATACCTATATATAGTAGTGGCAACCTTCCTCACCTTTATTCAAGAGAATGTGGACTTGAACCCTGATAGGGGCGATTTTTTAATCATGAAAAATCGTGCGGATTCATGCATGATTTTATATATATATATATATATATATATATATATATATATATATATATGTGTGTGTGTGTGTGTGTGTGTGTGTGTGTGTGTGTGTGTGTGTGTTCACAGGATCACAGCATATTTGTCCAATCCTCAACGTTGGTGTTTTGTTGCCCACTCAATTCCGTGGTTAGATTTAGCTGAGGCGACTGAGGCTTTTAATCTTGCTTTGCATCTTTTGAGACCATCTTCCGTAAGCCTTTTTTAACTGTTTGAGATGTACAACCTGCTTCCTGCAGGTCGTAACAAAGCTGAGATGTTTCTCCGCGATGTACGTGGGAGAAGCGTTTAAAATGTCTGTTCTCAATACGCGATATCAACGTTTTCCTCCAGGATGTAATTTGCTGCTGTGAGATTTGTTTCTCGAAACCTTTTTCCATCTTGTTTTGGCTGTTCTTTCGGAGCATTTTGCCTCTTAGGCAAGAGCACTGGGAAAAGAGAAGCCGTATTTGGGTTCTTTTCTCTCTGATCAATTCGTGTGTTCTTTGCATTTTAATGTGACCTTGAATTATAAATTTTTCTGCAGTAAAGAAATATTATTTATTAATCCTTTGAGTATTAGTGTGACATCCCAACGGAAATACAGCAATAACGAAAATGCAAATTTTGTACGAGCACTTCTGCATTTTTATATAGGTTTAGTTTAATTGTGGGAAAAAGAACCCAAAGTGTGTTTAGTTACTAAAATATTTGGTTTGGAACAACAATAAATCTTATACTTTTTGGTTTAAACAAAATATATTAATTAACGAAATGGTAAAGAAAGTGCAAATTTACTCGAACAAGTTAGATTATTTGTTTAATTTTAAGAAAGCATAATTTCATCAGGATGAAGTAAAGTTAGTTTCATATGAAATACAGGGTGTACATAAAGTCAGGATCTATTTTTGTGAAGCACTTGGAAATTATATGGAATTCAATCATAAAATGATAAAGTGGTAACATTTATTAAATAATTAAGAGTAGGATTCGACGTGACGCCCATCAGTATCCCTGCACAGCTCAAATCGTTCTGCAGCATTTCTAAACACATTCTGGAGCATTTGCGGGGTTATGTTATCTGCAGCAGTTCGTATACGTGTACGTAAGTTTTCAAGACTCGTAATCTTCGTCTGATAGACGTGCGATTTGATAAAGCCCCATGCAAAGAAATCTAAAGGGGTTAAATCTGGTGATCTCGCTGGCCAAGGTCTGTTGCTTCCGCGTCCGATCCAGCGATTTGGAAAACGTCCATTTAGATAATCCTGAACAATTTTGGCATAGTGACAAGGAGCACCATCATGTTGATAGACGTGGTTTGGTGAGGAGCGAGTTGCTCTCTGGCGCTCTCCACCGCACATAGCCAGGTACACCCGGCTCATCTGGTACCGTCCTGTGCCATGCATCTAGCCTTCTCTTGAAAACTTCAACTTTGACCACTGTAACATTTCTGAGTTCTTTAGGAAGCTGGTTAAAAAGTCTTGGGGTCCCCTGACAACCAAGCTATTTTCCTTCAGTGATGAAGAGGTCGTTTATCAGGCCTTTAATTTGGGAACACTACACATTCTGCCTTTCCTATTTTCCAGCGTTGTTTGAATGTTAATTGAGTTTAGTTTAAGGTTTAGTACCGGTTTTTCAATCATTTTCCATGTGTAAATTATGGTGTATCTCTCTCTCTTTCTTTCCAGCGAATACAGATTTAATTTATGTAGTCTTTCTCAGTTGTTGAGTTATTTGCAGACATCGATCCTGGCTGTAAAATTTCTTTGGATTGCTTCCAGTTTATTAATTTCTTCTTTTTTGTATGGGGACGTCAAGAGTGAGCAGTATTCAAGTTTTGGTATGATCACTGTTTTCAGCAGGGTAATCATTACCTTCTCGTCCCTTCTTTTGAAAGTTCTCAGTAACTGTCGCGTAACTCGTTTTGCTTTGTTTATCGCTATCTAATTTTGTGTCTCGAATTTCGCATCATCGGTCATTATAACCACCAAATCGATCGCCTTCGTGCTTCTCTGGATTTCCTGTCTATCTGGAGCATTACATGCTGTCTGTTTAAGTTCCTCATTTCTACCATATCTCAAGAGCTGAAATTTCTCGATGTTAAATGTCATATTGTTGTCTTCTGACTATTTTTATATTTTGTTCGTGTCCCTCTGCAAGGCCTCCACCTCTTTTGCATCGCTGATTTTCCTGCTGATCTTTGTATCGTCTGCAAAAGATGTTACTATACTGTTGCTGTTTACTTCACTGTCTATGTCTGTTAGCATGATAATGAAAAGGAGTGGGGCCACTACTATACCTTGTGGTACTGAGCTGCGTACTTCTGATTCTTATGATGATATACTTGAATCTTGACAACCTGTAGACGTTTTTTGAGGAAGTTGTAGATCCATTTTCCCACTTTACCTGTTATTCCCATATATTTCATTTTATGCTCTATTATACTATGATCACCTTTGTCGAAAACTTTAGCAAAATCCGGGATATGATATTGTAGTTGTCATTGCCTTCCAGTGCATCTAGGATATTGTTATAGTGCTCTATAAGTTGTGATAGGCATGATCTTCCTGAACGGAATCCGTGCTGAATTTCGTTGAATCTTCCCAGTGTCTCCAAGAAGTCATAGATTTTCTCTCTAACTATTCTTTCAAATACTTTTGTGAGGAGGGACGTCAATGACATTGGTCTGTAGTTCCTTGCTTGAGATCTATCCCCTCCTTTATATATAGGAACAATGTTTGCTCTTTTCAAGATGCTCGGTATTTCTACAGTGTTTAGGGATCTTTTTTATATCCAGTATAAGGGTGCAGCTATTTCATTTTTACAGTTTTTAATCAATAATGCGTTCCATTTGTCCGGACCTCCAGCTGAATGTGATTTCATTTGTCCGATAGCCGGCGCTACATCTTCTGGGGTGAAATAAAAATCTGTTATACAATCTCCTTGCAATTTCTCTTCAAAGAATGCATTTCTGTCAGGTATCGCTTTGTCACTTTTTGGGATACTGAAGACTGATTCATAATGGGCTCTCAATGTTTCAGATATTTCTTTTAGATCGTCCGGTAGTTTATTATTTCCTTTCCTTAAGGGCCCGATAGGGCCCGATAGTGGCCTTTATTGCTTCTACCAACTTTTCCTTTTCCCTCTCTGTATAACCCTTAATCAGGGTTTGTATTTCCCCTTCGATACTCGCCAGTTTTTCTTGTATTACTTTCCTGGCATTGTTGTCTCTGCAATTAGATAACTTTGCCGCTACTCTCTTTCTTTTGCGGAATATTATTCTTGTTTTTTGTTCCTTATTGGGGGACAGTTTCACTCTGTTTTCTTGATTGCCCGCTTGTTTTTTTATTTGTGCTATTTGTGCTAATGTCCTTCGTTGCCTTTATACTATCTGTTCCCTGTATGTTTTCGATTTCGATCTCGTTGTGTGACGGAATTTGATTTAGTTCTACCTCACTTTTCTTCGTTTCTTCTGTTTTTCTCTGTTCTAAAACATATCTAAACAATTCCTGAGTACTAAGATCGGAATCTTTGTGTGTCAGCATAACTTCATTGAGAGAAGACAGATGTTTACTGACGAAGGAAACTTTAAAAAGATCATAAAGGAGGTATCACGAAAGGGTGAAAAAGGAGTAATGAAAAAAATCATTAATGAGGGAAAATATCATGCACTGTACTCTGTATTAATCACTCACAGACAGAAGGAATATAAAATACTAGATATACCTACATAACATATTTACTGAACATCCCCAATGGCAAGAAAGATAAAGAGAGAAAGATGTTATGTATCACATAAACTGAATAATATTATGGATAAGTTCTGAATCAAGGAATCGTAATTAGGATGGGACTGACGTCTTTCTCGCTTCCAACACGGGAAAACTTTTCCAATTACGTCGATGTTCAATGCATAATAATTGCACCCTTTCAACTTTTGTTCCAATACATTAATTCGAGTGTGTTCGCGCTTAACCAGGTTTAAATTTCATAAAGAAAAATGATAATTATCCTGAGATGAAAGTGAAATTAATGAAGTTAAAGTTAATGACGCAAATTTCACGGGATATAAAGAATGTTTTTATTGGTATAACCCACTTTAATTTGACTGCACATACTGTTTAATTTAAATTTATTTGAAAAAAAAATATTTCGCGGATTTTAACACATAATAAACTAATACTTTATGTAGATCCAAATGACGATTGCATTTTTTACAACAAACGTCACAATATTTCGTCAAATTTTGTTGTAATTTGGTACAATTCCTAACTTCAAATATCTTAGATCCTATAAATCCGTTAAAGTTTAATAATATAATCAGTTAGAAACTGGCACAGCGCTGAGGCCAACTAATGCTGCCCATTGCGCTAATTCCTGTATTATTATTACCAGCATCATCGGAACTCGAACCCATGACTTTAGTGTCTCCATTTTGTTTATAGGGAAACGGTATTACCTACTCAGTTACAGACGCTGAGAGTTTGTTTTTGTTTACGCCCAAATAAAAATATATTACGTTACTGAAACTACTTGATGCGCATGCGCGAGAATAAAGTTAATAATAAGTACCCATTATGTTCGCAATTAATGAAATTAAAACTTGATAATACATATTCAGATTCTTCAAAGTTCTATTCACATAAGAAGAAGAATATCACAAATCGAAACACGTTAGAGTGACTTACATTTATGGCTCTGAACTTCAAATTTTTTCGTTTCTTTTGGGAAAGGATTTTATACAATTATTTTCTGAGTTACACGTAAATGGTACGCGTTATTCACAAAATTTTGGGAGGATTAAATGGGTTGCAAGGAAACACGAAGTTGGGATTCATACTTAATTATTGTTTTACGTGTGTCATATCTAATTTTAGTGTGCAGTGGTAACCAATTTGCGCAGTAATAACTTAAATTTGTGCAGTGATAAATTGAAAATCTGTGCAGTGATAAATTAGGTTCCATATCCGATATAGAATCTAATGTATCACTGCACAGATTTTCAATTTATCACTGCACAAATTTAAATTATTACTGCGCAAATTGTTTATCACTGCACACTAAAATTAGGTATGACGTGTGTAGTAAATGTCAATAAAAGAAGACATCCACAACTTAAGGTAGAGCTGAAACTATTCGAAGGGTTTTTTTAAAACACTAATCTAATGAGTGATCACAGATATGCTTCGTACAGAATAAAGTGTCTTTTTATTTCTCGATGCTTTTTCGAGCTCATTAAGTATAGTGAAAAGTGGGTCTTTTCCGTTTGGGGGCTAGCAGCGAATTTTAATAAAAATCGGTATACTAATGTAGTTTTGGTCACTGATTTCAAAAATAACGGTAAATCTCTAGGAGCGCCCCATTTTTCAGTATTAAACATACACTCATAAAACATATACCATTTGAAAGCTCACATTTTTCTGAGTCTAAAAATGTAGTAATCCAAAAGTATCAATAGCAAATAAAAAGTAACTAGGTTTAAATATAAAACGCGATACCGATCAATTTGTGATGCGTGATCTTTACGGGGGCTCCGCCCCCGTATCCCCCGATACCTAAATTATACAAATGAAAATATAATAACATATTCATGTTAGGTTAGGTTAGCGTAGCAGTTACCAAAAATACCATCTTACAACACAGACTGAAGATTTATAACTTAGCCAACCTTTATAATGTAATTAATTACGTCACGCGTCAAACAATTAAACCTAGTTACTTTTTATTTGCTATTGATACTTTTGGATTACTACATTTTTAGACTCAGAAAAATGTGAGCTTTCAAATGGTATATGTTTTATGAGTGTATATTTAATATTGAAAAGATAAAAACATCCAATGCTTTCTCTTCATCTCGGGCACATGACGAATCAAGTTCTCAAAGTCAGAAACCACACGGACAGCACGTCATAATTCTATCACAAACACGACCAAACTGAATCCAATTAGAAAAAAAAAAATAGACAGAACAGAATCCAACCAACTAATTAAGTCGCAGAGTAGCGAAAAAATAGCCCAATCAGGAAAAATATTTTATGAAAAAAAGTACTACATTATAGCCAAAACAGGAAATATTCACTATAAAAATGTAACTTGTAATTTTTTCTATAATCTTGCATTTGCTATTGATACTTTTGGATTACTACATTTTTAGACTCAGAAAAATGTGAGCTTTCAAATGGTATATGTTTTATGAGTGTATGTTTAATATTGAAAAATGGAGCGCTCCTAGAGATTATCCAAAATAACTTTCTTTCTTTGGAGAAATGAAAAACAAACATGTTAGAGCACTTTAAATAATTAATATGGGTTTTAACTAGCTTAAACTAGTTACAGAGGATTGTGTTAAATTTAGTCAGAGTCACAAACTGCTACTGTTTATGAAAAAGTGCTCTAAGTGTGGGAAAGTGTGTTCTTTTGATAAAAATACCTAGTTCTTTCGTTGCCAAAAGCGTCGGTCAAACGGTAAAAAGTGCAACTTTACGAAGAATACGTTTTTTGCAGGATCCCGGCAGATCTGTAAAAGCAGCAGAAAAAAAATCAAGAATTAATGCCCAGGTAGGTCAATTGAATGCCCAATTAGGTGAATTGAATGCCAGGTTAGGTGAATTGAATGCCCGGTTAGGTCAACTGTACGCCCTTGACGATTGGTTAAGTTAAGTCATGATATTTTCGTTAAAAACACATTAATTATTTAAAGTGCTCTAACATGTTTGTTTTTCATTTCGCCTAAAAAAGAAAGTGACCAAAACTACATTAGTATATCGATTTTCATTAAAATTCGCTGCTAGCCCCCCCCCCCCCCCCAAACGGAAAAGATCCTGAAAAGTTAATATGAAATATTTAACTAAGAATAGTAATATTTATTTGTGATAAAAATTAATTAAAAAGGTTATGTTAACAAAGAACTAAATAAGGTTAATATTAAAGGCAATGTTAAGTTAAAAATTTGTAAAATTACAAAGAGAACAGTTAAGTTCTGAACCTAAATTATTAACCTTCTAACGCCCGGAGGTCTTTTCCGAGACTGAATAAAATCGTCTGGCGTTAACCGGAACAAAATCAGTAAAGTAACATTGGACGTTAGAGGGTTAAGCAAATGTGTATTTAACATTGCAGTTGGACTGAGAAGAAAATTGATAAATGCACTTTTACCGAACTTCAAGTGAACTTTCGTAATACAAATAATTCCGTTGTCAATATGATGTGTGAGATATGCAAACAGGTGTTGTGTGGAAAGATTAAAGAATGGTTTGTAAAAGGTTCCGTAGACCTTTTATTTTTAAACTTAAGAGAATCAACTAAAATTATGCTTATTGTTTAGGACAAAGATAATGTAACGAGTGAAACTGAGTATCTTGTCCCTTTTAAGCGCTACCAAGCTTTTTTCACTGAGATTAAAATAACCCACGAAATTGGTCTGACGTGAATAAAGGGAAAGTATGAAATGTACACTCAAATAACACCAAAATATGTTCAACCCAAAATTTAAAACGAATCAAATAAATCCTATTGATATAATTGAAAAGCAGGTAATAAATTATAAGCAAGTAACTGCAAAACACTACTTAAAATTTCATTGTTGCTCGTTTCCGTCTGCTTACTTTATTTAAGTGGTAGACAGAAAACCAATATACGAGTAAAACGATAAAGGAAAACAAATCCGAAAATAAAAGTTTTCAAGAACTGGAGAACAATAGCAATAACGATGGAAATGTGGCAAGAAGCCTTAAGTAACTTTTGACAAGCTGGCATCAACAGCAGCAGGTCTGTAATTGACGATGAATAAACGTTTTTATATATATATACACACCACAACCCTACCGAAGACTATTACGATAACTGGTAGATGTTGCACTGACTGATCGTTTGAATCTTTTAATGCATTGTTCTTTTGAAGGTCAAAGAAAGGACGTGTGAGAAATCATATGAGAAATTGAGGTAAAATTCTTGTATTCATTTCTGGTTATTATATCATTCATGATAACCGAATTGCTGCAGTAATTGTTACGGGTAAGTACTTGTAGCGTTACGTGTAAATACTGCGGGTAAGCTGCGCAAGAAAAATGAATTTGAAAAATGAAAATGAAAATTTTTCTTTTGCCTGAAGAAAACAGGGTATTATCCATAATAGAGGAAGTAATAATAATAGACTACAACAAAAATAAGAAAGATATTTTTATCAGTATTTATTACAAAGAAATAGGGATCTTTTCTGTTTGACTGCCGCCATTGAAACATAATTAAACTTTTTGTATTCTTTATAAGGCTAACTAACAAAAATATCACGACCTAACCTAACCAATCGTCAAGGTCGTACAGTTGACCTAACGATTGGTTAGGTTAGGTCGTGATAGTTTTGTTAGTTAGCCTTATAAGGCTAAGTAAAGAAGGCTGGGGGCACTCACCTCTTATGTTTCAATGGCGGCAGTCAAACGGAAAAGATCCAGAAATAGAAAATGTAACTTTATACGACAAAATACTGTATGAGTGTATACTATGTATAGGCACACACTTGTAGTTTGCGATGTTTTGCCTAATAATATTATATTTTAGAAGTTTATGCATGCGATTTAAGAAATATAAAATCGTAATTCCTTATCAGCTTACTCTGTTAAGCCTAGGTATATCAGTGTTTTAGGATAATCCATCTGGGAACTTGAACTTGTAGTTCATTAAAAACTTTTAAATCATAGTGAAGTTACCGTTCAAAGAGAATTTTCTTTAATTACCTAGAAAACGAAATTTGAAAAAATTATATTAATTACACTGGCCAACATATATTTTTCATCAGATATAATTATAGTTGGGCTAGATAACTGTTGGGACGCTGATTCCAAATCTGTTTTCGGTTTTCCTCTAGCACGTCTAGTTTTCGAGATGAAACCGATCATAATATACAGAATATAATAAATATAATATACTGTATATATATAATATAATACTATATATAATATGCATATAACTACATATAATATATTGTATAATACTACATATACACAATATATAATATACGTCCTTTATACATGTAGCAAAGTATTTTGTCGTTGCAGCTTAGGTATAGGTTTTTGCTTTACCGTTTCTGTACTCTCATGTATGGCTTTCCGCGGGTTGTCTTGTGGTATTTTAGGTGAGAGCAGTTGCCGGCCACAAATTTGCAAACGTTGCACATGTACACTCTTTTATTCTTTGGTGTAACAGTCACATGTCTAGTTGTGTGTCGTATTTTGTTTTGTTTTATGTCGCCCACTTAAACATTTTATTTTTTTAGGTGATTTACATCAACCCACTTATCGATCATCATGCCTCGGAAGTGTAAAATCACCCGACAATTTCTGTTACGTGTGCGGCTCGTTCGCGATTAAATGACAACGGCGTACAATCACGATGGATCTTCAGAAACTTACTGGTTATATTTCGGCTGTCCACTAGGCAACCAAGATAAGGCGTGGGTGCTACATGTTATCTGTACAGCTTGTTCGAATGGATTACGTGACTGGTTGAACCAAAGGAAAAAGTCGATGCCGTTCGCTATACCCATGATATGGAGGGAGCCGAGAGACCATCATGGTGATTGTTACTTTTGCAATGTTAACATAAATGGATTCTCCGTGAAGAACAAGCATAACATCGTTTATCCGAACGTAGACTCCGCGATCAGACCGATCCCTCACGATGACACAATGCCGATTCCGGTACCTCCACAGCATGGACTCGATTCTTTAGAAGACGAAAGGGAGTCCGACGAAGGTGCGATTGGCGGAGATGCGGGACCTTCGGCCGATCTTGACTATACACCTGACGAAGAGCAAGCGGAGCCCGAGAGGCTTACCCATAACGAGTTGAATGACCTTATTAGAGACCTAGCCCTCTCCAAAGAGAAATCAGAACTTCTCTCCTCGAGAATCAAGCAGAAACACTTATTTGAGAAGAACGTCCTAGTGTGTCACTATCGAAAACGAAACCATGATTTGGCGACATTCTTTACATTCTTTTGAGAACTTGTCACAGGTACACACACCATCTGAGTGGCGCCTCTTCATTGATTCCTCACAGCGAAGCTTGAAAGTGGTTCTCCTGCATGACGGGAACTTAAAGCCGTCCATCCCGATCGCCCATTCCGTTCATCTAAAGGAGACGTACGATAACATGAATATACTACTCGAATATACTACCTGGGTGGGTAGTTGCCCACGTACAGGAAGATTTCACTCACCTACTAAAATAAAATAAGAACATATACGAGTATATGAGTAATAATTGAGTATATATGAGCATATGAGTATATATGCATCAACATATACATTTCATTTCATTTGTTATTTGCGATCAAATACAAATATAAAAAAAATATTTTAACTCACCCACTAAAATTGTCTTAGAAGTAGCTCTGTCTATATGTCGCTAAGACATTTAGTGGACGGATTGATAGGGGTACATAACCTACATACTTGCCAACCCTACCGATTTGAAAGTTATTCTACCACCTATTCCACAAATAATATCAAACCTTTTATACTCAGAATGCACTAGAGTGTATCATTTAAGACTAGATTTTCAAAAATTTCCCGGATGCTCCCGGATCCTCTGGCAGTGATTACAAATTCTACCACTTTTGCTCTTCAAAATGTTGGCAAGTATGAAGATATGGATGGATTCTGGCTCTCTTGAGAATACACCATACATACTGATACTGTACATCTTAAATATCTGTTTGATATCTTTTCAAAACATTGACTTAACCCAAAGAGATCTCCATAAATAGTCAGAAATGGATACATCTTTATCAGATACATCTTTTACCCAAACCTGTAAAAGTTGATTTACGAAATACTGAAGTAGAAAAAGAACCATTCAGCTTTTCAATAGACAAATCCAAACACGGGAGGATGTTGTTATTCTCTGATTCGATAGTAAATTTAATGTTTGAATGCTGTTTATTAAGATAATTTAAAAACTTCTCTGCATGTGATTTACACTGGAAGAGAATGAAAGTATCGTCTACATATCTGCGATAAAAGACTGGGCGAAAATCAAGAGGATAGGTATCAAGGACCTGGTCTTCGAAATAACACGTGAAAATATTTCGAAGAACAGGTCCTTGATACCTACCTTCTTGATTTTCGCCCAGTCTCTAAAAGCCTCCTCTCTGTTGCGGATAGCATTAGAACAAGTAGAGTTAAACCAATGTTGTTTTTGCATTAGTAGTAGGAATAGAATATGGAATGTACGCCTCCAGGCCCGAAAGAATCACCTCCGTGATACGCTCAGCACACTCGGAAGGGCCCTAGCCACGGGAGCAGTAATCATTCCAGGGGAAGTCAGAGAAGTACTGCCTAGGGACCTTCCAATCAGCGACGCCAAAATGCAAAAGGCGCATCCTCTCTGGAGAATCCAAAGTCCGAATTGGAGCAATAGAACAGGAAACAGATATAAGATTGTGGTTGGAGGAGCCCAACGAAGAAAAAAGTTTGACAGAGTAAGAAGGATGAGAAGTGAGAAATAAACCCAGAATGTTGGGTCTATCTCCAGGGCGATCAGGGATACGAGTAGGATGCTGTACAATCTGCTCGAGGTCATTTAGTATGGGAAAGTTGTAAGCTAGTTCACTAGGGATGTTAGTGAAATGAGAAAAAAGCCAAAGGTGGTGGGTAGGTCGTCTCGCGCCGGTCGTCCCATGCGTAATTCAATGGAATCCATAATACGTGAACATTCGATTGGATGTGACACTCCTGTTTCACCAGATAATTTGAAGATTTTAAATGTAAGTAATAACATTAGTGATCTTAGATTACACTGGCCAACAAAATGAAACTTTTTTTTCTCATCACAAACATGATCACACTTTTCTTAATGCAGTTTTCGCGCTGATTCCGAATCTGGTTTTATTTTTTTTCTAGCACGTATAGTTATATAGATACACTGGTTTTGATATTTTTAAGTTTTTGATATTGCTATAAGAAAATTTATGGATGTATAGATCACACTTAGGAATGCTAAACAACAAATACATCATATACCTTATTCAATGTACTTATAAATAAAGAATATATACATTATTTTATTAAAAGCGCTGTGAGTGTGATTTCCTTTTGTAAATTTGGCCTGGATTGTCACGCTACAGCATCCAACAATGGTCCGCCATCATGCTTTCATTCCAATATCCTTGGTAGCGCTTCTCCATCATCTGAATATCTTGATGGAAGCGCTCTCCTTGCTCGTCACTCACTGCACCAAGGTTTTCAGGAAAGAAATCTAAGTGGGAATGCAGGAAGTGAATTTTTAACGACATTCGACACTCCATTTCTTTGAAGGCATCAAGGAGGTTCTTGACTCCATCCTTATACGCAGGTGACTTGTTGCTTCCAAGAAAGTTTTCACATATCCATTTGAACGCCAGCCAAGCCTTCAATTCCAGCGGACTTAGGACTTTTTCAAATTCAGTGTCATTCAAAACCTCCCTTATTTGTGGCCCAACAAAATTCCTTCCTTCAATTTTGCTGCAGTAACCTTCGGAAATTTCCTTGAAAGGTATTGGAACCCTTCAGAATTGACTTTACCCATTGCTTTAACAAAATTCTTCATTAAACCAAGTTTAATGTGAAGAGGTGGCAGATAGATCTTTTGGGGATCCACTAAAGGGACAGACTGGACATTGCTTATCCCTGGGACATATGTATACCTAAGTGGCCAGTCACTTTTGGTGTAATGTTCTATAGTGGCGCGACTGTCCCACAGGCAAAGGAAACAACAAAATTTTGTGAATCCTGACTGCATACCCATAAGCATTCCTATAACTTTTAGATCTCCACAAACATTCCATTGATGACTGTCGTATTTGATTGCCTTAAGTAGTATATCCATATTGTCATATGTCTCTTTTAGATGGACGGAATGGGCAATGGGATGGATGGCATTATATTACCATTATGCAAAAAACTGCTTTCAGGCTTCTCTGCGACGAATCAATAAAGAGGCGCCACTCAGATGCCACATACGTCTGAGATATGGATGTAAATAGTCTATTGATGTCATGGCAATAACAGAGAGGACCGTCTACTGAAAAGAATGCTGTTAATTCAAAATTCCGCTTTCGGTAGTAACTAATACGAACATTGTTCTCAAGTAAATTGTTCTCCTTTAGTCTTGAGGCGAGAAGCTCTGATTTCTCTTTAGACAGCGATAAGTCTCTAACAAGATCATTCAACTGTCTTTGGGTTAACTTTTTAGGCTCTAAATGTCTACCTTCAAAAGTGTACTCTGGTTCTGTAGATGGTCCGGAAACGCCAGTTGCACCTTCATCACTTTCCATGTCATCTATGATAGAATCTAGCCTATCACTTGGGGAATTGGAATGGGCAATGTTTCATCATGTTTTACTGGTCTACGTGCTGAATCCAAGTTTGGATATACAATCTGGTGTTTGTTCTTGGCAGAAAACCCCATTAAGTTCACACTACAAAAATAACAGTCTTCATGATGATCTCTCGGCTCCCTCCATATCATGGGTATGGCAAATGGCATTGAAGCTTTCTTTTTGTTAAGCCAATCACGTAATCCATTTGAACAGCCAGAACAGATTTGATGTGGCGCCCATGGTTTATCTTGGTCACCTAGACGGCAACCAAAGTATAGCTTGTATATTTTCTTAATGTCGGTTGTAATACTTCGTCGCTGTGTTTTAGTTGTCAACTGGCCGCATACGAAACAGAACTTGTCGCGGTCATTCTTACATTGTCGAGGCATGTTGACTGACCTGAGCAAACTATAAATTAAAAAAAAATGTACGCCAACTTGACACAACAAGTTCTTGGACTGGACTGATCTTTTGACACACAAAGCACGGCGTTGTTGCCTGAATTACAATGCTGCTAGACGTAAAAGCTCACACCTGAAATACATAAGATGTATAATTAAGATAATTGAAATAAATAAGATGAATAAACCAAAAAAACACAATAAAATAAACACAATCAAATGTTGAAATTTAGTATTTTGCCTATTTAAAATGGTTAAATCTGTGTACAGGGTGGGCCGTAAGTTTCCATACATAGGAAAATTTAAACGTTTGTTTTTATGTTTCAGATACCCTAAGAATATGCGTTTGTAAGATCTTGTTTACTGATGAAGCAAATTTTTACGTCAATGGAGAGGTTAATCGGCAAAACATACGTTATTGGAGTAATGCTAACCCTAACTGGCTGAGTCCGACGAAGATGCAAGGTGCCGGTAAAGTGATGGTGTGGGCCGGGATATGGGGTGACAGAATTATTGGACCAATTTCTGTCAGTGGAAATCTTAATGCCGAAAGGTATCTTAACATGTTGCAAGAAGAGATTTTCCCATCCCTGCTAAACGAGGAAGGTAACTTCCCAGTTTACTTCCAGCAAGATGGAGCTCCACCTCATTATGGTCTTCACGTGCGTCGGTATTTGGATCAGCAGTTTCCGGATGCTTGGATTGGTCGGCGTGGTCCTGTGGAGTGGCCTCCCAGATCCCCAGATCTCACCCCTCTTGATTTCTATCTTTGGGGGCACTTGAAGGCCATGGTGTATCAGGAAAAGATACGACACATAAATCATCTAAAGGAACATATCACCAACGCCATTACAAGCATAACGTCAACTGTGCTAATGCGTGTTCATCAACAGTGGGGAACACGTATTGAAATGTGTTTTCAAAACAATGGCAACCATGTAGAGCATATTATATAAATAAAAATGGTTGTCCATAAAAAAATGTTTATTTTTCCTATGTATGGAAACTTACGGCCCACCCTGTAGTTATATATATGCCTTCATCTTGAAAACTATATGTGCTAGAAAAAATCTAAATGCAGTTTTGGAATCAGCGTGCAAAATGCTATCCAGCCACCACAAATTTTACTCTGATGAAAAATCATTGTTGACCAGTGTTATTGGAATCTATTTATATTTTTAAACTTAAGCCGTCCTTGCATCATAATTTTCCTCTCTTTTTTAATGTTTTAATGTAAGATTTATTTCGCATTTTTTTATTTCGTAATTGTTTTAAAATTGTACTTATCTTTTACTTTTTATAATTTTAGAATTTACCCTCAAGATGAGGGTTGTATCCCTTGAAACGTCGGATTTATATTAAAGTCATGCTGTATGTTGCTTACTTGGCCTTCCTTTTCATTATACATTTGAGGTTTCCTAGAAACAAATCTATCAATTATATATATATATATATATGTGTTATACTCTTCTGTGTTGTGTTCCGTATAACAGATTGTACTCTTGAAGATGATGACCTGAAGAAGTCGTCGCTTTATCTTACCTCCTCAGGTGTGTTCAGTAGAGTGCGATAATTAAGGGCTCGTTAGGGACAAGGAAACTCGTCGGCAGATATTCTACTTAAATTTATAGTGCTTTCAATGTTGAAATCAATTTAAGCAAGTACTAAGTCGTTTGTGACGATTTTGAATTTATAAGGTCCTTAATTCTAGTTTTATAGACTAAGTTTCTCAGAGTCGAAAGACACGGACTTCTTACCGCCGTCTAATTAAGCTCAAGACTTCTTAATACCGTCTGAGTCCTGTGCGGATTACTTTCTCTGCTTTAATCCGGAGACTAGCGGCTAACTCAGCTTATTCGAATCGGTCTTCTTCACAACGCTATATGGATTGGGCTTTCCTGCCCCTATCTGGAGATCCATAAATAACCGCCGCGTGCCGGAATCTGAATTTCAGGGCGTTGAGCCCATCTTTTATATTAGAAGGAACGGAAGTCCAGCCGCGTCACTAGCGCCTGACTTCCGTTTGGTAGAAGGAACGGAAGTCCCTCTGCGTCACCAGCACGTGAATTCTGTTTGGAAGGAAGTACTGAATGAATAATATAATCCTCGAAATAATTTGAACCCTTTGTGTTGCCAATGCGCGGCTCTAGATTGTTATCAGAGTCTCCTTTTTCTCGAACGTCTTACATATAATGAAATATAGTATAACATATATATATATATATACATATATATAGAGAGAGAGAGAGAGAGAGAGAGAGAGAGAGCGTGTGTGTGTGAGTTCGGATGCTCTATTGAATTAGTGAAATAAAGCAGTGTATAAAATGTATAGCGCAATTAAGTAAGCTTTTGGATATATTTTCATTGGGTATACTGAACGATTGAAACTTTATACTATATGTATCTCCCTGTTTGACGATGAGAAATTATCATTAAAAAATAGGATTTTTTAAAATCTTTTATAATTCATACATAACTACAAAAAAGATTGACTAAAATGTTTATGGAACAAATTCTCGACACCATTTACTTTCGTCATTTAAGAAGCTTTCACTTATAACAAAGAAGTCTGAATAATTCTTTTATATTTCCAGACTGGATATGTTGGACAAACTTTCAACTATTATAATTTTCTTTTTTTAAATAAAAATACTTTTTAAAGATCTCCTAAACTGTTCTTACAGTAAAGATAAAAGCACTTCTTTTTTTAATCCGTATTTAGTCTTTACAATGCATTTAAACAAACAAGTTGCTTTAAACTTTTTCTACTTCTACGTTTGACTTTAGGCAATCAACCGTGAAGAGAAACGCTTTAAAATTAATTATTACCTCTTTAAAAGTGAAAGAAAAACCATCGACTCCAAAAAAAAAAAAGTTCTTCAAGCATTTGCATTTTCATGATGTATATACTCGTATATATGGTGCAAACCCACGAGGAAAAAGAAAAAAATTATTCCAAGGCCTTTCATGTATTCAGCAGTACACGAAAAGCTTTAGAATCATTTTTCTTTTTCCTTGTGGGTTTGCATCATTCATTCATTTCACGTGTTCAATTGTGAAATTCATCCCATATAAATATGATACACACAGACCGTGCATAGAACATGGAACTCTTCTGGGAAAATTAAATTCACTATAGTCCGAATAAGTAATGGTAAATGACAAACACTATAGGTTTTTTCTTTTTCATGATGTTAGCCCGACGTGGGCAATGTCACTCGCAAAGAGGCCCCAAAAATATAGATTCCCTCACCAGCTATCTGCAAAGCAGAGAGAATCTTACTTTGGGACAAGATCTAGCGTTTAAAACAGCCTAGCCCCACTATATTTAGAACCTTAGTATAAGCAAAAGACTCTTTGCATTCACGACGGATTGAATATATCAAAGAAAAAGGGGTAACTATTGTATTTTCAGCTATAAACTAAAACTTAAACCTCAACTGGCAAAATTGAGCGTCCACTTTTCAAGGCACATAACATGTCCGTTTCATAATGGGATAGAACTCAGAATGGTCCCCCGAGGCTTTTATGATACACACAGACCGTGCCTGGAACAAGGAACTCTTCTTGGAAAATTAAATCCACTATAGTTCGAATAAGTAATGGTAAATGACAAATACTATAGTTTTTTTCTTTTTTATGATGTTCGCCCGACATGGGCAACGGGTCACTGGCAAAGAGGCCCCAAAAATATAGCTTCCCTCACCAGCTACCTACAAAGCAGATAGGATCCAGCTTTAGGACAGGATCAGGGTTATATATTTTTGGGGCCTCTTTGCGAGAAACCCGTTGCCCACGTCCTGCTAACATCATGAAGAAGAAAAACTATAGTGTTCGTCATTTACCATTATTTAATTCAGACTATAGTGGATTTAATTTTTCCAGAAGAGTTATTTGTTTCCTACACAGTGTGTTTCGGCTCCTCGCAAGGCCTTGTCAATTGACAAGGGCTCGCGAGGAGCCGAAACTCTACTGATGTTAAGAAATAAAAATTTACGTCTTCCAGAAGAGTGGTTTCTTTCTTCATACTTCGTCGCGACAATGCGTTATTTTACATTATATATATTATATATATATATATATATATATATATATATATATATATATTATCGGGTGATTACAAATGATCTTCCCGATTTTAAACATTTATTATGAAAAAACTAACAAAGCCACAGCGAAAAGTAAGCTATACAAATAAAGGAGTTTTATTTACAAGCTATTGAAATTCAATATGAGCTCCTTTTGTTGCTCTGCAGATGATGAAAGCTGTATTCTGTTTCTCTCCATACATTTTGTATCATATCATACTGAACTTTTCTAACAGCCTCACGTACCCTTTCCTTCAAACATTCCAAAGTTGTTTCCATTGGTGGAACAAAAACTTCATTTTTGACATAGCCCCAGAAGGAGAAGTGAAGGGGGGTTAAATCGGCTGAACGAGCAGGCCAAGGAATGGGCCCCCCACGCCCGATCCAACGATCAGGCAATTGATCATTCAAGAATGTTGTAACTTCAAAAGGAGCCACAAAAGAGCTCATATTGAACCTCAATAGCTTGTAAATAAAACTTTTTGAGCTCTTCTTTATTTGTATATCTTGCTTTTCGCTGTAGTTTTGTTAGTTTTTTTCATAATAAATGTTTGAAATGTGGAAGATCATTTGTAATCACCCTGTGTGTATATATATATATATATATATATATATATGTAATTTCCTGAAGAAACTTAGCTAACAACCAAGAAAATATACTGTTGTTCCCTCGCATACCTGACATCAAAGGTTCACTTTTCCTTTCCAGAACGGTAGCGTTCAGAGATGTTTGCTCGAAAGCAAAATGATAAAAAAAAAACATTTTTGTGTTGGGTGGAATAAAAGAGAGTGCAGGATAAAATGCCCTCAAAATTTTATACTGGAAAAAACAGACTGGTCCATTGTTTGTGTATTATAACGAAATACAGCTAACAAACATGCATGCGAATGCCATCCGTAAACTTAAAATATATTCAAAATAAATACTGAGAGAAGCAAAACATTTCTTTATTTTTATACAGGCGAAAATAAGCCTTTGTTTGTTGTTATGACAATTTTAGACTTTCCGAAATATATTCGCTCTTAAACAAAATTTCTCAGAACCAAAGAAGTTATTAGCCAACAATGATTAGATATTGTTTTAAAATTTTATTAGTCACCACAAAAAAAAAAAAAAGTGTATATATATATATATACACACTGTATACTGTATATATATATATATATATATATATATATATATATATGTAAAGAACGACGCTTGTGTAGAAGAGCGAGCGTTCCGCACAAGATGAGGAGGGAGAACGAGCAAATGAAAAATCTTGTGCGGAACGCTCTTCTACACAAGTGTCGTTATTTACATTAATTATACTGTATGTTGTTTGCAGTTAAAATGTATATATGTATATATATATATATATATATATATATATATATACATACATACATACATATATATATATATATATATACACATTTAACTGCAAACACGCAGTATAATTAACGTAAAGAACGATGCTTGTATAGGAGATATTCCGCGCAAGATGAGAGAAAGAGAACGAAACAAATGAAAAAATGAGGTAACCACCCGGGAATCGAACCCGGGATCTTCCGATTGCCGGTCAGATATGATAACCATTACACCATGGGTTACCTCATTTTTTCATTTGTTTCGTTCTCTCTCTCTCATCTTGCGCTGAATATCTCCTATACAAGCGTCGTTCTTTACGTTAATTATACTGCGTGTTTGCAGTTAAATGTATATAATGTTACGGCATGCGAGAGGTGCCCCCTTTGGGCATTGGTTTCTGCGCGTATGTAGAAGAATTACGGCATTTGAATGAGTGAGGCCCATGGTGTAATGGTTATCATATCTGACCGGCAATCGGAAGATCCCGGGTTCGATTCCCGGGTGGTTACCTCATTTTTTAATTTGTTTCGTTCTCTCTCTCTCATCTTGCGCGGAATATCTCCTATACAAGCGTCGTTCTTTACGTATATATATATATATATATATATATATATATAGTATAATAGAGCCAAGTGATTTATGAGGTGCAAACCTTAGTCGAATAAGGAACAAGAAGACTAGTCCATATACAAACATTTAATATGCAGAGCTTTCGACATTTCTAATGTCATCTTCAGTGCTAAAAATGGGATATATATACACAATTAAAACCAACTATAAACTTAAAATAATTTAAATATTGACGAAAATCACAGTGAAAACTTAAAACATATGAAATTATACAGTTAATACAATTAAAATATAAAATATTGTAAGAGGACCCATGAAAAGGGGGCTTATCTTTAAGATAAGAAAATAATAAATATAAGTAAAACCATTATAAATAATTTAAGGGTACATCACGGAAAAGCTTAAAATGTAAAACATTAAAATCTATAAAATCTTAAAAGGAACAAATCAGGAACAAATCAGGTACAAATCAGGTACAAGTTATTCGATCACAGAGAGAGCAACGAATGGGGAAGAATGAAAAAAACTTTTACAAAACTTACACTTGAATCTTAACCTAGATTTACAGTCTTTCTTATAATGTCCCTGGCCAGTACACTTTTTACACAGGTTCAACTGTTCACATCTTTTAGCCCTTTGGTTAAAGTCTGAATATTTGTCACACCCGTACTACTATGTTCATTTACTTGCACAAAATTTGCAATGTGGTGTGTAAGTTGAGGCAGCAGTTACATTAAAGTTCTGTAATGTAGGTGTTCGTGTATTATAGTTGGTCACATTTGATTCTCCAGTATCAAGTTTTGTCTGTTTGGCTGTAGCTAGTTGGTCTCTGGGAACAGTCTTTGGTTTATCCATAGTCTGGGTCTTATGTGTTGGAAAATCTCTCAGGTTGTAATTAATTAGGATATTGGGGAAGTTTTCTCTTATTTGTTCTAAATTAGGATAATTTTCTCCCGTCTTTAGAATTAAATTATCTTTAACCCTCGAAGGAAGGCACCTAAGTACTATGCTTTGTATAAGCCAAGATGAAGTTTTAATATCTATCTCATTGCTAACCAACAGTCCGTGTGTGGGGAATTTACAAACCTTAACCTTACTTAACAAAAATTGCAGAATTAGGCTAAATGGTCTAGCCTAAGCCTAAGCCTAACCTGAGCAAGCCTAATTAGGTCTACAACCTAGGGCCTAACTAGGAAACATTTACATTTAAGGAGTCTCATTCTCTTATAAGCTTAGACCTGAGTGACACATAAGTACTTGGGGGGGATTAAACCAAATTTAAACTTGACTGTTTTGTCTGTTCTCTCTCTTCTCTGGTAATTTCTTCTTGTCCTCTATTTCATTACGATCCCCAGTTAAACAATTTTGACTTAGACATGGACAGTGCAGAATTGAAAAAGTTAAAAAGAAAAGGGGGGCAAAGTTGGGAGCTGTTACAAAGGCTGTGAACACTTTTAACAATATTACACAACCAGGTAAGAAAAATATAGAGAGTGTAATTATTAAATTAGAAATTAAAAAGAAGGAAATAATAGCCATTAATGAGAGTATTTCAGAGTTAGTTGAATCCGAAATGGCTGAAGAACAATTGATAGACCTTTACGCTGATGATGATGATCAGGTAAGCTCAATTGAGCAGCAAATAAGGGAACTACGGTCTCGGTTGACTGACTTAACACCAAAAAAACCTAATTCTGATTTTAATCAAAGTAGGGCTAACCTTCAACAAAATTTAAGTGGCATGCAAAATCCTAGTTTTTTTGTTAACGGGCACTATCTTGGTTGGTTGGTTGGTAGGCAGGTAAAAGAAATTTTATCGAAGGATATTGAGGTTGTGGGATGGGGTATAATGATTTAAATCCGGTTTATGCTTAAAAATGAGTATTGTTTCTAAGAGGGGTAGGTCGTGTTTATTGGCTTTAGCAATTATTGAGAAGTTAGTAGATTTAATTGGGTGGTCCAACTGATGGGAGTGGGAACGTATATATGATTGGGAGGGATTTGTAAGTCTATTATTAGTACGGCTACTAATACCCTTGTGCTCATCGATATGAATTTGGAGTTGACGTGCAGTCATGCCAACGTACGACGATGTGCAATCGTCACATGTATATTTATAAATGACCGATGAGCACAAGGGCTTTGGAATTAAATCTTGAAATTTGATAAAGGAGTGTAATTTACGTTCTAATGTGTAAATACATTTAACAGAAATTTGCGGATAAAATCTATTGATAAGTTTACCAATTTTCGTCTTCAGCACAAGTCTTTCGGGTCCACAGTAAAGGAGTTTAAGATATACAGCCTTCTTCTATACTGTAGTAACGGCGATTTTAGTTTTATTAGAGAATTTTAGGTTCATAAATCTTTTTATTACACTGTCAATAAGTTTAGAAGGGAAACCATTACCTAGTAAGAACGTTTTAAGGAATTCCAACTCGGCATGAAGAAGATGGTAGTTGGAGCAAATCTCGTATGAACGACATAGAAGGGTAAGAATGAGTTTACGTTTATACTTGAGTGGTGCGAAACTGTCAAATTTCATTCCCAAACCTGTGAACGTGGGTTTACGAAAAACTGATGTTACGAAATTATTATTCCTACGAGTAATATTTATGTCCAAGAATGGCAAAGAATTATCGTTTTCCGTTTCAGAAGTGAATTTGATGTTACTATGTCTTGAATTTAAATATTGACGAAAAAGTTCAATATGGTCGGAAGATTTAAATAGAAAAAATAATCGTCTACGTAACGACGGAAGAAGATGGTTTAAAATGTTGAGGGACACTCCTCCAACCACTTTTTCTCATGGTAAGAGAGGAATAAATTTGCAAATGTGGGCCCGAGGGGGGTCCCCCATTGATACTCCGTCTGTTTGAACGTATTGATCATTATTAAAAAAGAAGATGTAGTCTTTAGTAGCAATTTCAAGAAGCGAGCGAATGTTACTTTCACCTAGATCGAGGGCTGCAGAGTTACATGATTTGAGAAGACTGATACACAGGTCGATAGTTTCATTTAGAGGAATGTTAGTGAACAAAGATGTTACATCAAAGCTGGCCATAACTACAGTCAGTCAGGTGGCTCAAAGATATAAAAGTCAGAAATTTTTATTTCCACAAGTTTCTCCTTGTTACATATAAAACACTAATGAAGCGTGCAAAAATTTAGGCAATCGGAGAATATCTAAAGGTCGCTCACTTTTGCTACATTTTTGTTACTTGAAACAAAACTGTAAAAATTAACTTTTACTTTTTCATAATCCTTATTAAATTATTTGTATAATACCAATGAAATGAAAAACAATAATAACAACTCTTGTACGGTGGCGTAGCGTGGTCTTTTTTCAGGGGTGGGGGGCAAATGTGTTATAAATTCCCGACTGGACAAATTTGGCACCTTTCCCCTGACTAATATATGTTTTTCAAGCCACTACGTCACAGGCTTAGCCATGCTATAATATTATGTATTATTATGAGAAGCTGAATTTAAAATTGGCCACAGGGAAATGTATCTCTCTCTCTCTCTCTCTCTCTCCTTTATTGCCAAAAATGTTTTCCAACCAGTTCTAGATTTCCGACTGGGCCAGATATTTTTCCGATCACGGGTGGCAGTCGCCCCCTCAGCCCCCTCCCCAAGCTACGCCACTGCACTTGTATTACATCGGATAATACAGAGGAACTTCAATCTCGTTCATGAGATATAAAACATCTCAAACAACCTGTTTATTGACGTTCAGTACCGCTTTCGTTGAAACCGGTAAGGTTTTGCGGTGACTGTTGATGAGCCACAAAAAGTATTGTTTCTGAGTCTCGTCTTTCGTCAGTGCGACGTTGTATGATGTGATCACGTTCAACACTATCATTGACGACCTTGAGGAGTTTAACTTTGGCCTTCAATGCCTGATACATTGGGCCCGTTGGCCAGAGGGCTGGTGGCTTCGACAAGAACGCCTTAGCTTCTTGTTGGCCGTTCACGGAGAGAAGGTTGAACAATTTCAACGAACGGCTTGTGATGTACGCTTCTAAAGAAGTGCGATGGTCAAACTCCTTCCCATCCACCCTCTTGGGAGCTTTAGGGTTCGGAGGAAGTGAGAAGTTGCCGACCATGGCTGCTTTAGTCTTCTCTTTAACCCGATCGTCGAAGAGGGCGAGGGGCGCTCGGTGTTCAGAAAAGTACCATAAGTGGCGGCAGAACGCCTTGACCGCCGCGTCCTTGACGAAACGCACAGCGCACTCGTGCAGGAGGGCGAGTAGGTTAATATCATGAAGGGTACTTTTTCTGGGACTGGGGCCTCATGCCAGTAACAGGCGTAGAAGAGAGAGACAAAAAGACAAATGTTTGTTATGCCAGCCCTCTCATACACCGTTAGCTTTGTCTGGTCCTTGAATAGGAAGATCTTCAGTGAGTAAATGGCCTTGACCATCCACCGCGCGTGGTGCATCGCGCCGGGTGCGCGGAAGCATGGTCTTCTGTTGGAGGATCCTCCGAGGAAAACGTGACAGAGCTGAAGCAGCTCTCTCTCTCTCTCTCTCTCTCTCTTTCTCTCTCTCTCTCTCTCTCTCTCTCTCTCTCTCTCTCACTTTTTTTTCACAATTTTATTTTCACATCTGATAGATTATAAACACATCACTTCTCAACATAGTCTCCCTGTTTCTCAATACACTTAGTCCAGCGATCTACAAGCTTCCTAATGCCATCACAAAAGAATGATTTTGGCTGTGTGCGTAGCCAGTCATGCACCGCCTCCTTCAAGTCATCATCGCCTTGGAATCGCTGACCTCTCAAAGCGTCTTTTAGTGGTTCAAACAGGTAAAAATCCGAAGATGCCAGGTCTGGACTGTAGGCTAGGTGGTCGAGAACTTCAAATTTAAGTTCTTGAAGGCATTTTCTAGTCTGTGCAGCGGTATGAGGGCGCGCATTGTCGTGTAACAGAATAACACCTTCCGACAATCTCCCTTTCCGTTTTGCGCGAATTGCTTGCTTTAACTCATTCCGAAGCAATGTCAGAATACGATGCACTTGTTACTCTACTTCCACGCTCTAGATAATGTTCAAGGATAGGGCCTCGTGTATCCCAAAACAGTGTTAGCATAACTTTACCTGTTGACGGCTGCGCTTTGAACTTCCTTGCGACGGGAGATGTTGGATACTTCCAGCATGCTCTGTCTTTTGCTTTCTGGTTCATAGTGATGGATCCAGGTTTCATCTCCAGTGATAATGCGCTCCAAAAAGTTTTCACCTTCATTATGATACCGCGCCAAAAGACGAGAGCAGACGTCCAAACGATTACGCATGTGTTCTTCTGTCAACTGTTTGGGTACCCATCTTGCACAAACCTTATGAAAGCCAAGAATGTCATGAACTATCGAATAGGCTGACCCTTGACTGATGTCTAATGAAGAAGCAATTTCTTTTATTGTTAATCTTCTGTCATCGAAAATCATGGCTCTGGCTTCTTCCTGCTTGTCACCACTGGGTGATGTTGACGGTGTCCTGAGCGCTGAGCATCTGTCACACATGTCCGACCTTCTTTGAACATTTGAATCCACTCGTTCATACTTCGTTGTGGTAACGCATTATTCCCATACTGAGTACATAAACGTGTGTGAATTTCAGCTCTTTTCACACCTTCTGCCCACAAAAAACGAATCACGGATCTCTGTTCTTCCTGAGTACAAATTGAAAGCGGCGCAGCCATGCTCACTACTCGTACGATATGTGACAGCTACGAGTAGCCTAAATAAGCCTATACTGTTGCTAGCCTAAATAAGCCAATAGATCTCAGTTTGGCTCATATACAGGGTGTCCCAGAATTAACTATCTATTTCAATGAAATCGGACAAATTTTTTAAAAACACACTTTTATTTATGTTTATCATGTTTAATATGTGTTAAAAATGTATAAATTTCTAAATTTTTTTCATAATTTTATTTTCATAATTTTTTTCATTATCTGGTCCAATGAAAGACCGTCTGAAGTCATAGAATGGCAAAGAGACTCTCCAAAAGTTAACGTGTGGCTTGGAATGACCAAATCCAAAATTTATGGCCCATTCTTCTTTGCGAAAGCAACTGTAACAGGTACCGTCTACCTTGATATGCTTCAGCAGTTTCTCGAACCACAGCTTCTTGATGATGGCATTCTTGATAATGTTGTGTTTCAACAAGATGGAGCACCATGTCATTATGCTCTAATTGTTCGAGAATACCTCAACAGACGCCTTCCGAATCGGTGGATTGGACGTGGAGGACCTCGACCTTGGCCTCCGCGTTCTCCGGATTTGACACCCCTGGATTTCTTTGCATGGGGTTTCATAAAAACAAAGGTTTATCGCCAAAAGATCAATGCTTCTTGTTGAAATACAACATTATCAAGAATGCCATCATCAAGAAGCTGTGGTTCGAGAAACTGCTGAAACATATCAAGGTAGACGGTACCTGTTACAGTTGCTTCCGCAAAGAAGAATGGGCCATAAATTTTGGATTTGGTCATTCCAAGCCACACGTTAACTTTTGGAGAGTCTCTTTGCCATTCTATGACTTCAGACGGTCTTTCATTGGACCAGATAATGAAAAAATTATGAAAATAAAATTATGAAAAAAATTTAGAAATTTATACATTTTTAACACATATTAAACATGATAAACATAAATAAAAATGTTTTTAAAAAATTTGTCCGATTTCATTGAAATAGATAGCTAATTCTGGGACACCCTGTATTATATATACTATATTATCACTAAAATAAAAAGTGCGGATACTTATTAAAGTATCCTCGTGTTTGTATATATATATATATTATATATACACATGAAACCACAACTAAAATTTCTCTAGTTTTGCATTCAATAAACTTCCACTTCTTTTAATAAAACTATTACAGTTCCCGCCGCTTCGCTGACGGTTAGACAGGCTAAACTACAAAAAAAGAACCCAGCCGTGAAAATTTTGAGCTTCACATTGTGTCAACATTTCTGAATCTGGTATCTCCCAAAACCTCCTCACCCCCATTCATACAACGTGGGGGCTAACCCCCTCCCCCATTACCCCCACCCCTCCCCATTACCCCTCCCCATTACCCCACCCATCCCCCATTACCCCCACCCCCACCCTTCCCCCATTGCTAAACTACAGAAAAGAACACAGTCATGAAAATCTTGAGCTTCACATTGCCGCCCGTAATACAATTTCTGAATTTTTTTTTACAATTTCTGAATTTTTTTCTCACAATTTCTGAAAGTGTGACGGACAGACGGACAGACAGACGGACAGACGGACAGCTCTCTTATTATACAGGGTGGGCCGTAAGTTTCCATACATAGGAAAAATAAACATTTTTTTATGGACAACCATTTTTATTTATATAATATGCTCTACATGGTTGCCATTGTTTTGAAAACACATTTCAATACGTGTTCCCCACTGTTGATGAACACGCATTAGCACAGTTGACGTTATGCTTGTAATGGCGTTGGTGATACGTTCCTTTAGATGATTTATGTCTCGTATCTTTTCCTGATACACCATGGCCTTCAAGTGCCCCCAAAGATAGAAATCAAGGGGGGTGAGATCTGGGGATCTGGGAGGCCACTCCACAGGACCACGCCGACCAATCCAAGCATCCGGAAACTGCTGCTGATCCAAATACCGACGCACGTGAAGACCATAATGAGGTGGAGCTCCATCTTGCTGGAAGTAAACTGGGAAGTTACCTTCCTCGTTTAGCAGGGATGGGAAAATCTCTTCTTGCAACATGTTAAGATACCTTTCGGCATTAAGATTTCCACTGACAAAAATTGGTCCAATAATTCTGTCACCCCATATCCCGGCCCACACCATCACTTTACCGGCACCTTGCATCTTCGTCGGACTCAGCCAGTTAGGGTTAGCATTACTCCAATAACGTATGTTTTGCCGATTAACCTCTCCATTGACGTAAAAATTTGCTTCATCAGTAAACAAGATCTTACAAACGCATATTCTTAGGGTATCTGAAACATAAAAACAAACGTTTAAATTTTCCTATGTATGGAAACTTACGGCCCACCCTGTAGTATAGATTACAAACTACAATAAGAAACAAAATTTTTACAACGTCTTCTCTGTTTAACGATGATGCGATTAGTAATGATATTTTGAATGCTATTATCCTTTAAATATCTTTAAAAAACTTCGAACATTCGAATAATTATAAAATATTTTCTAACGATCATTTTATTTAAAACTAAAATTTATTATTGAAATTATAGAGGCTTCACCTAACTTAAAGATGAAAGTACTATTTGTACAAATACAAGCAAACATAAAATCCCATGTAAATATAGAATTTTGGTTCAACAATTACTCAACTCAGCGGCAATATATATACACACAGAGTGTTTCATAACATGTGGGACGCACTTTCAGGATGGATTCAGGACCTGTAAGCAATGAAAAAAGTTTATATAAACATATCCCCGAAATCGCTTTGTTTCCGAGTTACAGACCGTTATGTGTTCCAGCAAATGTCCGCCTTACCTTTAAAAGAAGTGCTCAAAATGACCGCCTTGCGCTTGAATACACGCCTGAACACGCCTCATCATAGACTGCTTGATGCGTTCAAACATTCCAGGTATTGCTCGGATTCTCCGGCATCCTTGTTCTACACGTTGGCGAAGCATTTCAACGCTGTCAATGGGTGTCACGTAAACGATGGATTTCAGATGACCCCACAGGTAAAAATCGAGTTAAGTCCGGTCCGGGGAGTGAGCAGGCCACGCAATGGGTCCTCCACGGCCTATCTATTTATCAGGAAAATGGTCATCCAAATAGTCTCTGGCTACTCGACTAAAATGAGGCGGAGCGCCGTCATGCATAAACCACATGCGACGTCGGACACCAAGAGGAATTTCATCAAGTAAATCGCTTAAATCATTCCTTAAAAAATTGGGATAGGATTCTCCTGTTAATCTTCCAGGCAAAACAAAAGGACCGATTAAGTTGTCGGCAATAAGTCCTGCCCATACATTGATACTAAATTGTTATTAGTGCCTTGACTGGATGATGGCATGCGGATTCTCTTCGGCCCAGTGATGAGTGTTGTGAAAATTGATCACGCCATTTCTTGTGAACGCAACCTCATTAGAAAACAACACGGAGGATAGAAAAAGAGGATCGCGAGCACACTGTTGAAGGAACCAAGTACAAAAAGCCTCTCGTTGTGGGAAATAAGTTTCAGTAAGGCCTTTTACTCTCTGAATGTGATATGGGTAAAACTGTTGTTTCCGTAAAATTCTTCACACAGTTGTGTATCTTACACTCTCTGCTGCTGACATCCTTCGGGTGCTGACACCAGGATGTTCCTCCACGCGATTCAGGACCAGTTCCTCCAACTCAACAGTTCTGGCACTGATTGGTCTACCACCATCTGAAACTCGCTTGTTAAATGATCCTATATCACCAAGACGCTCGTCTATTCTCTGAAAGGTCTTATCTGGCAGACAGCGATTCGGAAACCTTTCCGCATGCAAACGTCTTGCTGCGGCCGCATTACACTCGGCAAGTCCATAAATGAGATGCATGTCTGTCATTTCTCTGTTTGAATAAGCCTCCATTCTGACTTCAAATGCACAATATCACTGAATAGCACAAAAACTTTTGAGGAGTTTTTTTTTCACTGGACTGCACTTATTCATGGTAAGAAGTTACGAATACGAACAGTGAAACACCGCGAGGCACCTCTGACTAACTGACGGCTCTACACTCAATGATATTGAAACATGTCATAGAGTGTACGAAACATTACAATCGGCAAGGCCATACATAAAATAAGTCTCGTACACACTCACAAACATTGTTGGCAAGCAGTGTTTGTAAACAGTTTGTGGAAAGAATTGCTGGAACACAAAACGGGCTGTAACTAGGAAACAAAGCGATTTTGGGCATGTGTTTATATAAACTTTTTTCATTGTTTTCAGGTCCTAAATCCATCCTGAAAGTGCGTCCCATATGTTATGAAACACCCTGTATACATAATTATTAAGTTTGGGTTCGTGCATTATGAAAGCTGTGGGTGTACTGTATATATGTATGTATTAGTGATGGACCTGATATCCGCATCCGCATCATTTTTTACATCCGCATCCGCACTTCTGACTGCGGATGTTATGCGGATATTACCTCTAATAAATTATGCAATTTACAATTAAATTAGCTTATAAAGTAGCTTATAAGGCCCAGTCATGTACATTTCATGTAAAGTATTAATTATTAATGAACAAACAATTATATAAACCTCAAAATATAAATAACTGGTAACACAGAAAATTGAATGAAACTTGTTTCACTGAATTTTCTGTGGCTGAAACTCTTGAGAAAGTTATTATTTTTATCATAATGAAAATATTAATATTAATTTTAATTCTTATGCATTGCCTGCCATAATAGTAATATCACGAAATTTGAAAAATTGTCATATATTCATAATTCTATGTTATAGTGATAGATTAACTAAATATCCGCATCCGCATCCGCGGATATTGAAATTAAAGATCCGCATCCGCATCCGTAGATGTTGAAAAACTGACATCCGGTCCACCACTAGACTATGTATGTAATTCAAGTTAGCTTAAAGCTCTTGTTTTCTTTTACCGCCTCTTCGTTCTGATTTTTTCAGATGTTTGCATATGCATTAACAATAATCTTGATCCAGAAAATATAGTACTAATTATACGAGGGACACTCAATATATTTTGCCCCACCTTTTTTTTTCTTTCCAAGTTTCCTTGTAAGTTCCAAAAATTTTGTACACAAGTAGTTACATACCTTTTTTACAAGTTTTTATTTTTCCACATACTCTCCATCCTTTTCTACGGCTTTGCTCCACCTCGAAACAAGGGCCTTTATTCCTTGCTGGTAAAAGTCCGCTGGGTTCCGCTGGACCCACCCCTTAACCTCCTCAGCAACTTCATCTTCATTCTGGAACTTTCTTCCACCAATAGCATCCTTCATTGGCCCAAAGAAATGGAAGTCTGACGGTGCCAGATCCGGGCTGTATGGAGGGTGGGGTAACACAGTGAAGCGCATTTTTGTGATGGCCTCTCTTGTTTGCAAACTGTTGTGTGGTCTTGCATTATCGTGCAAAAGAAGGACGTCTTCCAGTTTTCTCTTCGGTCGAACTCGCTTTATACGTCTCTGGAGTCTCTGTAGGGTAGCAATATATGCCTATGAATTGATTGTTTGTCCTTTCTTCATAATGTCCACCAGAATCAACCCTTTCATGTCCCAGAAGATGGTGGCCATAACCTTTCCTGCAGAGGAAGCCATTTTGAACTTTTTCTTGCGTGGGGAGTCTGCGTGATGCCACTCCATGGATTGAGGTTTTGTTTCAGGTTCAAAGTGGTGTACCCAAGTCTCATCCCCAGTCACAATTCGTGAAAGGAAGTCATCCCCTTCTGTCTCGTATCGAACCAACGACTCAGATGCAATTTCTTTTCTTTGGGCTTTGTTCGCGAGGAACAAACCGTGAACACACTTTTGAGTATCCCAGTTCCTGAATTATCGTATTCACACTTCCTTCACTAATTCCTAGCTCCAGTTATAGCTCCTTGTATGTGACGCGCCGATTTGATCGAATGATGCTGTTAGCACGTTGCGCAGTGTGAGATGTCACAGCCGATGCCGGGCGACCGATGCGTGGCTCATCATCGACGCTGGCTCTCCCTCTCTCCGATGATCTCTCACGTTTAGATCAGCGTCCAACTGCGCTTCGATCAACAGTAGCATCTCCGTAAACGTTTTATAGACGTTTGTGAATATTTCCAACTGTTTCCTTCTCTGCGGTTAAGAACTCGATAACAGCTTTCTGTTTACGACGCACATCACTGTCAGATGCCATTTTCGAAACTGCATTGACCATCATCGGTTTTATACAAGGAGGGGAGGTTCAAAGTGGAAAAATCCTGTTATATGAAGCCCAGAAAGTTCAAACTTACGGCCCAAAAGACATTTCAGCACGATGGCCTATTATTTACCTAAGGAAAAAGGGTGGGGCAAAATATATTGAGTGCCCCTAGTAGTATGTATGTATGACATGCAAGGTGCAACATGAACTCACATATTATATATACACAGTAACTGTCTGGCGATACTCACACTACGAAAGACACGAAAGAACTGAAGCAATGGGGACAGCTGACGGAGTTAGGTGTGTAGAGGCGAACCGTTCACCACGATAGTAAATATGTTTATTTGTTTAATCATGTTTTCGCTAGACTCCACGCGTTCTAATCGGCGCACTAATTTAATCCACAACTCAGGAAGTAGAGTATTTTGAATTAATGACAATAACTGCAAAACGTAGCACAAACAAACCGATTTCTATATGTAATAATTTACAACATTAGCACCTATCCTCTACACAACAGCGAGATTTCAGGGCTATAACAAAAAGTAGCAAAATGTGAGCGACGTCTAAATATACTTTTGTTTCCGTAATTTTTGGCCTGCAGAGTTCTTTCGTCAAATTAAACAGAAACAACCATGTGGAGCGATATATATCTGATATTTATTTTTACCTTATGTTTTTTGGGCCACCTTAATATACAGTGTATATATATATATATATATATATATATATATATATAATAATATTACCAATTAGTAACTTATGATGCATTTTAAACATTTTGTTTGTTGGCGAACTTTTTTATGAAACTGTTATTATAAAGTTATTCGTATAACTTATCTTAAAAATTTAAAATGGCAATTTGCATAATTTCATTTAATAACTGCCAAATCGTTCATTCAATTAATTCTTTAAATCTGAAGTAAAACAAACTTGTCGATAAAAAGAGCATGTACACTCATTAACTTATTTCCTATTGTTGCTGTACCACTGTCTGACAGCACTAACAAAAGTACTATACACAAAATACACAAAATACACACAAATATACATAAAATACCAGAGGTGGGTAAAGTACTTTCATTTGTTACTTAAGTTAAATACAAGTAATCTTTAAAAAATGTACTCAAGTTAAAGTACACGTTATCAAAAGCACTTAAGTTGAAGTACAAAAGTAAATGTTTTATAATGTACTTAAGTACTGAAAAGAAAGAAGTACTTTTTCAAAAATGAAATAAAATACACTACAAATCTATATTATAATGGAGCTAAGTGCGATATATATATATATGTAACCAAAAAAAAACTATAGAAAAGAACGCAATCATGAAAATCTTAAGCTTCACATTTGAGCTCATTGTATCAAGATTTGTGAAGCTTTAGATTTTCATGGCTGCGTTCTTTTCTATAGTTTTATTGACCAAATAATTGAACCGACAGTAATTGGGACGGAATGGGACGTTTTGGCGCCGACGTTCTGGCGCCGACGTTTTGGCGCCGCCGTTTGGACGCCACCGTTTGGGCGCCGTTTGACGATTGGTTAGGTTAAGTCGTGATATTTTGTTAAAACTAACGAAAATATCACCACTTAACCTAACCAATCGTCAAGGGCGTACAGTTGACCTAACCGGGCAGTGACGATTGGCTAGGTTAAGTTGTGATATTTTTGTTAGTTTTAACGAAAATATCATGACTGAACCTAACCAATCGTCAATGGGGCAGATAACGGAAAAGTACCCATATTATATATACACCTTATAATACACTGACTCTTTTGCTCGCACCGCCAAAAAAATAACGAAGGGTCGCGCTTGCTACATTTATCAAACACATACAAATATCCATTATGTGAAAACTTCTGTTTCCCTTTCTTACTTGATATATTTTCAGACATTTATGCTATTAAGGGCAACAACACAACTTATCTGAAAAGACAGACAGCACTTCAGGTTAATAACCAAGTATTACTACTTAATACTTAATACTAATTAACGGCGGCGCCAAACCGGCTCCGCGCCCAAACGGTGGCGCCCAAACGTCGGCGCCAAAACGTCCAGCGCTAAAATGTCGGCGCCAAAACGTCCTAGATGGTAATTGGGAAGGCAGCCATGGAAATCTTGAGCTTCACATTGTGTCAAGAAGATTTGTGAAGCTTAAGATTTTCATGACTATAGTTTTATTGACAAAATAATTGAACCCCAGTAATTGGGGGCCGCAGGCTCCCCAGCTACTGTCAGTTCAATTATTTGGTTAATAAAACTATAGAAAATAACGCAATCATGAAAATCTTAAGCTTCACATTTGAGCTCATTGTATCAAGATTTGTGAAGCTTTAGATTTTCATGGCTGCGTTCTTTTCTATAGTTTTATTGACCAAATAATTGAACCGACAGTAATTGGGGCGCCGCAGGCACCCCAATTACTGAGGCCCAAGGTGAGAGGGATAGGAATGATGTTCAAAATAAAATACGCCGTAGGCCCACAATTCGATTCGGTTTGGGCCGAATGCCCAAGTACCGCAGATCTAGCGAAATCGGGGCGTAGCGCCATTCTTTTGCTGAAAGTCCTGACAGAAAGAAATGAAAAGGAAGTATTTGTTGACAATTATGTCTACAAGGAGATTCTTCAGTAATGAAATAAAGATAAGTTTATGATGAAGTGTTCTTTTTCATATTTTATAACAGGAAATAATACCTTGAAGTAAGAAAATTCATTTCCCAGATGAAGTAATTGGCCGAGGGCTCCAAGCTTTCCGCAGGAAATAGCAAAAACCGCCCATAGGGCGGTATTTTTGCAAGTATATAATAATATAAAATAAACATCATTATGGCAAACAGACTTCATTAGGATACAGAATTAGGATTATTATAAGTAGGAATTATTATATTAAGAACTATAATTTATTATCTAATAATTTATTATAATAAATATGCATTATGTACAAAATTTCTTACTGTAGAATACAGTCGGGGTGGAAGAACTGGAGAGACGTATCAGGGGTGCTCTGTGATAAGAGGGTCCCAGTGAAACTGAAGGGAAAGGTATTCAAAACAGTGGTGAGGCCGGTAATGTTGTATGGAATGGAGACTGTGCCAATGAAGAAGAGCAATGAAAGAAAAATCGATGTGGCTGAAATGAAGATGTTGAGATGGATGTGTGGAGTGACGAGGAGGGATAGGGTCAGAAATTAGCATATAAGAGGAACAGTGAAGGTGTCGGAAGCATCTAAGAAGGTGCAGGAGGCCAGGCTGAGGTGGTATGGACACGTCAGGAGAAGAGAGGAGGAGTATGTGGGGCGCAGAGTGCTGGAGATGGAGTTGCTGGGACGGAGAAGAAGAGGAAGGACTTGGAGGAGGACGTGGTATACGACAGAGGAGAGTGGAGAAGACGAACCAAAAACAGCGACCCCATGTAAAGATGGGATAATAAGCTGCGGAAGAAGAAGAAGAATGTACAAAATTTCTTATTGAGTTTATGGAGAGGAGCGCGCATGCGTGAAACAAGTGATGTCATCAGCTATCGAAAAAGCCGATTGGCTACCTTAAAATACTATACTGAATGACTCTTCTGATTGGTTAACGAAACCCAAATGTTTTGATAAACAAAATCTGAAATAATCCAATAATCCGGTTTCGGTGCCTTCCCCCTCTTAATACCTGACATTGAGAGGTGGTAGATTATAAGCTGGTTTTACCAGAATTTGTTTACCAATTTTGAATGAAATTGTCAAGCATACAGCTGTTTTGTTACTTCGTACTTCTCATATTTTCGCAACATTGTACTTAAGTTAAAGTACAAAATTTTTCCCAAGATTGTACTTGAGTTAGAGTAAAAGTATTACAAAAAAAATGTACTTTCTAGAAAGTACATTCGAAAAAGCTACTTAAGTATATCACTTCACTACGACCCACTAGAGGTGGAAAAAGTACATCAGTACTCGAGTATTCTTGTACTCGAGTACGTGTATTTGGTGTACTCATACTCGTACTCGAGGTAATCTGAAATAGCTGTAATCGTACTCGTACTCGTACTCGAGGGAATCTGAAATCGCTGTAATCGTACTAATTTGTCTATGTTGTTCGGTAACTATAGCAATCTATAGCTTCCAGAATGTTCTAGAAAGCCTTCAGTAGACTATAAATGCTTGCGTAGAGATCTGGTGGTATTTGACGTCATTGTGGAAGGTTGCACATATTATATATACATCTGAGTTTTACAAGGTATGTATTTATAGTTTTAGTTTTTATTTATTTTTATAAGAAAGCTGAGTTATTTTGATGGAATATAAAACATCTTACAAAATATGTTGAATAAAGCATTACATAATTGACATACTTATAACTTTATAAGTACATGTGATATATATATATATATATATATATATGTGTGTGTGTGTGTGATATATATATATATATATATATATATTATGTAACAGTAAAGCAAATACATTTTGTTCCTTTCGTGTCCATTTTTTTCATTTTCCATTGTAATGTGTTTATATGATTTCATAACAAATAAGCCTTGCTCATGCAAGCACCAGGTAAAGCACTGAAAAACGTTTTACTCGTACTCAAGGTAATCTGAAAAAGCTGTAATCGTACTCGTACTCGAGGGAATCTGAAGTAAATGTAATCGTGCGTACTTGTACTCGAGGAAATCTGAAGTCGCTGTAATCGTACTCGTACTCGTACTCCTCCAGTTACAAAATTTTGGTATTCTTTCCACCTCTACGACACCTCTGCAAAATACAATATATCAAATAAAAAAATTGTAGTAATTTTTCCGGTTCCTTTGTAAGAGGTTAGTCAAACAAGTACAGTATGCCCCCAATTTAGCGAAGAATGTCAGAAAGTGATCAGTGAATTGACTACCTGCACAAGATTTCCCAGCCCACTCTGAGCCCAGTTCAAATAAACAAAACTTCTTAGTAAAACTATACCAATTAATAACTGGCTTAGGTTTTCACTTACACAACCAACGATTTAGCCTACATTTCAGTGGGTACATGTTTTAGTCCAAATATTTTAAATGTTGGAGGGTTTAATTTTTCTATATTCATTTTCCTTAGATTTAGTTTACTTCTTCACTTCATGTAATGTTTTACTTTTTCTTATGCAGGAAGGAGGGGCTAAGGGCGAATACCCGCAAAAGCGCACCCCCCTTCCCCCATAGAAGAAGAAGAGAGCCAAAATCAAGGTCCAGAGTTTTGGAGATGCCTACACACTCTGCTTTTGAAAGGTTGGAGGTCATAGACAAGGGGAAATATGAATTGAGGAAAATTGTTCTAGAGTTGACTGCTTGAGTAGATGAAAGATTAAAAATACCGATTAACCCTTACGTTAGAGAATTGGACAGAAAAAGAATGCGAAAGTGTAGAAAGTCTAGTGCTGCGTTCTCTCCTTAACCTCTTTCGGACCACTGGGTCAAATTTGTACCATTTCCAATACACGCATTCATAACTTAACCCTTCAAAAACTTCAGACGTTAAGGGGTTAAAGGAGGAGAGGAGGCATTCAGTTAGAGAGTTCAGAAGAGCAGTGTCCGTTATGATAGCTAGAGTAAAGAGAGAGTGACGCAACATTGCGGCGAAGAGAGAGGGATTGAAGACAGTCAGTAAGAGGTGGGGTATTTGATGAGACGAAAAACCTTTGATTCCACCCGGCCAGGTACTGCTGTGTGGGTTGAGCCACCCCATACAGGGGCGGACAAGAACTCTGTACAGAGAGAGCAACTGAGCGGGAGTGGAAGACTGTGACGAGCGGACAGATGAAGGAACTGATTTTTTGAGGCATTGAAAGCCACACGGTTTTCTTTGCCCCAACCTGAGAATGCAAAAATCAGAGGTCAGGTGCTCCATAGCCGTCCTACGCGAATCATGAAGTAACTGTTGGGACGGACGCTTTGGGAATCGGGTGAAGAGTGGAATCATCGGCATAAGAATGAATAGGACAGGAAGTGCGAATTAAAAGATCATTATAAATAAATAAAAGGAAAAGAGTGGATAACAGGACAAGACCTTGAGGAACACCACTATTAATAGTTTTAGGAGGAGAACAATGACCATCTACAACCGCAGCTATAGATCGGCCAGAAAGGAAAAGAGAGATGAAGGCACAGCTAGAAGGATAGAAACCGAAGGAGGGCAGTTTCGAAATAAAGGATTTGTGCCAAACTCTATAAAAAGCGTTCGATATGTCTAGCGCAATAGCAGAAGTTTTACCGAATTCCCGAAAGGAGGATGACCAAGAGTCAGAGAGATATGTAAGAAGATTGCCAGTCGAGCGTCCCTTGCAGAACTCATATTGACGATCTCAAAGAAGACTGTGAGAAGAGAGGTGTTTAAGAATCTTCCTAGATAGGATAGATTAAAAAAGTTTCGAAATGCAAGAAATCAAAGCAATTGGGCAATAGTTAGAGGGTTGAGAGCGGTCCCCATTCTTTAGGACAGGCTGAATGGAAGCGAACTTTCAGCAAGAAGGAAAAGTACGAGATGAGAGATAAAGACAAAAGAGTTTGCCTAGTTAGGGTATCAGCACAGAAGCACAATTCTAAAGAACAACAGGAGGAACACCATAAGGACCATACGCTTTCCTACAGTTGAGCCCAGATAAGGCAGAAAGAACATCTTTAGAAGAGATTCTAATTTCAGACATAATAAAGTCAGAGGGAGGAGGAGATGGTGGAACAGCACCGAAATCGTCCAGGGTTGAGTTGGAGGAGAAAGTTTGAGCGAAGAGTTCAGCTTTGTCAGAAGAAGTGACAGTAACTGAGCCGTCGGAATGGAAAAGATGAGGGAAAGAAGAGGAAGTAAAGTTGTTGAAGAGGTTCTTAGCTGGATGCCAGAAAGAGCGAGAAGAATTAGAATTGGATAGGTTTTCACATTTTTGTCGGATGAAGGAATTTTTGGCCAGTCGAAGAACAGATTTTGCACGATTCCGGGCGGAAATAGAAGCTGAGTGAGAATCAGGAGTTGAATGGCAACGGTACTTTCTGAAAGTTTCCTCTCTGTTGCGGATAGCATTAGAACAAGTAAAGTTAAACCAAGGTTTTTTTCCATTTGTAATATGAATAGAACATGGAATGTACGCCTCCATGCCCGAGAGAATCACCTCCGTGATGCACTCAGCACACTCGGAAGGGTCCTGGCCACGAAAGTAGCAATCATTCGATGGGAAATCACAGAAGTACTGCCTCCCAATCAGCGGCGCCAAAGTGGACAAGGCGCCTACTCTTGCGAGGATCCAAAGGCCGAATTGGAACGATAGGACAGGAAACAGATATAAGATTGTAGTCGGAGGAGCCCAACGTAGAAAAAGTTTCACAGAGTAAGAAAAAGGATGAAAGGTAAGAAATAAAGCCAAAATATTGGGTCTATGTCACAGGCGATTGGGGATACGAGTAGAGTGCTGTACAATCTGCACTAAGTCATTAGGATAGAAAAGTTGTAAGATAGTTCACCAGGGATGTTAGTGAAGTGGGAGGAAAGTCAAAGGTGGTGGTGAACATTGAAATATAAAATAAAGATTTCAGCAAAGGGAGAGCGGGATAGAATGCATTCCACTTTGGAAGTGAGGTAGTCAAAGAATTTTGGATCGTCAGTAGAATTAGGAAAAAGGTAAACAGCGTGGATGTATTTTGTTTGAAATTGACATGTAAGCCGGAGCCAGAGGGTATAGAATTCGGAAGATTTCGAGTTCTAGAATACGAGAACAAGTTTGGTCATTGCGTACATATACGCAACATCAGCCCTTGGAGTGAAATTGAATACAGAGAAAGTAAGTGGGTACAGAAAAGGGGTTGCTGTCACTCGTCCCAAGCACCTGAGTTTCAGTGAGATAAAGAAAATGAGGTTCAGAGGAGGAGATGCAGTGTTCAACAGATTGAAAATTTGAGAAAAGACCGCCAATGTTGCAGAAGTTTAAGGAAAGTGAATCAGGCAGAGGCCCAGAACATCTCAAATGGGCAGTAGCAGATCCAACCCCGCTACCCGGGTCTGTGTTCCCGGTATCGGCAGCGTGTGAGCCAGAAGTTTCCCCAAGGGACTCCGAGGCTCTTGAAGTTGATGCCCTTTTTCTTTTTTTAAATTTGGAAAAGATTATGTAATGTGTTTGATGCATGTATATGTAGTGATGAATAGGTTGAATAGGTTTGAGAGCATGCTGGACTGCTCACAGGGTAGATGAGACACGGAAAAAGATCAGCTAAGGAGGACAGTGACAGGAGAAACTGGAGTTCCAGCACTCCCTATCTTCTGTCTAACGTCACCCCGGGAGTACTTCCCTGGTCGATTGGTGTCTGCAATCTCCTCTAAAAGGAGGAGTATTACAAGGAGGAGTTTAATACAGGAGGAGTATTATTGTAATAAAAGGAGTATTACAAGGAGTAGTATCATTGTAATATAAGGAGTATTAGAAGGCGTATTACTATTGTGTGTATTATAAGCATTTTAATTCTTTTAATGTTTAATTCAGGGACTAATTTAAATGTCTTTAATTTAACGTCTAATTTTAATGTTGTTTCATGTCTTATATTCGGTGTTTTGTAGTGTCCACTGAAGATGAACAAAACTGGTTCGAAACATTTGGTGACATGGAATGAAGATGTTCATTTAGGCTGCCACCAGGGGCGGATCTACCGCCGGTGCAGCTGGTGCAAAGCATGGGGGCCCAAACGCCTTAGGGGCCCACTCCCAGAACCCAGTAAAATTAATCTGAATAGTTATTCAAATAAATTACAATTGTGCCAATAATGTAAATCAAATACACAAAAGACGATCAATACAAATTACAGTGTGTATATATCTCAAAGATGTTGCAGTTCAAAGATATAGATCTTCAAAAGGCCGCAAAAGCATTACAATCAGCTACAGACGACATGGAGAAGTATCGGTTTGCATTTGATGGAGCAAAATCTGAAGCTGTAAAACTAGCAGAAAATTGGGGTGTTGCAGCTTATTTTGAAGACAAAAGAACAAAAATCAAACGACATTTTGATGAGTTATGTTCTGATATGCATTTAACGAATGCAGAAGAATACTTTAAAGTAAATGTTTTTGTAAAATGTCTTGACATGATTTGTGTCCAATTAAAACATCGTTTCCAGAGCTTAAACCATGTATCTGAACGATTCACCCGCATCCTGCCTGCCTCTCTTACTGCATTTACTGACAAGGAGCTGTACGATGAAGCTGATCAGTTACGTCGTTGTTACAAGGACGACATATGGCCATTCTTCCCTAGGCAACTCCTTTCTTTCCGATCATGTTTTAAAAATGACATTGCAAAGAAATCAACGGTTAGAGACTTGGCAAATATGCTCATAGTTAACAACAGTTTATTAACATCATGCTTTATCGATGTTTACATCGTAATAGTATTATTTCTGACAATACCAGTAACAGTAGCAAATGCGGAGCGATCTTTCTCTAAATTAAAACTTATTAAAAATTATCTACGAAGTACAATGAGACAAGAACGACTGCGGAACCTGGCATTATTGTCCAATGAAACCAACAGAGCACGCAAATTAAACCTACAAAACATTATAGATGAATTTGCTGAAAGAAAGACGCGAAAAATGGATTTTACGTAGGTGAGTAGAGTAGACTCGTCTATATTAACTAATGATTTCTATGAAAATGTCTTTCATGTGTACAATTCCATGTCCATACTACTATTAAGCACATTTATGCGGCGACATACTGTATGTATATATATATATGGGAATGAACTCAGAATGGTCCCCTGAGTTTTTTATGACACACAGACCGTGCATGGAACAAGGAACTCTTCTGGGATAATTAAATCCACTATAGTCGGAACTTATTCGGACTATAGTGGATTTAATTATCCCAGAAGAGTTCCTTGTTCCATGCACGGTCTGTGTGTGTCACATATATATATATATATATATATATATGGAATAGGGGGCCTATGCATAATTTTTGCACCTGGGCCTGTGAGAGACAAGTTCCGCCACTGCCTGCCACGCTTGTTTCAGTTTTCTGCTTATGTGTGTGTGTGTGTGTGTGTGTGTATGAGAGAGAGGGGGGGGGAGAGGGAGAGAGCGAGAAAAAGAGAGAGAGAGAGAGAGAGAGAGAGAGAGAGAATTTTAACTCTGGTAATAAGAGATTAACTTCCAAAACATTTGTTAAAATGTATTTCCTTATGCAACGGTTATGTTTTCCTCTTCTTCTCATATACGAATTCGATTTTCGTTAATAAATTATAAATTATCCGCCATTTTGAAGCCCTCTTCATCGTTGTTATCATTCTTCGCTTTGGACCAGCTTTTCATTAGACATTTATCGTTATAAATACCTCGTATCGACATATATAAAGTTGAGAACCTTATTTTCTCGCGAAGTTTAGCGCTAGCAATGGACAACTTTCACAAATGTGATAATGTTCATTTGAGAAATAAATAACTCTTAAGATTAAAGAAGATATCAATTTATCTTGCTTACACGTCTTGTTTTGCAAATTTGGTGCTTATCAACGTCGAAAGTACAATTTATTAGGTCTTAAATTGGGCCTATAAATGAAAAGTTTTGTGTATTCTACAATACACCCCATCAAAGAATGAAGAAAAAGGCAAGAAGCCGAAAATATATATCTCTGTACAGCGTAAAGAAAATAGTTGTAGGGATTAACATAAAGTTAACAAGTACTAATTAAGTGGAAAAGATATTTTAACAAGATGTGGTCCATTTTATACGTTCCCGAACTGTTATTGAAATTATTTATAAAGTATACGAATGAACATTCCAGAATGTTCCTTTCATTTAGAGTATATCTTTATTTTTAACAAGAATTTTAGAACTCTCCCAAATAATACTATGATTATATCTAGAGACCGGAAGTTCAGGCAAAATGCCATAAATGCCCTTTTTTGCCTATTTTACTCATTTTTGAGTGAAAATGCTTTTTTTCGATATGAAGAGCCTAATTTGCCTATTCCACCTGTTTTGAATGAAGAGTTTCGTTTTTTTTTCACCAAATTATCACATTTAGCAACTTCTAATGATTAATTGGCAACTCCACTTCTCCAGATGTCGTACATATGGCAGCACTGCATATTTGTTTTCAGTCACTGTTTGTTTGCATGAGTGAGCACGTGTGATAATGTCTAAAGTTAAAGCATCTTCTTCTAAGAAACTAAATGATTATGTTCAGCAATTTGGGAGCAGTGTGTTCTCTACTGACGGCTCTATATTATTCTGTAAAGCTTGTGAAAAGGCAGTAAATTCAGAGAAGAAATACTTCGTGATCCAACATATAGAGACAGCTAAACACAAAAGTGCCGCTGACAAACGGAAGCTTGGAGGAGAGCAGTCATGCCTACTTACTAACTACGTTGCTGGCTCCAGCCGTAAGTCACAATTTTCAATGGACTTGTGCAAAGCATTTGTTGATGCTGGCAGTCCCTTGTGGAAACTAGAAAATCCGTCTCTGAGAAAATTCTTGGAGAAGTATACAAATGAACGCATTCCTAGCGAGTCGTCATTAAGAAAGACCTATGTAGAAGACATCTATCGGATTGTTATTCAAAATATTAGAGATGGAGTTAAGAACAAGTACATTTGAGTATCAATAGAGGAGACAACCGATTCTGTTGGAAGGTTTGTTGCCAATGTAATAGTTGGAACTATGAAGAGTGACCAACCCTCAAAAATCTATTTGTTAGCATCAGAGCTACTTGATAAAACGAACAGCTCAACTATTGCTCAGACTTTTACCAAATCACTTGCATTACTATGGCCTGAAGGAATAAAGCACAATAATGTTCTTCTCTTCATAACTGATGCAGCTCCATACATGAAAAAAGCAGCTGGGGCTTTAAAAATTATTTTCCCCAGAATGCTACATCTCACGTGCTTAGCTCATACACTCCACCGAGTTTCTGAAAAGGTACGAAGATTATTCTCTGATGTTGACAAGATGATTTCAAATGGAAAGAAGGTATTTCTCAAAGCTCCTTCACGAGTCCAGGTTTTCAAGGAAAAGGCACCGGGATTAGCACTGCCACCTCAGCCAGTACTGACAAGATGGGGAACTTGGATAAATGCCGCACTTTACTATTGTAAAAATTACAACACAGTACAGAGCATTGTAGAAAGTTTTGATGAAGAGGATGCATCTTCTATCAAGATTATGAAATCTCTCATGCAGAAGTCATTGCAAAATGATCTTGCATTCATTAATGCCAACTTTTCAAATTTACCACTTGCAATAACTTCACTGGAAGAAAGAAACCAAACCTTGGTAAATGCATTGGGCATTTTTATAAACGTAGTTGAGGAAATTAATCAAGTTTCGGTGCCACAGGTAAAATTGTCCAGCAGAAGTGTGAAAAAGTAATTTCGGGTAATGCTGACCTAGCTCAAATCAAGAACATTGCAAAAGTCCTTGAAGGAGATGGTGATGTAGACGTTTCAAATCTAAACTCAGAAATTATAGCATGTTTTAAGTATGCACCAATCACATCAGTTGTTCTTGAAAGATCATTTTCCCTTCTTAAACACTTGCTAACTGATCGTAGACATAATCTAACGTTTGAAAATTTGGAAAAAATGCTTGTTGTAATGTGTAACCAATCAAATGAATAAAGCTATACTTCATAGATTTATTTAGCATTATTTTATTAATGTATGGAGATGTCTTACCTATAGTTTTAGCTCATGTTATTTAATGAATTTCGATTTAAAAATAAATGCCTTTTTTTGCCTATTTCCATGTTTTATTCTGCCTTTTTGCCTGCCTATTTCACTGTTTTTTAGTGCCTGAACTTCCGGTCTTTAATTATATCTATACATATGGTTAAACAATACACTGGAATTATTTGCCGTTCTATACGCATACTTATGATGTTTAACTCTGAAGTTTTCTCAGTTTTACCTATATAAAATGAATAGTATTGTTTACATCCAATCAAGTAGACAGAGCCAGCTCATTATTTAGGCTTTCTTTATTGGGCGAAATTTATCAGTATTTTTATTCTTAAATAGTACGTTAATTACAATTGTTGTTGTTTTTAGCTTTGTTAAATAATTTTCTAGAAATGGAATAGGGTGACATATTTTATTACCAATGTTCATAATACTTCATAACTCAGAAACTCTTTCCCTTTGACTGTACTTTCAGAACATACTTTTCTAAGATTTCCAGCGTCTTTTTTACCAAGGTTATTAGCATTTCTTCGATTGTTTTATCCTCTAAGGCTATTTTCCACTCTATTCCATATGGGATCTGATTTCTTACTAATTTATAGTCTTAGAGTTTAGATTAAAAATCTAAAATTTGCTTTCTTCAGTATGAGTATTTTCTTTTAGTGTTCTCGCCATATTAGTGGATACTTCGATAATGTTGTGGTCTGAGATATTTGTTAGTGTTATTTTTCTATCGTTAAGTTGGTGTTATTTGTGAATACCAGATCCAATCAGTTATATTTTCTGGTGTTATTTTTTATCTCCTGTGTTAACATAAATTCATATGTTAGAGCTATCAACATTTTTGTTTGCTCCTGGTCTTCTCTTGTATCCCCTTGTCTTGGTTTATATATATACATTTCTTCCCATTCTTTGTATATTATAAATAGGAAATTAAAGTCACCGGGGATGAGATGTTTAAGGGCTTTATTTGGTTTCTGATGTCGGCAATAGCTTCAGAGAATTTTGCAGTTGGAGTGTACAGAGGTCTATAGATGACTATTACTATCACGTTAAGTTTTTTCAATTTTTATTTCTAAATGCTCCACGTAGCTGTTTGATCTACTTATTATCGTCTCTGTCATATGTCTCTCACGTATGTATCATATATAGCACAGCCACCTTTTCCTCTCTGTTCTTCAGCTCGTAGAATGTTACAAGTCATAACTATTAATTTTTATTTTTTATTTATGCAGTATTTGCAGTTTATATATATATATATATATATATACTGCATATACATGTATCACATATGCATTTTCCGCTCTCACTAAAATAATTATTACGAGAACACTACCATCTCGATATTCATTAATTCGCATTTAATACGTAAAAATGAATTGGTTGAAGTTAGTGAAAAGGTGTATTATATTCATCAATCATATGGCTTTAACTCTCCAACCAATCAGCATCCAAAACTTCACCATTGAGATTTCGATATTTACATATACAGTATATCATACATAGCCATCAGTGGCGACTGGCGTATAGGAGCGATGGAGCGGTCGCTCCCCCTTGCTTGAAACGATAAATATTAATTTAACAGATAAAAAATATATTAACTTTAAGATATTAAAATAAATATTCTTGAAATATATTTTAAAAATTCATGTGGCATATCATGATTCATGAGGCATTTTGAGTAAGCCTTCATATAGTACATAATATTCTAAACTTATAGCATAGCTTCAAACAGCGTACCGCTGTTTGAATACAAAATAATATTGCAGCCAAATGGAGCGATAGATTTTTCGCTCAAGTAAATATAAATTATATTTTACTGTTGTAATGAAAATATAAGTACAATCGCGAATTTTTTTTATAATAACAACTTTATTTTTACTAATAGTTACTTCAGTAATAATGATATAAACCATTTATATGTATTTTATTGAAATTATTACTTATTTGTAATTAACTAGAATTGTACGTCTGGCATAGCCGCATATGTTAATACAAGTACTCTTGTGAGCGGCAGTTGGATTCGCGCTAGCCTATTGTGAGTCCGTGTTGTCGTACAATTTTATGAAATCACACCCCCACACATTTATACCACGAGTCGCCACTGATAGCCATATAAGAACGCCGACGAACTTTCCTCCGCAACTGTCCTGTCACGATAACTCCGGAGATTTAATATCACGTGGGGCAACAGCCAAACAATTGCCGCATTCAGAGATGTGGTTCCATGGCCCTTTATGGTTTACAAACCGTTCCTCGTGGTCCATCTGTCTTCCATTCAAGAAAAGATGGATAAGATTCCCATGATGAAAATATTGTTATCAGCCACTTTCGTCTAACTAGTCACATGACTTTTGTATTTGATAATAATCACCTTCATCCACTTTTGGAAATAAACAATTATATACAAAAGTTCGGAGCAAGTGTAGTTTATGTCCCCCTGACGCAAAAGGGGACACAAACTACACTAGGATCTTCAGGAGACATTTTTTAAATGAATCCATCAAATAAAACATTAAAACTAACGAAAATATTACGACTTAACCTAACCAATCGTCAATATATATGGGATGAATTTCACAAACACGTGAAATGAATGAATGAATACACCCTGACGAGGTGTACTTCTAAATACACGAAAGACCTTGGAATCATTTTTCTGACGTAAACTACACTAGGCACTACAGGGGGACGTAAACTACACCTGCTCCAAAAGTTCTTTCGGATCACCTGAAGATCAGGGCCCCCAGCCTTCTTTAGTTAGCTTTATAAGGCTAACTAACGAAAATATCACGACCTAACCTAACCAATCGTCAAGGGCGTACAGTTGACCTAACGATTGGTTAGGTTAGGTCGTGATATTTTCGTTAGTTAGCCTTATAAAGCTAACTAGAGAAGGCTGGGCCCTGATCTTCAGGTGATCCGTTCTTTCAAAATAATTTCATACTTTGAGCAAAATATTTTGGTATTCGAGCATTCTGTATTAGCTTTCAAGATGAATTTTATGGGTAAATAAACTTAACTTAATTTTTAAGGTCTTAAAATTTATTGGATAACGAAAATATCACGACTTAACCTAACCAATCGTAAGGTCAACTGTACGCCCTTGACGAGTGGTTAGGTTAGGTCGTGATATTTTCGTTAGTTAGCTTTATAGGGCTAACTAACGAAGGCTGGGGGCTCTGATCTTCAGGTGATCCAATTTATTTGTTTATTAATGAGATATTTTTTCTAAAAACAAAAATTTCTTATCGTTACTCATAATTTTTACTGATGTACAGAGTGTCCCAAAAAAATTATTACACATCATATTAACATATATATCAATAAGCAAAATAGGAGGATAGTAAATAGATAGCAAATAAGCTTCTTTAATGTTTAAATGTTCGAAATATCAGCCAGCAGCATCAATACCTTCATGGTTGTACTGCTTACTTTAATGTTTTAAATGTTCAAAATGTTCAAAATGTCCGCCACTAGCATCAATACATTCTTGACAACGGCGGCGCGCAACAGATCGGCATACTGTTCGGATTGTTCGGAGTGGAATGTTGGCACAGGCTATTTCAATTTCGTGTCTCAAGGCCTGTAGTGTCCTTGGTTTTTCAGCATACACAGTGTTCTTCAGAGTGCTCCACAAGTAAAAGTCTAAGGGTGTTAATTCAGGAGATCGTGGTGGATACTCCGTACATTCCCTACGTCCTATCCATCTTCTAGGACAGCGCTGTCCAACTTGCGGTCCGCGGAATGGAACTTTGCCAAATTTCATTTCTGAATTTTCTTCCCTATTTTGTTATTTCTAGTAGGGAGAACAACATTCAGCGGGTTCCTAAGTCGTATTAACCAACAGTGTATGATTATAGGCAACATCTTGGCCGCGCTTTATAGAAGTTGGACAGCACTGTTCTAGAACAAACATTGAGAAAATTTGTAACGTCATTGTGGTAATGTGGTGGCGCGCCATCCTGTTGAAAGTAATACTCTTCTTCCAAAAAACGAGCTTTGATTGAAGGTACAATGTTGTCTTGCAGCATTGATAAGTAAGCAGCACCTGTGACAGTGTCCTCAAAGAAAAATGGCCCTATCAGTCCTCTGGAAGACAGACCACACCACACTGACACTCCTGGTTGATTAAGTGCTCGTTCTTCTGTTACGTTTGGATTTTCGGTGGCCCAGTACACACAGTTGTGTCGATTGATAGTACCATTAAGTTTAAAAGTGGCTTCATCGGACCAAACATTGAAATCGGGAAAAGATTGTTTTCATCACACATGTGCAAAAACCACTCACAAAATTTTTTTCGATGATCTGGATCGTCCTCATTCATTGCATGGAGCAGTCTAGGTATGTACGGTTTCCACTTTTCACGTCGCAAAATGCGATAAACGCTGGATTTAGAAACACCAGTCTCACGAGAACATTGCCTTGTAGACTTCTTTGGAGAGTTTGTGAAGGCCTGTATCACGGTCTCAACACTTTCATTATCAGTTGAAATGCGACGTCTTCCAGATCGGCCTTTGTTGAGTTTTGCACTGTTTCGTCAATCTCAAACTTATCACGTAATCTTGTAATTGTTACCCGTGATGGTGGTAATGTTCCAAACTCATTTCTCCAATGTCTCTGTACCTCAGCAACATTATCCGTCTTCCAGTAGTGCTTCAGAATCCACTTACGTTGCTCAAACGATAACTGCAATGCCGCCATTTCCTGTAACAAGGGATACTACTGTTATTTAAGTACAATACACCATTACTATATTACTATACTACTATTACTAAGTACTATAAATATACTAATACATCATCGCATATTACTATCATCTAAAGTGTGAATGTTGATATATATATATATATATGCTAATATGATGTGTAAACATTTTATTGGGACACCCGGTATTTATCATATCTGGAATAATAAGATTATTTGTTGCTACTATAGTATGCGGTCTACCTACAGTTCGGCCGTCTACCTTTTAATTATAGCTTCTTATCTTGTTTACTATTGCTTGTTTACATCCCAATGTCAATCGCCCTTGACGATTGGTTAGGTTTAATCATGATATTTTCGTTAGTTTTAACGAAAATATCGTGACTAAACCTAACCAGTCGTGGGTAAACCTCATACTATAGTAGTACCGATTATTTTCAGTAACCTGTTTTAATATGTAAGTAGAATATAATATGATTTCCTGGTCTTTGTCAATATAGCCTTTGTTTTGATCCAGTAGTATAGCCGCAAAAGGTTAGAGTGCAGGAATGTTGCAAGTGATTACGTAATGTTGCAAAAGGGGGTGGGGTTGTTGCAAAGGGGGTGGGGGTGTTGCAAAAAAAAGAGTACTGGCCTTTGTTGCCAACCGGGGTTGCAAGGGGCATGCAACTTGGGGGCGGAGTTCTCCCCCAAGCTATTCCCCCCAAAGGGCCAGAAAGGAGAGAAAGGAGGAGAGAAAGGAGGAGAGGTGTTCGCCTGGCAGGAGCCAAGTGCATATTAAGACTTCAGCCGAGTAGGCGTTGTTTTATAGGCTCCTAATCAGCCAGTTGGCTTAGAAGGCGTAAATGGCTTGAGTTGCCAGATAGCGCCATGTATTCAGTTTGTGCTATATACTTAATTCTAATCGAAGACTGAGTTGCCAGATACCATTGTATACATTATTATATACGACTAATCAGCCAGTTGGCTTAGAAGGCGTAAATGGCTAGAGTTGCCAGATACCACTTTTTAGCGATACCATTGTATACATTATTATAGACTCCTAATCATTCAGTTGGCTTAGAAGACGTAATTGGCTTGAGTTGCCAGATACCACTTTTTAGCATTATTATTGCCAGATACCGCTTTTTAGCGATACCATTGTATACATTATTATAGACTCCTAATCAGCCAGTTGGCTTAGAAGACGTAAATGGCTTGAGTTGCCAGATACCACTTTTTAGCATTATTATGGTGAGTTGTCTCCAATTAAAAGATTTCGTGCCATGTATTCAGTTGCCAGATACCACTTTTTAGCGATACCATTGTATACATTTAGAATACCGGTAGTAGGTTTAGAAGGCGTAACAATTAAAATTAAGTAAAACAACATTGCATCATTCTTTTTATTATAAATATATAGAAAATAAATATACATTTCAATAATAATTGAGGAATATGCATATAATCATAACAGTACAGGAAATATATACACACAATTATGGAGATATATATAAAATAAATATACATTTCAAATAGAAATAAATATACATTTCAATAATAATACAAATATGCATATAATCATAAAAGTACAGGAGAAATATCACTCAAAATATATAATACATTTCAATAATAATAGAAATATGTATATAATCATAACAGTACAGGAGAAATATCACGCAAAATATATAAATACATTTCACTTTTTTAATAGAAATATGCATATACATCTACATTATATCATTCTTCATTTTTTCAAAATACTAAACTCGTTAATCGAGTTTACAATTACATCATTATTGCTCTGCATTACGCAGTATATGCGGCTTAATAATATTTCACCGCTTAAAGTATAGGGAAACCTGTATTCGATATGAAGGGCTTTCATATCGTTCAGTACTATTTTTGTTCCCACTTTACAACCGGTTGGTAATCATCTTTAAATACGTCTAGAATACAATCAAAAGCACGCACAAAGAGTTCATCGTTAGCTACATTATTAAACACAAGTTTATAAACACGCTTTTCCAATCGAGGGTTTATTTCTACCGACTCGAGCTTTTCAATCGTGAACTCACTCAACATAGCGGCAATTGAAATAATCTTCTAAATCGTTACGACAACTGCGCGTTATATAAAGAAATAGTTCTTCAGGGTGAACGGTGTAGGTGAGCTCAGCCTTGTACTGATCAATTGCTTTGTACCAAAGTTCATGGTATTTCAAAGAGTCTAAACTTTTTAAATAAACGTCCAGCACTAGACCATTCTCACCAGCCCTACACTCGGTAAACCCATCGAGCAGAGCGGTGTATGCGTATTCAAGTACTGTATCAAAATAAAGCATATCCGTAACACGCGCGTCTAATATAGGTTTCAGCTTGCGGAATCCGACGATTTCAAACATTCTGTCGAGGATGAAACGGTTTCGCGTAGAACAAGAGCGTTATTATCAGAAGCATTCTTCCACATCAGCCGTATATCAATGCACGGCCGATCGTTATTTATACACAACGTACATACAACGGCGTATGAGGGTGCGTCACTAATCTGCTCTCTTCTTGTACCTACGTTAGCAGGTATTTTATAACGATCTTCACTCCACTTCTCAACTATCACGAAGATTCTATTCATCTCCTCGACACTTAAATAAACCCGTTTGTTTGTTTGTCTACATTCCGTTTCCAGTACATAGCTAACGGTACCGGAATTACGCCTGAACACGCGCAACGATTTCGTCACGGACACATCGTACGAGGCGTTGAGAATGCTGCTCAAAGGAAGTTCCATCGTATTCGAGGAGCGCACGTCCACTCGGCTCAAGCTCTGAGATAACTATGAGCCGTGTGAGCACGCAGGTAGGCAGGAACGGTTCGACGGGCGGCTGACTCGATGATACGTGAATGGGGTTGTTCGAACTCGTATGATCCGCGAGTCGTACCGAATTGTTGTACATATTTGTTTTTCCGGTACAAGAATTAATTTCATCACTACCAGCCTACGCACCAGACATTTTACCTCAGGATAAGAACTAGGCACATTTTATGTTTTACTAAACATCTTCACACTCCGGCGCACTATTTGAGAGGAACATATGCTCATATTTTTCCTTTCTGCCCATCAAACGATACTCGTCTCTAAAGTCTGTTAAAAACTCACGAGGGCACTAGCCACAACCTCACTACGAACCTCATCATGATATACGTTAATATAGTGATAAAAATACTTAAGATTGTCCATGATCACGAGATTCACATTTTCAGTCGTAGGGTATGAGTAATCGACATGGTGTAGCATGACGTAATACCGCTTGTCACACCACCCATCCGCAAGACTCATTATCCATACCTGCTGCTTCTCTTCTGCACGCGTTGTTTCTTTTACTTCACGGTGTATGTGAGACTTTATAAAGTTTAGCTCTGCAGTATACTTCAGCACATCGTCTGTGCAACGAAAGCCTTCAACGGTCTCACCAGAACATCCGTAAGTATTTGTACATCTTGGAACTTCGCACAATCCAATGTGTTTTTAAAAGAGGCATAGGAGGGGGGAATAGGAAGTTTTTCGGTATCCAACACATCCTGACACTTTGCTGAATACCATTTCATAAACGTTGTACAAGCAATATTAAAGGTAGCCATTTGAATACACGTCTGATCTTTTCTTCTGAATACACGTCTGATCACTCGGGCTTAGTGCAGTCGACTGACCACGCAGGGACTCCCAGATAGTAGCATGACTCACGGTCTTACATTGGGCGGAGCTTAGAACTTTCACCTGTGCACACACGCACACACACACACACACACAAAGGAGAAAGTGAAACGCTAATTGAAACATGATTTATTTAATAAACGAGATATTCAAGTTATATATATTTACAAATACGATTTAATAAACGAGATATTCAAGTTATATATATATTTACAAATACGTGTAATAAATCAATAGATACTTTACAAATACGATTTAATAAACGAGATATTCAAGTTATATATATATTTACAAATACGTGTAATAAATCAATAGATACGATTATATACAAGACAAATACGTGTGAGTTAACAATAGAAGCATCATACGTTATGGTATCCAAAGGGTACGGTATCATAGGTACCAGGTAACTGGTAACGTTTCCTATAGGTGTTACGGCACACCTTCGTACCCCTAAGTTCCTTCACGCCCCCCAGCTTCTGCGCCCGAAAATTGTGGGTGCCTACAATTAGTTGGGGAGGTTGTTCGCCCTCATCATCGTCCAAATGTACTAGATCCTTCAACGATTCAAAGTTAACAACCCGCCGATTCGCATGGTTGAGCGTAATACCCTTTGCCTTCACGATATATTTCATTTCCTCCCCCACCCTGACCCGTACACCATAAGTCTTAGGTCCTGTTGAGACAAAAGAGTCGGCGTATGCGTTGTCCCCATACTCATCCTTGATCTCATCAGTGAGCTCGCCGAGGAACTCCCCAATAGCGGGCATGTATTCACCCTCCCTCTCTGTGAATATCACGCTATCTGTATCGGCATACAATACTCTCCGCCCAAGAGAATGCAATAGACCCCAAAGTTTTATACGGGCGTAGGCTGTTGTGAAGCTGGCCATAGGGAAATTTGTAACTCTTGAGGTATCTGTGGCAAATTCAGTGTTGTTGTACTTTATTATGTAAGTATTACCTACATTCACGATCTCCATGACCTCTTTATCGGGAGCATTGGCATAATCCCAGACATCGCTATAACTTTGTGCCAAATGAATGCTCCCTCTGCCGGTATTCTGCGAAAATTTTCCCCATAGACTGTTTAGACACAACTTTGCACTAAAGCGCTTGCCAGGATTCTTTACAATTTGGACACGATCAAGTTGTATACCTTCGCGGTCGCGGTAACGTTGAATATAGGCAGACTTTTCATCTTCGATATCAACTCCTCGCCGATACCCTGTTGCCTCAACCTTATCCTTCAAAAAGGCGTTTATATATGGTGTGAAAAGGTTGGGTAGCTTCTGAAACCTCCACACCTCATGTATCTTCAGTATTCTATAACCATAGCGTACGGCTAGGGCCAGCTCAGGACTTGTATATACGCCTCTGATCTTACGCTGGTGGGGTATATGGTTACAATCGCCGTTATCCTCTTCCGCGCACTTCACGCACAGGGGAAACATAAGCTTGTCGTCGATAACGACAGGTAAGATTGGCATCCATAAATTGCGTGGGAGTACGTCTACGAAAGAGAGCCCAAAGTAACGATCATTCAAATTCGTTGAAAATTCATTGATGGATGGCAGGTTAGGTCCCACCAGTTTCTCAGAAGCGCCCACGGGGTACGGATTGTTCTTCATCACGTATGGGTATAAAGAACAGAAATCGTAGTAATGGAGCTTCACGCCCTCCGTAGGTGGAAAGTATAGTCTGAATGGATTTGTACGTCCTCCAAACAAGCTATCACCACATTTGAGAGGATCCAGCACCATTGAACGCTTGATCGTGTTTATTTCCTCACGGTACACCTCGTCTGCCTCCATCCGTGCATCATATTCATGCTCCCACAAGACCTTGTGAGTGAACTGTGATCCTATAAGTTGATCGCGGGTGCGGGTCCATGCAAGACAGTCGGCAGGAGATTTACCGTGGATATCTCCGGCGATTCCGCACTCAGGACGGGGGCATCCATGCCACCAGCAACCGTTAAAGGAGTACACAGTCTTCACACCAGTGACACGGTTTTCACTTAACCCATCAACCCAAAAAACACGTCCATTAATCTTAATGGGTACTTCACCCGTGTTGCGGGCGTGCTTTATGTATACACCTGTCTGTTGCTGTAGGTGTATGAGCCAGTAAATAGCCTTGTGTCCGTAACTGCGGGGTTTGTTTCGGTGAATAATGGCTAAGGTGTCTTTAGGCATGAAGTTATTCTTGAACACCGTAAAACATAATGATGCGATGGTGGTTGCGACTTGCAGTGGATCGCATTTGAAACGGGCTATGTACATCCTTCTAAAGGCCTGGAAACATACTCTAAGCACGCGCACATCATTCACGCAATAACGCTCACATTCATCAGCTATATTATAAGGGTTACTTTCATTAAAACTGTTGTAGTATCGATCAAAGTCTTCACATTCATCCATACAGTCAAAATAATGTTTGGGCGGTGGTGGGCCTACGTAGTTTAAAGTCTCGCTGGTGAGGAAAGTGTGTATGGGAAGTATCCTTTGGAAACTTCAGCTGCTACTCCCATCACCTTGGGTAGCTTTGCTAATTTACAAGGTGTGAATAATAAAGTATCTTTAAATTGTACATTGCCTCTTATCTGCATCTGTATTAATTTGTTGCCTCTTTTCAATGGATCACCTGTAAATATCTCAGAGGATTCGTGTTCAAGCAACTCCTTATAAAGGAACTGCGTGTCAAACTTTGCCCCGTTATGGGCGAGAATATACACAGTCATTTTTTTGAACTTGTCGGCTAACTTGACAATATAGGACACAAATAGTTTCACAGGACTATCGCGGACATTCGTTTTATAAACGTTTGTCCGTTTACCGCATTTGGGGCACTCGTCACATTCGATACCCATACACTCATCACAGATGGTCTGGCTCACAAGTAAATGTGGAATTACCTCTTTGGTTTCAGCGTTCGTATATGTTTCTATATCGTAGTACACAGTTATACAAGGGTTATTTTTAGGCTTAGCATCTTTCATATAACATACATGCTTTACTCCATCCGCCTTATATTCCTCCTGGCATGTAGGACAGTGAATTACGTCACACTTGTGCTTAAATTTCCCCCAATTATCCATTGTGTGAAACATACCACATTCACAGATTCTCATTTTCCTGCACGTGCCAATTGATTTATGGAAATCAAAACAGCTATTATTGAAAAATGTGCGTCTACACACATCACAGTCTCTCTTCTCAGCTTCAACTACACGGCTTTCACATTTGGTGCTTTTACACTGCTCACATACCATGTGGCATTCTTTACAATTCCGCACAATATCATCCGCAAACTCGAGGCACCCCTTACACAAATCATGATGTCTCCCATATTTTCGACTTTTGTCATAACTCGCGTAAAGCCACCTTATATTACGGATGGGGAGATACGTTGTCCCTGACAATCCTAAAATAAGTAGGGGTCTTGTACGATCTCTCACACAGCTTTTAAAAACATACACAGTCCTACGACGATCATCCAGCACAAATACAACTATACGAACATTCATTTCCTGTTCTACCCTTCTCAACTCTTCAGGACCCATATTACAGTCAAATTCAAGTTCACAGTCTACAGCTAGTTACGGGCACGCTCCACGACCGTAGGCAACCAAATTTTTGTGGCCTGTGTATTTTGTACAGTAAACATACGTGCTAAGAGTACTGCTATAAAGCCGCAACCACGATCGACGTTTATATGCTTTCGGTAAATAATCGGAGAATTGAAGTTAAGAGTATACGGTATGGCACTATGACCCGCAACACGGAATACATGATCAATATTTACCGTGAAGTTGTCCATATTAAAGGCTATACTACTTTGGGCGGCTTGCATTATACGGCCTAATATATATTCTACATCTTCAGCCGCCAAACGTCTAAATGGCACTATCACCCAATAATCGTCTACATCACCGTCATCTGACCCGAATCCAAAGGACAGACTCGTCCTGACTTCACACTCGTCGCGGTTCTGAAGAGCAAACTCTACAATACGCTGTACAACCCGGCGTAGACCGCGCTCAATTCCATTGATATACATGGCTCTAGGGTAGGCTGACCATACGTACCGTTTTGAACGGGACAGTACCTTTTTTTTATGGGTTCTGCATGGGTTCTGTCACTGAAGAATAATTGTAAGCTCAATATGTTTATGTACTTACTTTTTCATGAATACAGAATATTACATAACCCCCGTCCCTTTTTTGCCATCCCAATGTCCCGTTTTTGTCTCAAGGAAATATGGTCAGCCTACTCTAGGGTCAACCCTGACTCTATACCGATTTCTAGTCAAGGCTGGGGTGGGGGCTGCGGAGCGCACCAACTCGAACAGAACGGGGGGCATCTGTGGCGGATGAATTAGGGGATATATTAGCGGAAGGTGCTGCTGGGGGGCCTGTTGCTTAGGAGGTTGAGGGTTTGGGATCTATTATTGTAGACTTAACAGAACGGGGGGCAACTGTGGCGGATGAATAAGGGGATATATTAGCGGGAGGTGCTGCTGGGGGGGTTGTTGCGTAAGAGGTTGAGGGTTGTGGATCTATTACCGCTGCAACAGGCGCGTATTTCGGTCGCTTTATACCTGACGTGGGGTTCTCATACCTCCGCTTTGGACGTGCTAGCGGTATCGCTGGTGAGGGTTCGTTGGCAGTGGAGGAGATCACAACTACACTGTCGTCGAGGTCATCCGTAATGTCAATGATGGGTGCTCTACCTCATCGTCATTCACGGTTCTGTGGGAGAAGAAAGCAAAATATAAGGAACAGCATTCAAAATTTGTAATATTTTGTAAATGACCCACTTAGGAGTGTGACGTGTTAGAAATGGACTCTGTAGAAAAATTCAGATTCACGAGCCCATCCACATGTATTATATCTGGCCCTACAGAATGTGGTAAAACTGTGTTTATGCTTAAAATCATTAAAGAAAAGGGAGAGATGTTCTCGAAATTTGTGCATAAAGTTATATGGTGCTATTCGACGTATCAATCAGTGTTCAACGAGTACCAAGATGATATTTTGTTCCACAAAGGCGTATATGACGTTAATTCGTTAAAGGGAAATGAACATACAATCATTGTAATTGACGATCTCATGTTGGAGATGGATAAAACGTTTGCCGAGACATTTACAGTATTGTCCCACCATCTTAACATAAGCGTGTTCTTCATCAATCAGAATCTATTTTTCAAAAATAGATACATGCGCGATGTGTCGTTAAATACGCAATATCTAGTCTTATTCGCGCAACGTAGAGATGTATCACAAATTGGGGTATTAGCCAATCAAATGTTCCCGAATCAGCGTAAGGAGTTTCTGGAAGTTTATAAAGAAGCTACAAGCACGCGTTACGGATATTTGCTTTGCGACCTTCATCCGCGAAACACGTTTAGAGTGCTTCTGCGAACGAATATATTTCCAAACGAGCCTGAAACGGTATATATTCCAGAATGACAAAGAGACTAAAGAAATACCGTGAATGAATAAAAATCTATCATCGACTGCCCCGGGCAATGCAGCGGATGTTTATTAAAAATATCGACGCCGACTTTTTAAATGCATCTGTGACATCTCTCTTAACGTTATAAATTGCAATGTATCAATGAAAACCCCTCAGAAGGCTCGCCTCCGCCGCGACAAGAACATAATACGTGCACTCGCTCGTAAAAGTCAAACTGTAGCGAAGAAAAAACGAATTATTGTGCAAACAGGAGGGTCATTTCTCCCCATCTTTTTTTCAGTTTTGGGTCCTTTACTGACTAGATTAATATAATGAAGAAAATGGTAGTGATTCCCCACGAGGTGTACGCTTCACTGCAAAGGAATCCAGACACGTATCTAGATCCCCGTAAAAGCAGACTTAAAAGAATGGAAAGCGAATTGCTAGCCCTATTAAACAGTGAAAAAACACCTGATGAGAAAAGAATCTTATACCAAGAAGCTCTGCAGAAATTTCTTCACGAGTACGAAAATTATAAGAGCCCTACAGAGATTCCTGTGGTTATTAGGCACAGCACGGGGGACGATGGACATGGCGACATGGGATCTGAGCCAGACGATACAGCTGACCAACCAAAAAGATTAGCCACACAACATATCGAACATGTATTAAAAAGCACCCTCCCACATACATTGATGAGTAAAGGCTTAAGTCTTTATAATCTATTGAATGAGGATCCAGCCATACAATGGACCGATACAGGCGAGATCATTGTGGAAGGATCAAAGGTACAGGGATCGAATATCGTAGACATTGTCCATGATCTGGTGAAAAAGTGGGATAGGCCATCACCATCAGGATGGAAGCATATTAAAGCAAGACTACAACAAATAAATGTCCCTAAAACGTTGATAGGAAATCTGAACAGGTTAAAAGACTTGGAACATGCAACGCATGTGACACAATTGAAGGCGCCGTCACCCCCGGCGGTAACACCTTTGAAGAGGAGCAAGAAGAGGTTAAACCAACCCTACCCACGTGCCTCTAAAATACCAAATGGCTAACGTATTAACTAAACGCTATTATGACATTTCTAACATCCTCTTACGGCGGCGTAGATAGACTGTACAGAAGTGTTTACGGAGTAGGAAAAAAAGATGTTGAAAGATTTTTGAGGGAGCAGGACGCTTATACGCTTCATAAGCCTGTGAGAAAAAGGTTTAAAACAGCCAAGACAACGGCTTCCTCGATTGATTCTATTTGGCAAGTAGATTTAACAGACATGCAAAGATATTCTGTGTATAACGATGGTTACCGCTACATTCTATTCATAATAGACGTATTCTCTAGATATCTGTGGCTAGTTCCTCTGAAAAATAAATCACCTGAAACAGTTGCTAAAGCCACCAAAACGCTGATGTTAAAAGAAAACAGGGTTCCTGGCTATTTTTGCACGGATATGGGGAAGGAATTTATAGGCCGTGCTTTTCAGAACATGTTGACAGAGTTTAATATCAGCTATTACACAACCAATTCTATACATAAGGCTTCTTTAGCTGAAAGAGTTCAGCGCACCATAAAGGAACGCATGCACCGTTATTTTACACATAAAAACACATACAGATTTCTAGACATTCTGGAATCATTGGCATCATCCTACAACCGCTCACACCATCGCACGATTGGGACAACACCTAACGAAGTTTTAGAAAGAGGTACGCTCCCGAGAAGAGATGGATCACCACCACTACCACACTCGGCGCGCTTCAAAATCAATGATTATGTAAGGCTGTCGCGTTCGGGGAACAAATTCGCAAAGGGTTTTGAGCAAGGATGGACACGCGAGATTTTTAAAGTTAGAGCTATGAGACCTAAAGGTGAGATAATGATGTATTACATTGAAGATTTGAATGGGGAAGAAATCTCAGGAGGCTTTTACCGCGAGGAATTGCAGAAAGTTGCGTTTAATTTAGGAAAAAATGTGTTTAAAATTGAGAAAATTTTAGGAAGCAAAGGTTCAGGAAAGAGAAAAATGTACCTGGTGAAATGGCTAGGGTACCCAGAAAGCTTGAACACCTATATAAAAGCTGATGCAATAATGAAGCTTAAATAGTATGCAACATGGCTCCTAACCATTTCTACGTCACACTCCCGTCCTCCTCGTCCCTGTCTGTACACCCTAACAACACACTAGCCAACTTTCTAACAGAGCTCCACGGGCACATTGAATTGGGTCGTGATTCGTATGAGGTGGGGATATGTGAAATTCAGCTGGACACCGTCTTTTTAAATATTGAACATAAAGAAACCGTTTTTACGATTCTTAGAGACATTGACGAGTGTGAAAAAGCTGGCGTAGCTATGGATGAGACTATGCGTATCGCTCGGACTAAGGCTGCACGGTATTACAGTACAGAAGTAAGACTAGGACCGGGTCAATATGGTTCGGTCGAGGATGTTGTGAGAGGCTTAAACGTAAGTTTAAGAAACTCAAACCTTACGAATGATTTAGTATATGAAATCGTAAACAACCCTGCACATACACTAATCCTAAAATCAAAGACTAACAGACGCATTAAAGAACATAGAAAGTTCAAAATTCTAACCAACGGCCGATATAGCGCAGCCTTCCAAAGAGACACATTTCACGAGACACAGTATAACTTCTCCAGATTAATGTATCAATTGAAGATGGAGAAATTGGCTGAAAGGTCCCCAGACATGTGCTATATTTACAGTAATATAGTGGAGCACCAGTTTGTTGGGGATACCCAGGCACGCGTGCTGCGCATTGCTCACATCCCCAACCATAGAGGAAGGAGTTTGAGTATTACATATGACAGACCCCATTATGTGAATGTCGCAACTAATTTAATAACCAATATCTCAATATATATAAGAACGATTGAGGGTGAAAACTTCCCATTCGGTAACGGGATCTTAACAGTGAAGCTACACTTTCGACGCACTGAGTTATAATGGATAGAAAGCCTTTCACCGTCTATCGAGGGGTGAGATACCAGCGCGATAGTGGACTTGGATCCATTTTTTCATCCATACTACGTACGGCTGTTCCTTTGCTGAAGAGGGGCCAGATACCTTGGAAGGAAAGCGCTACAATCAGGCCTTAACACTGCAGAAGACATATTGGCCGGGGCTAAACCTAAAGAAGCTCTAAAAAGACATTTAAAGCGTACACGGGACGAAATCATCAAAGATGCAAAGAGAAAAATGCGTGGTGGCGGGAAGAAGAAGAAGAGGGCTCCCCGGAAGAAGAAGGGGTCACGTGGTATTAAACGTAAAAGGCTATCAAAAAAGAAGTGCTAAGCGAATGAAACCTATGGTTGACCACTTTTTTGACTGATATAAGCTAAGGACATTGATCTCATGAATCATAGTTTGTTTACCACTTGTCGAGAGAGGAGTCACTATTTCGCCATGGCACGCTTCATCCACCCATGTAGTTCACAATGCTGTAAATCGGAGCTGTCCCTTTTTGAGCTGCCTCCAACCCAAGTTTCTATTGAGCACAGTGACTTTATTACAATTAACCCTTTAAACACAATTAGTTCCCCGAGTGCACCTATAGAATTCGTGATACCCAGCTCAGGCCCTTACTTTTTTGATCCAAGCTGTGTGCACATGTACGCTAAGCTACGTATAGCCCATTCTGATGGAACGGTCTGCGATGACAAATATGCTGTATACCCTGAAACAAACTTTCTGCACTCCATATTCAACCAGTGTGACGTATATTTAAATCAGACCAACATATCGGCAGGCACGGGGTACTATCATCTACGAGTCTATCTGGAAAATGTCCTCAACTTTTCCAAAGAAGCGAAGGCTACCTTTTTAAGTGCCGAGGGATATTATCAAACTAAAGATGAAAATAGTATAAAGGACAAATTTAAAAATTCTAAAAAGAAAATATACGAGTGTTTTGGGCGGTTGCACACAGATTTCACTTTCCAGGAGAAGTTGCTTGTCAACGGGGTGGATATGAAAATAAAGCTCACCCGCACGAGTCCTGAGATCTGCTTAAATCTGGATGCTGATGAAGAGGAGGGTGCAAAGCCCGTTGTGGTTCACATTATTGACACATACCTCCGCGTACGGCGAGTGAAATTAAGTTCACCAAAACAACTAGAAATTGAGAAAAATTTACTAAACGCTACAGTGAAATATCCTATTAACAGAGTGCAAATCAAACTATATACGGTTCCTGCAGGGTTGGCATCGAAGCAGATAGAAAACATTGCCCTGGGAAATCTTCCTAAAAGGATATTAATCGGCATGCAGGACCATGCTTCGGTGAATGGAAAATATAAAAAGAGTGCCTTTAAATTCGAGAATTTCGGACTTAAAAAAATAACTCTATACGTTAATAGCACTGCTTTGGGTGGAACAATGGGTACGGACTATTCATCAGACGCTCTGTTACCTCTTTGTGCCAGAGCCTATAGTAATCTGACCCATATTGCAGGTGATTGTGATGAGCTTGGTAATGGGGTAACGCAGGAAGAATTCATTGATCAATTTAACCTTTATCCGTTTGACATTACACCTGACTTATCTGCTAGCGTAAATACCCATTTAACCCCACAGCAGAGCGGAAACATCTCAGTGCGGCTGGAATTCGCCAAGCCTATAGACGCTCCTATTAGTGTACTAGTATATCTCGAATCGCAAGTCCTAATAGAAGTAGATAGATTTAGGAGCGTTATCACTGACTTTTAAAATGGATGCTAATACACTTCAGAAAGTAATGGAACGAGTCACACGTTCCAAATTTATTGGCGTGTTTGCGAAGAATGAAACATTGAGTTTGCCAAGTACGCGAGAATGCGGTAGTCTTATTGTGAACACAGATGTCATCGGTAATGAAGGGATTCACTGGATCGCTGTCTATTTTAAAAATAGACAGCGCCTGTACTATTTTGATTCACTCGGTACTCAACCCTGGAGTGACCCTATTATTGTAAAATTTCTCACTCAGTTACATATTCCCGAAGTTGTATGGAACCCATTTCGTATACAAGGATATTTTAGTAATGTTTGCGGAATGTACTGCGTCTCATTTCTCACGCATATGTCATGTGATAAAGAATTTATACATTTTTTAAATTTATTTGACCCCTGTCACACTCGCCGAAACGATGAAATGGTATGCAGACAGATAAAAATCCGTTTTCCAATTGTACGTACTCGTTGTATAGTATAATGTTTTTGTTCGTATATTTGTAACGGTATATTCTGTAGTTGGTTATTGTACTGATTTCTTTCATTTAATAAATTTATGAAAATATATTGTCTTCTTACCCCAAAAAGCTCGAAAAACACTTACATTATTTCGGTGTGACATTGCTGACTGATCAGTATATCCTCCGTATTCATGACACGAGATTCTTCAAAAGATTGTATAACACGTGTCAAATCCTCATCGGACCTTAAAGGAATAATGTTCATTCTTTTAAAACATATACAGAGTATACAGGCAGATCCCCATTATGTGAAGATATCTTTGGTTCATTTAAGAGGAATAACATTGATTACCATAAAAAAAATTCGATTTTAGCATAATGGGGATAAGAAGTAAAACCAAATACCATTGATTGCCATAAAAATAATTTCGATTTTTGACGAGTATCTAAATGAAGTATTTGACGAGATACTACAACTCTCCATATATATAAATCGAATTATAGACACTTACATTTCTATGGTAGTCCCTTGCGTCGGATTGTAAGGAGCGTCACTGCAAATATCTTCAACGGTTTGCGTTGGAAATAATTCATCACGTCAATCGCATTAAAAAGACTAATTGCCGTTAATGCTGCAGTGTCACTTTCGTCATACAATTCCGGGGAGACGTACAGGTCCATGGTGGAGGATGTGTGACATTGCTGACTGATCAGTATATCCTCCGTATTCATGACACGAGATTCTTCAAAAGATTGTATAACACGTGTCAAATCCTCATCGGACCTTAAAGGAATAATGTTCATTCTTTTAAAACATATACAGAGTATTCAGACAGATCCCCATTATGTGAAGATATCTTTGGTTCATTTAAGAGGAATAACATTGATTGCCATAAAAAATTTCGATTTTAGCATAATGGGTATAAGAGATAAAAACAAATAACATTGATTGCCATAAAAAAATTTCGATTTTTGGCGAGTATCTAAATGAAGTATTTGACGAGATACTACAACTCTCCATATATATAAATCGATTTATAGACACTTACATTTCTATGGTGGTCCCTTGCGTCGGATTGTAAGGAGCGTCACTGCAAATATCTTCAACGGTTTGCGTTGGAAATAATTCATCACGGTCAATCGCATTAAAAAGACTAATTGCCGTTAATGCTGCAGTGTCACTTTCTTCATACAAATCTGGGGAGACGTACAGGCCCATGGTGGAGGGAATGATTATTCACTGACGCGAAAATAGCTACTGTTACTCCCAACTGAAAAATATCCCCTTTTATATGCACAATCGCCAAGCTCCCCCCCAAAAGACCAGGTGTTCGTAGTGATTGGCTGCCAGTGTAGCTGGGTGGAGCTATGACGTGTACCAATCCGCTATAACGGGTCCGGACGAGTAATGGCATCTTTATATTTTCTCCAATAGATTTAATGCTCGTATTACTCCATGCTGTCTTTACCATGTCAATATTTTTCCCCCACTATTCCCTGATCATTAGTCACTAATGTAATCGAGAGGACTTTATAATAAAGAAATATATCCTAATTATATTTTTAAAAGAGCATTCGGTTTCCACGTTAAACTGTGGGTCTAAGCCGGAGTGAGAACCTTTCCAATTCGTTAAAGAGAAAATCATGCATGCTTTTCGGTCATACTACTGACTCGGTTCAAATGATGCATTAACATGCTTTTCGGTCACACTACTGGCTTTACTCAGAGTTTCCCGCAGATCTTATAGACAATGCAGGTCCTGAGCTTTAATTATCTCGATGAAATAGTGAGCAATCGACGAGATGTATTTCTGAATCCACGTTAAACTGTGGGTCTAAGGCGGAGTGAAAACCTTTCCAATTCGGCGAGAAATTACACTAGGGGACTCTTGAAAATTATTTGGTGTTTCTTATAGAACTTTTGATACTGATTCCAAATATGGTTTCAGAATTTTTCTATCACCCATAGTTTTCGAGAAAATAATATTTCCATTTACTCAGAGTTTCCCGCAGATCTTATAGACAATGCAGGTCCTGAGCTTTAATTATCTCGATGAAATAGTGAGCAATCGACGAGATGTATTTCTGAATCCACGTTAAACTGTGGGTCTAAGCCGGAGTGAGAACCTTTCCAATTCGTTAAAGAGAAAATCATGCATGCTTTTCGGTCATACTACTGACTCGATTCAAATGATGCATTAACATGCTTTTCGGTCATACTACTGGCTTTACTCAGAGTTTCCCGCAGATCTTATAGACAATGCAGGTCCTGAGCTTTAATTATCTCGATGAAATAGTGAGCAATCGACGAGATGTATTTCTGAATCCACGTTAAACTGTGGGTCTAAGGCGGAGTGAGAACCTTTCCAATTCGTTAAAGAGAAAATCATGCATGCTTTTCGGTCATACTACTGACTCGGTTATAAGAATATGACACCATACAAATTACGCGTAAATATAAAATATTTTAATTGTAGAAATAATAATAATAATAATAATGATAATAATAAGAATTGTTGTGAAAGGTGGTTTTTGTTCAAGTAGACGAAGAAAGGTTGACTCTCGGTTAGAAAAAGGTCTCTAGGGGGACGATTCGAAATGACCTAGTTTCTGCCTTTCCTCGTGTGCGTGTGTGTGTGTGTGTGTGTGTGTGCACGAGTTGTTTATTCGTTTATTATATATATATATATATATATATATATCCACATCAAGAGCGGTCTGGAAGGAAGATCTGTCACGCGTAAATATAAAATATTTTCATTGTAGAAATAATAATAATGATAATAATAAGAATTGGTGTGAACGGCGGTTTTTGCTCGAATAGATTGTAGAAGGATTAACCCTCGGCCGAAAAGGTCTCTAGGGGACGATTCGAATTGACACAGAGTCTCCTTTTCCTCGTGTGTGTGTGTGTGTGTGTGTGTGTGTGTGCACGAGTTGTTTATTCGTTTATTATATATATATGTATATATATATATATATATAACGTAAAGAACGACGCTTGTATAGGAGATATTCCGCGCAAGACGAGAGAGAGAAAACGGAACAAATGAAAAAATGAGGTAACCACCTGGGAATCGAACCCGGGATCTTCCGATTGCCGGTCAGACGCGATACCATTACACCATGGACCTCACCCTTCCAAATGCCGTAATTCTTCTACATACTCGCAGAAACCAATGCCCCAAGGGGGCACCTCCCGCATGCCGTAACATTATATACATTCAACTGCAAAGAACACGCAGTATAAATAACGTAAAGAACGACGCTTGTATAGGAGATATTCCGCGCAAGACGAGAGAGAGAAAACGGAACAAATGAAAAAATGAGGTAACCACCTGGGAATCGAACCCGGGATCTTCCGATTGCCGGTCAGACGCGATACCATTACACCATGGACCTCACCCTTCCAAATGCCGTAATTCTTCTACATACTCGCAGAAACCAATGCCCCAAGGGGGCACCTCCCGCATGCCGTAACATTATATACATTCAACTGCAAAGAACACGCAGTATAAATAACGTAAAGAACGACGCTTGTATAGGAGATATTCCGCGCAAGACGAGAGAGAGAAAACGGAACAAATGAAAAAATGAGGTAACCACCTGGGAATCGAACCCGGGATCTTCCGATTGCCGGTCAGACGCGATACCATTACACCATGGACCTCACCCTTCCAAATGCCGTAATTCTTCTACATACTCGCAGAAACCAATGCCCCAAGGGGGCACCTCCCGCATGCCGTAACATTATATACATTCAACTGCAAAGAACACGCGTGTTCTTTGCAGTTGAATGTATATAATGTTACGGCATGCGGGAGGTGCCCCCTTGGGGCATTGGTTTCTGCGAGTATGTAGAAGAATTACGGCATTTGGAAGGGTGAGGTCCATGGTGTAATGGTATCGCGTCTGACCGGCAATCGGAAGATCCCGGGTTCGATTCCCAGGTGGTTACCTCATTTTTTCATTTGTTCCGTTTTCTCTCTCTCGTCTTGCGCGGAATATCTCCTATACAAGCGTCGTTCTTTACGTTATTTATACTGCGTGTTCTTTGCAGTTGAATGTATATAATGTTACGGCATGCGGGAGGTGCCCCCTTGGGGCATTGGTTTCTGCGAGTATGTAGAAGAATTACGGCATTTGGAAGGGTGAGGTCCATGGTGTAATGGTATCGCGTCTGACCGGCAATCGGAAGATCCCGGGTTCGATTCCCAGGTGGTTACCTCATTTTTTCATTTGTTCCGTTTTCTCTCTCTCGTCTTGCGCGGAATATCTCCTATACAAGCGTCGTTCTTTACGTTATTTATACTGCGTGTTCTTTGCAGTTGAATGTATATAATGTTACGGCATGCGGGAGGTGCCCCCTTGGGGCATTGGTTTCTGCGAGTATGTAGAAGAATTACGGCATTTGGAAGGGTGAGGTCCATGGTGTAATGGTATCGCGTCTGACCGGCAATCGGAAGATCCCGGGTTCGATTCCCAGGTGGTTACCTCATTTTTTCATTTGTTCCGTTTTCTCTCTCTCGTCTTGCGCGGAATATCTCCTATACAAGCGTCGTTCTTTACGTTATTTATACTGCGTGTTCTTTGCAGTTGAATGTATATATATATATATATATATATATATATATTATATATATATACACACACACACATCAAGAGCGGTCTGGAAGGAAGATCTCTCAACAAGAAGGTGTTCTTCGAAAATATAAAGATATCATTAGTCGTCCGACCCCGTTATAGCGGATTGTGTTTTGGCTAATTTCAACTTTTAAATGAATTGTTTCGTAAATTTTCATTTCGTTTCGTTATTCGTGACTTAAATATTTATAATAAAAATTAAGTGTGTAAAAATTATTTATTTAATAAACAGAATTTAATTGGATTCATCTACCGTCATATAAATATATATTGTGGTACACTATTTAAATGGATGATTAATATCATTAGTCGTCCGACCCCGTTATAGCGGATTGTGTTTTGGTTAATTTCAATTGATTAATTGCTTTAGATTTCTTTTTTTTTAAATTTTCTTCGCAGGGGATTGGGGGAATGAGGCTCGTGTGTTTCGTAAATTTTCATTTCGTTTCGTTATTCGTGACTTAAATATTTATAATAAAAATTAAGTGTGTAATTTTTTTATTTTTTTTGCAACACCCCACCCCCTTTGCAACATTACGTAATCACTTGCAACATTCCTGCACTCTAACCTTTTGCGGCTATACTACTGATCCCTAATTGAACTGTTCAGTACTAGAAACCTTGGATCACCTGAAGATCAGGGCCCCCCATGTATTCTTGTTTTATGCTTTACAGTACCACATATAATAATAAATTAAATTGAATGCCCGGTTAGGTCAACTGTACGAGTACGTCCTTGACGATTAGTAAGGTTAAGTCGTGATATTTTTCGTTAGTTTTAACGAAGATATCATTTGGTAATCGAGGCTGGGAGCCCTGATCTTCACGTGATCCGAAGCCTTTTAATTTTGTACGTGAAAATTAATTACTGTACTGAACTAAGCATAGATTATGGTTTTTACGGTTATTATAACTTTTTTATTTAATTTTGTTTGGGAAAATCAAATACAAAAATAGTTTTGAATTCCGGAAAATAACTTAACTATAATTTCTTTTTATGGACCTTTTCCAGTTTGTGTACCGTTTTTCATATAATTTATTTTTGAGAATATTTTTGTTAAAACTAACTGAAAATATCACGACTTAACCTAACCAATTATCAAGGGCGTACAGTTGATCTATTATTAATTATAACATTGTTTGTTTCTGGAATAGTATTTACTATTTACTAATAGATCAACTGTACCTCTTGATAATTGGTTAGGTTAAGTCGTGATATTTTCGTTAGTTTTAACAAAAATATTCTCAAAAATAAATTATATGAAAAACGGTACACAAACTGGAAAAGGTCTTTTTTTATTTTAATTTCATTTGTGAAGTTTAAATTTTTTATTCACTGAGAACAAAAAATGTAATATTTCTTCTATAGAATGTAATACTTTTACGGATATTTTTGAGCTGCAAAGAAGATATTTTTCCGCCGCCATTTTGTTACATGTTAATTCCTGAACTGTATCGTAAACTACAATGTTGGAGTCGGAGTCTTTCACCTAACTCGGGGAGCAGCCATAAAGGCTATGTCTTCCGGAGGAGCTTCCGACCGAAACTGGAATTCACCATGTATTCGTTAATATTTTTTAAATGGCTGACCATCCTTATTGAAAAGGGGGAAGACAAAGGTGTGTGTGTGTGTGTGTGTGTGTGTTTGTTTCACGAAGCCACGAAAATATTCGTGATCCACACTGCGAAATCTAGGCACGGGTTAGCGACGTGTGTGAAAAATGTTTCTGTTACTAAAAATAAAATCATTACAATCTAAAATCTATTAATATGTGGCTATATACGTATCACGTGTGTATATATACACACACACACAATATTAACACACGTGATACGTGTGTAAATATGCTGTGTGTATATATATATATATATATATATATATATATATATATATATATAATAATAATGATCGATGCATTTATAGTTTAAGAGTTTAAGTGGAAGTATGAAGTTAAAATTTTTTTTACATAGACCACCATTCCGCCCATACGCCTATTTCAGGGTACGAGCAGCTAGCAGCAACATTACCAAGCAAATAGGGGGTCAAAGTACTGACGAGGCTTTCGTATGTGGTTCATCACTACTGAAATCAACGATATTCTGCGTTAGTATATTCCAAAGAACATCTACGTCCGTATTCAATTTATTGCAATTTTCATTAGTTTGTATTGCAGACACCTCAGTTATTATGGTGCATGATTCTTCAGGAGCAAAATGCGCCGCAGATTTGGGCTTCCTCCCTAAATCAGCACAAATTTACTTATATCAATCACAGTAACACTCGTATTACCTCAGACTTGCTCTACACAAACTGGACAAAAAAAACCACAAATATCCGCAATCGCAAACCGTCCGTACACAGGCCTGTATTTTGTTTTGAATAATATTTTGCATATACTGTGTGTGTGTGTGTGTGTGTATATATATATATATATATATATATTTGTAGATTCAACACGGAAAAAACGCTGTATTTGTAAACTTAAACTGACCAGAATTTAAAGACTACGTCGTTCGGTAGAATAACCTCAAAAAAAATAAATAAATAAAATTTGGAAAAACTTTTATACACTTCTCGGTTAACAATTTGTTAATTTGTTAGTCAGATTAAATGATTGTTTTGAGGTTCGAGGTTACCAGAGCTTTCAAATCAAATTAATAGGTGTTATTAGAGGAGATTAATAAGCTTCGTTGGAGGTTCCCTTTAATTAAATAAAACGAAACAGAAATAAAGTTTTACAGTTATTGATTCATGCATGTTCATAGAATAAATGAGATTTGTATTTGCGACTGATTAATTATACTGTGCAGCAGCTTACTAGATGAGTTACATGAATTGCAATTGTAGATTAAATAGTTAACGAAAATACTGTAGGTTGTGCGACTTTTGATTGTTTACAGTTAAAGTAGGAATGGCTAAATATATCCTACACAGAACATTGTAATTGGTCTTCACACGACGGTGATCCGCATTTCCGGAGTTCGCAATTCCTGCTCGGTAGTTCTTGATGAAAACGCTCCGGGCAAAGGAGAAATGAGAGGGCGTCGTTGTAGGTTCAAACGGAATGGAGCAATTGGCGAGCGTCGCACTAGGGTGTTGCAAACGGGTGAATGAAGAAAACAGATTCGCGTTACCCAAAGCCATGGTTGATGCCGTGCGTTTGCGGGGGTGCCTGCTGCTTGCGGTGTGTTTGCTTCTGTGCGTGCTTGCTTGCTTGATTAAGATAACGAAAATATTAAAACTAAAATAAGAAGGATAGAATCATACGACAATGAACATTCGCATGATTTACCTAAAATGTATAAGAATGCAAGAAATTCTCCGCTACTCCCTATCACGAGTGATATCGCATAATATTTAAACGGGAGCGGCACCAATTGAGGGCAAGACAATTGAGCGCCGACAATTGAGCGCACGACAATTGAGCGCAACGACAATTGAGCGCAACGACAATTAAGCGCAGCAACAATTGAGCGCTAAATGTTGCCTAAAAGAGACTAACCAACCAACTCCCTACAAACAAGTTTAGCTTGTCGACCCTTCTTAAGTTATGGTCAGTGTCTCTCCTCGCGTCACCCTGTTTAAAAAGGGTGACAATTAAGCGCAGCAACAATTGAGCGCTAAATGTTGCCTAAAAGAGACTAACCAACCAACTCCCTACAAACAAGTTTAGCTTGTCGACCCTTCTTAAGTTATGGTCAGTGTCTCTCCTTGCGTCACCCTGTTTAAAAAGGTTAGTTTCACTCCAAGGTGTTTTTACATTTTTAAATTTATTTGGTTTTTACTCCACTATTGTATTTATTTATTTTAGTCCATGTTATATTAGCGGTATAAATATTTATTTATTGCATTTCTTTATCTTTATTACTGTGCTTTTATTTCACTTTTTACGGAAAAATGTTAAAATGCATTACATCAAATGTTTAAATAACTTAAACCAGCCAAGTAAGCTAACTGTGCTCTTAAGATAGAATATTTATATATTTTTTAAAACTTCGTTCTTTTTATCCCACACAGCATGGAGCGGATAACGTCGGAGAAAGGAAAAACGAATATGTTATATGAAGGATATTCATATCGAATGGACAGAGTATTGGCTTCTGGTAAAGAGTCATGGCGCTGTGTCAATGCTCATTGCAGAGGCCGTATTTACGTCATTGAAGATGAATGTGCAACTGCAAATGAACATAACCATGTCCCCAATCCAGCAAAGTCAGCCGCAACTGCATCCGTATCGCAGCTTCGGGAAAGAGCAACTACATCGAATGATACGCCTCGTCGAATAATCACAGAAACTCAAGTCAATTTGCCTGCTGAATCAATCGCCGTCCTCCCAAAGTATTGCTCTCTTCAGCGAACTGTACAACGTCAACGCAAATGTAAAGGTGATCCAATTCCAGCACCAACCAAAGTTGCAGATATTTCAATACCTCAACAACTTAGTTATACGTATTCTGGAGAAAAATTCCTTGCTCATGATTCTGGTGCTAATGACCCTGATCGATTTTTCATATTTTGTACTCCTGAAAACTTGACATTAATCAAAGAAAACAAAAATTGGTTGGCAGCTGGAACGTTTAAAATAGCCCCACAGCTGTTTTATCAGCTTTATGTAATTCACGTAATTTATAGAGGAAGTGTCCGTCCTATGATTTACATTTTGCTTCTGAATAAATCAGAGGAAACATATCGTCGTGCTCTGAATCAAATTCTTCTAATGGACGAAGCAATCGCACCCAACACCATACTGTGTGACTACGAAAAGGCCTTTCATAATGCTGTGTGTTCAGTTTCCAGTAATGCGCATGTGGTAGGATGTCTGTTTCATTTAGGCCAGGCTGTTTGGCGGAAGATTCAAGCTCTATCTTTGGTACAACTGTATGGTACCAACGAAGAGATACGTAGTTTCTCCAAAATGTTGGTTGTTTTGGCCTTTGTTCCTGCAAGTGACATCATTGATGTATTGGAATCATTACAAGACATAATGCCTGAAGAGCTTGAAGATTTGTTGATTTACTTCGAGGACACGTGGATTGGTAGACCATTTAGGAGAGGCAGGAGAAATCCTCTGTTCCAGCCAACAGTGTGGAGTGTGTACGATCGTGTCCAATGTGAGCACCCTCGAACAAACAATTCAGTTGAAGGTTGGCATCGAACGATGCAAATGTTATTCGGCCATTCCCATCCAACAATTTATAAGCTTATAGATGTCCTGAGACTTGAGCAAAGTCACACACAAAATAAAATTGTGAGACTAGATTCTGGACAAAAGGATAATTCAAAACACAGCAAGTATATTCGAACAAATAAAGCCATTATTGACATTGTTAAGGACTACAGAAACAGACATTGCTTCGATTATCTCCGTGCTATAGCTTATCATATAGACCTTCAAAAGTAGAGAATTCTTGTTTTACTTATTTTAATAAAATTTTAATAAAATCTAATGTAGTGTTTTATAACGGCTATTTATTATTTCACCTTTTGACCAATTGTCGTTGAGTTCAATTGTTGCTGCGCTCAATTGTCTTGCGCTCAACTGTCGGCCCACGATTTAAACGATGCAGTAAGATCTTTTCTTAATGAAAATTACATAGTGAAATCTGCAGAGAAAGTTTGAGTTAAAATAAAAATTCAAAATCGGGAAGGTATTTTTAGATGTTGAACTAATGTTCCTTTAATTGAGACTATTTTGAAGAGTGTATGAACATCGCTCCAAGTCACCATCACAAACTGACAAAACTTTGTTCGAAGCATTGTTTTTAAATACAATACAGACACCCTTCGAATTTGAGCACAGAGACACGAAATTCCGATGAGGACTCCTTTGGGAGTAAGTGCGTGTCCAAAATTGAAAACGAAATTGACCGAGGTTAACGATTTTAATTCTGGTCATTGTTTAAGATACGTGATATTTTTGTAATATTAAAAAAAAATGATGATTTCCATAATTTCATCGAAAAATTGCAAAATGTCAGCAAACTAAAATTTAAATTTGAAAACAACACTTCCTTCCCGGATCAAATTCCAGTTTTTGGATGTAGGGATGCAAATTCGCAAAGACGTTTCATTTAAAAAAAAAAATCTCCCTTAAACCTAATGACAAAGATGCCTATATTAACTACAGTTAATTTCTTCCACTAAACTATAAAATAGCGGTAATTAATAATAAGAATGAAAGTGAAAATTTTTAGTTCGAGGAAATTAGGAATTCAATGACACAATTCATTTTTTTCGGAATAAACGAGCAATATTAAAATTGTTGAAGTATCCACAGAATATTGACTATTAAGGCAAATTGTAAGTGCTTTTCTCTAAACTGTAATAAATTTGAGTGTTTGATTCAGATATCTTGAAAAATATACATAAAATTAATAATTATTAAATAAATAATATAATGAAGTAAATTAAAATTAAACAAAATAATTGAATAAAATAATTTTAAGCAAAAATAATAGATAATATTATTATAACAAATAAATTGAATATTGAATAAAATAGACAAATTATATATTTCATACCATTATTAAAAGATTCAATAAATGTAAGGCAATATCTAATGTAATTCTACCTATTACGCATCAGCCTCCATCCCTTCACTCTTCGATTTTATAACTATGAGGATAAAAAATATTTTTGTAAAGTGTTACATTGTATTTTCACATAATTTAACGTGTGTTTTCAATTGAAGAGGCAACGACAATTTAATTAAAAGTGTTATTTTCTAACTTGAAAGCATATTCAATTCAAAAGTATACAAAAAAATTATTTTGGAAATTTGTATGTATTTCTAAACTTTTGACCATTTCTGTTTTCTTTTGTAGATTTTTGGAAATAAAATAATGAACTGAATTGAATTTTTGAGGAGGCTCTATTTTAAAATTGTTACGAACTTTGTTTCCTAAATATTTCTCCTCCTAAAGAAATTTTATGCGAGATCAATATTAAATAAAACAAAGTATCGCCGGTTGAGACAAATATCTTGGAAAAAGTGTTTTTTAATGTTAAAGCTAAAATATAGTTAGGAAAAGAAATTTAAAACGGCAAAATTTAGGTGAAGATTTTGTCAAAATTATAAAGTAAATAAAACTTAAAATTCAAATTTACAGTTATTGGAAGCAACTTTGAATTATAATAATAGACTTAATGAGGTCAGAAACTGGCGCAACGCTCGAGTAAACTAACGCAGCTCATTGCGTTAACTCCCAGTCAGCAGAATTACCAGAATCCTAACAGAAAAGGAAGAATGTGTCGTGTTCCCAAATTAACGGCTAGAGAGGGAATATCCTCAACCCTAAACGATAATAGTTTTGTTGTGAGAGGACCAAGGCTGTTCAACCAGCTGCCCAAGGAACTAAGGAACACGAGTGATGTCGCGGTGGATATCTTCAAAAGAAGACTGGACGTTTGGCTCACATCAATTCTAGATGAGCCGGTGTAACGTTGAAAAATGAGGTACACCTCATTATTCAACATTGAATAATGAGGTGCACCTCATTTTTCAACACTGAAAAATGAAGTACTGTAAGGGGTTCCAAAAAAACCTTAGCCCCCCCCCCCATTTGCAGCTTACATGTTTACTTATATCGAAATAGTTTTTAGTGATTATAAAAATATATAAAATTCTTTATTTATTGCAGGTATTAAAATTACTCTAGCTGATAAAGTGATAATATAATGGCTTCTCAATTAATTGGTGATTCGGAGAGGCAACGTGTGATAGATCGCATACGAGCAATAACATTTCGGGAAGCTCGTGATGCTGGAGTCACTTTTATAACACGTTCATGGGTTGCAAAAAAGTTGCGAAGAAGTGAGGACTTCATCAAAAGAAATTGGGATAAAACTTTGGATGAATGTGAAATGGATACAACCAAATCTGGGCGCCCAAATTTGCCACTCTCTCAGGAAACAAAGGACATCATTGAAAGCGGTACGCGTAAGCGGAAAAACAGCTGTGCTAAACTTTCTAGAGAGATCGAAGTGTTGAGAGGAAAGATCGTTAGTGGTGAGATCATTCGACTGTACCGTCATAGGCAAGGTTTAAAGCCTTGGCATAAACTTCCAAAGCCAAGAAAAACTCAACTTAACATCGATGACAGAATGTGGTTTGCCCATTATCTTGAAGATTGGGATGTGGATGATTTCAAGCATTTAGCTGTCTCCGATGAGTTTTTTGTTTACGTAACACGTCGGCCTAACTACCAAAATGATCGCGTGTGGGCCACAACACCAGATGAAATCGATGACAATGAACATTATCGCGAATTATTAAACAGTCCAGACTGTGTTGGTGTGTTTGTTTTGTTTACTGCAAAGAAGCTCATGTGGGTGCTGAAACCAAATGGTCAGCGTTGGGATGGACAGTATTTTCGTGATATTATTCTATCCCAGCATGTCATTCCTTTTCTAAGAAACCCAAACAATGTTATGGATGTCGATCAGGTCACACTTCCGCACGATAAGGCCCCCTGCTTTAAGGCATTAGCCACTCAACAGTTGTTGCGGAACCATGAGATCGATTTCTTTGGAAATGAAGAATGGCCAGGAAATTCTCCTGACCTGAACGTCTGTGAACACATTGGATCAGTTATAAAGGACAAGGTTGAATGTCTCTTGTTTCAAGAACCTGCAGCAAATCGATTTTCGAAAGATACAATGACGCAACACATTGAAACTGTTTTAGCAAATTTGCGTAACGATCAAGATCTATTCACGTCACTTTTGGCAAGCTACCCAAAGCGAATTCAGGCTGTCTTGGAAGCCAATGGCGGGAACACCAAGTTTTAATTGTTTCTCATTAAATGCAGGATTACATTCTCTTTTGTAAGGTATGTTTAGTTTTACTCTACCTCTAATGGTTTAGGCCAGCGCTGTCCAACTTGCGGCCCACGGAATGGACATTTACCAAATTTTATTTCTGAATTTTCTTCCCTATTTTGTCATTTCTAGTAGGGAGAACAACATTCAGCGGGTTCCTTCATATTAACCAACAGTGTATGATTATAAGCAACATCTTGTCCGCGCTTTATAGAAGTTGGACAGCACTGGTTTAGGCCATGGGCGAGGGGGGGGCTAAGGTTTATTGGAGCCCCGTACATTGTTGAAAAATGAGACACCGTTGAAAATTGAGTTGAAATAGGCTATAATTTAGTCCCCTCAGAGCTTGGCCATTCAAGGCTCAGCTGGGTTTCTGAACCCAATCAAAATAAATAAAACTAGCGGAGCGACCCGGCGTTGCCCGGGTGGAAGTTGAACGCTATATATATATATATATATATATATTTGCCGGTTAGGCTAAATGAATGCCCGGTTAGGTCAACTGAATGCCCGGTTAGGTCAACTGAATGCCTGATTAGATTAAGTGAATGCCTGGTTTGGTTAATTTAATGCCCGGTCAGGTTAATTGTACGTCCTTGACGAGTGGTTAGGTTAAGTCGTGATATTTTCGTTAGTTTTAACGGAAATATCACGACTTAACCTAACCAATCGTCAAGGGCGTACAGTTAACCAAACCTGGCATTCAGTTAACGTAACCGGGCATATATAATATATATATATATATATATATATATATATAGCGTTCAACTTCCACCCGGGTAACGCCGGGTCGCTCCGCTAGTTTTATTTTTTTTATTGGGTTCAGAATCCCAGCTGAGCCTTGACCGGACAAGCTCTGAGGGGTTACTTTAGTCTACTTCAATTCAATTTTCAACGAAGTGTCTCATTTTCCAACAATGTACTTCATTTTTCAACGTTGAAAATTGAAGTGCACCTCATTATTCAACGTTGAATAATGAGGTGTACCTCATTTTTCAACGACCTCATTTTTCAACTTTACACCGGGCGTACCTGGCTACGTGATGTGGAGAGCGCAAGAAACCAACTCTTTACTTCACTAGGCCAACTCGAGAGAAGGGGTGACAAGTTTGACCTACGTGAAATGAAGAATCATCGCACGGAACATTTGAAAGATTGAAAGGTATCATCGGGAGTCGAACCCCCGACAACAATGTCTTTACTTCGCTTATTTTAATTTCCGGTTTGTGTATTTTAATTAATAATGGTTCAGCAATTCGTTGGTCATACATATAATCAGCTTTGAAATTAATCTAAATTTGATATATTCGGTTTTAATATATTCCTATAACTTCCTATATTTGTATAAGGTTGTAACATATATTCTGCTCGACTTTTTAGTTCATTCAGAACAAAAATTAAATGACTTATAAGGGCAAATTTGCTCGAATTTTTAGTTTATTCACAACAAAACTTAAATGACAATGACAAATTAATCATCAATAAAATTCCCTTCTTTTCCTATAACCTCCTCCCACCTGTAGAAAAGTTTTTTTATGCCACGTTCGAAGAAATCCCTTGGTTTCGAGTTAAAAAAAGCGATCACTTCGTTTTCGATAGCTTCCCTGGATTGCAACTTTTGTCCATCTAGGTGGTGTTGCAGACTTCTGAATAAATGGTAGTCTGAAGGTGTGATGTCCGGAGAATAAAATGGATGGGGCATTTTTTCCCCAACCAAATGCCTCCAACTGGGCAGTGGTGATTCGAGCAGTGTGAGGGCGCGCGTTATCCTGGTGGAACAAAACACCTCTGCGATTAATTAATGCAGGACGTTTTTCTTGTAATGCCATCTTTAATCGTTGGAGTTGTTGGCAGTAGACTTCAGCTGTGATTGTTTGGTTATCTGGCAGAAGCTCAAAATGAATAATTCTTTGCATATCCCACCAAACGCATAGCAAAATTTTCTTTGGATGGGGTCCATTCCTTGGCTGAGGTTCAGGCATTGTTACACGGCAAAACCACTGATATCGACGCTTAATATTGTTATAGAGGACCCATTTTTCATCCCCAGTGACGATCCGATTAAAAAACGGTACCTGCAGTTGCCGAGAATGTAGTGATGTGCAAATATCGATTCGATGTTGAAGATTCGCTTGTGACAAATCATGCGGAACCCATTTTCCAGCCTTCACTACTTTTCCAAACAGTTTCAAATGACGATGAATGGTCATATGGCTAACGCCGAGTTGCAGGCCAAGTTCTCTTACAGTTACCTTTGCGTTTTCCTCCACTGTTGCTTTCAGCAACTCTTCATCTCACTCATTTCGTCGTCCTGTTCGTTGCTAATTTTCAGACTGAAGTCTCCATTTCTGAACTTCTCAAACCATCTCCTACACATCCATTCGCTCACAACATCATTTCCATAAACTCTTTAAATGTTTTTTTGTGGATTCACTAGCGTTACATCCTTTATGGAACTCATACAGCATCACATGTCGAATATGCTCTTTCGTGGGCTCCATGTTTTTTCAATTACTGTAATATCGTAGGGGTGGCGTTGTAACTGTATGAAAAATACCAGAAAATATTCATTAGCCTTATCCTACACTAGCGTAAGCCTACACTAGCCTAAATCATTCTGTATCGTTCTGTATCGTGATAAAACCTGTGCGAACCTGTCGCCACGTGTATTTTGCAACATTTCTAAAACTATTTCACATTATCTTGAGGCTATTCTATTATCTATCGTCCGTTTTCTAATCGAGCAGAATTTGTTACAACTTGATATATGGAATGAGGTACGCCTTTATGAAGTATGTTGGTTGTTTATCCTATATAATTGTGCCTACGCACACCTGGGTTGTCCAAGTTCTCCCGTGGCACTATTAGGATTAGGCCTTCATACGCGCAACACTAACTATGTCTGACAAGTTATTATTAGTTAATAATTATAAATAACGATTTCATTCAATCATTCCGCTTTTACGAACGATACAGATTCATTGTTTTGTGTCTGTATTAACTCCTCTTATTAATTCCCCAAAACAGTGCTTTACTCAACATCTTTATCTGTGGTTATGCGTGTGTCTATAAATAAGTATGTGGAGTCCATATAAACAAAATGGGGTGCTACTGTAGTATGCGGTCTACCTACGATTCGGCGGTCTACCTTTTAATTATAGCTTCTTATCTTCTTATTATTTTATTATTAGGTTAATTGTACGCCCTTGACGATTGGTTAGGTTAAGTCGTGATATTTTCGTTAAAACTAACGAAAATATCACGACTTAACCTAACCAATCATCAAGGGCGTACTGTAGTATGCGGTCTACCGTTAAGTATGCGGTAGTGGTATGTTTAACTTCTTTAATAATTCCTTAATTGTGTAAATTAAATTATAATTCCTTTCAATTCATTTTCAATTCCTTTTAAATATTTTGAACGGTAGACCGCATACTACAGTAGAAACTTAACGGTAGACCGCATACTACAGTAGAAACTTAACGGTAGACCGCATACTACAGTAGAAACTTAACGGTAGACCGCATACTACAGTAGAAACTTAACGGTAGACCGCATACTACAGTAGAAACTTAACGGTAGACCGCATACTACAGTAGAAACTTAACGGTAGACCGCATACTACAGTAGCACCCAAAATGGAAAGAATGCATCACAGTCACTCCTCTTAATTAATGCATGAAAAGATCATTCAAGAAAGATTTCTCAGAAAACACACACACACACACACACACACACACACACACACATCTTTACATCCGGGTCCGGACAAAAGCCCCCTAGGACAAAAGCCCCCCTGGACAAATTGTTGGGTAGGGCAAGTCAGGTGTCACATCTAATCTGAAAAGATCACAAGATTTTTAGGTGAAATAACCAATATTAACCTGTTATGTTAACTGAATGCCCAGTTAGGTCAACTGAATGCCCGGTTAGGTCAACTGTACGCCCTTGATGATTGGTTAGGTTAAGTTGTGATATTTTCGTTAGTTTAAACGAAAATGACGAGAGCCAAAATACATAAACTATAAACATAAAATAAACTATAAATTATAAACTAGAAACATAAACTGTAAATAATAAAGAATAAAAATAATGATTAAAAAAATTCTTATTATTTTTCCTAGGGGGCTTTTGTCCTAGGGGGCTTTTGTCCTACACTCGTTTACATCTCCGCATAAGCGAGGTACCAGCTAAATCCATATATGTAAAAAGCAAATTAACCAAACCTAATTTAACCTAACCTAACCTTAGTGCCATCGAATTGAGAAGTGTGTAGGGCTCATTTGAGGACTCGGGGGTGGTTTCTGATCAGGACCAACATACTTTTTTCCCGCAGTAAAAATATTTCTAGGTTATTTTATATACATTTTGTAATGTTCTGAAAGTGTTACTTCGCACAAAACTACCACACTAAATATGTGATTCATCAGACGACCACACTTATGCCTAGTTACACACACACACACACACACACATAAGAATACACGCTCGCATCTCCGTATGAGATTGGTACCAACTTTTATAATTCCATATACTATACTTAGAAAAAAAGTAACCTAACCTAACTGAAAGTATGTAGTAACCTAATAAGTGATTTTAAAGTGAATAAATAGTGAGGTAGCAGCTAACGTATCCTAACATATACTAATCTAATCCGTTTCATTAATTAATTTTAGAACATTTGGCGTCTGTGACCTCGCTGTTGCGACGCCAGAGGGATTATGTATAATCACTCAATCAGTCTTAATCTAATCTAGCGTAATTAAACTTCATCAGGACTAGCATATTGTTTTTGGAGTTGGAGTCTTTCACCTAACTCCGGGTAGCAGCCATAAAGGCTATGTTTTCGGAAGGATTTTTCGACCAAAACTTCCATATCGTTTTTACTACTCCGAGGTACCAAAAGTGCTACCTCACAAAAAGTTACCTCTGTATATCTGTGAATTTTCACATACTCGAAGTCATTTATGCCCAGGTGCCGTGCGCGCGCGCGCACCACACACACACACAACACACACACACACACACACACAGAAAACAAACAAATGTATTTCAATAATAATATAACTCTGGGAAAATTTTTCAACTTCCCAAATGGGTTTCAGGGAAACAAAATATGCCTAAGAAATCCCCGGTGAGTATTTTCTTTCTTTTTGTAATCACAAGAGAAGAAACAGCTCCAAATGAAGAAAAAAATAATTTAAAGAAACCGAAAACATCAGTTTAAAGAGAAGGGAAGGAAAAAACATCGATGAATTTTGAAGAGAATGAACGAGGGAAAAAATGAGACCTCAGAAATCTATTTTTGACAAGACTCGAAAAATGTTTTCTTTTTTAATGATTTTCAAGTAAGAGTTTTTCCTTTTTTTTTTAATCCAAAGTGTTGGAAATTGTGGGAAAAAGCAACAATAATAAGTTAATGAAAATGAAAAACAGATCGACCGTAGAAATATGGAAGTGCAGATGGAGCTCATTTTGAAAATTTACGGACGTAAACCACTTGTAATGACATGAACATGTAGAACCATATTTCTAGGGTCGACCTGAAACACCCTGTGTGTGTGTGTATATATGTATATATATATATATATATATATATATGTGTGTGTGTGTGTGTGTGTGTGTGTGTATATGTGTGCGTGTGTGTGTGTGTATATATATATATATATATATATATATATATATATATATATATATATGTGTGTGTGTGTGTGTGGGATTTTTAATTAAAAATTTCTTTTAATTTCTAATATTATATTTTTAACATGTAGATCATAAATATATGTAGATTAAAATATAATTAACAAGCTTTTTACATACTAGAAATGTCAATAAAAAGAAATTAACATTTTGTTATATCAAAAGGGAAATGGTCAAATTAGCGTGTTAAACTTCCATTCAGTAAAGTAAAATTAGATTTAAAATGGCTTAGTCTGTCGTCAATCACTTGTTTATGTACAATCCTTTACCGAGTCTTGTAATTACACTCTCTGCCAAAAAACCTCCAGCATTAACAGGCATTTAATCAGTGTAGCTAATCTTCCTTATAAAGACGAAAGAGATTTAGTGAGTCGAGACACGCATCACTTATGTATTATTATTGCTCAGCGTTTCCACAAATGAAATCGCAGCAAGCTTCGCTAAAGCATAAACTTATAAATATTAGTGGTGCACCGATTAATCGGTATCGGCACCTGGCATGCCGATATTAGGAAAATGCCTTGCATGGCCGATTAATCGGTAAAATGCCGATTAATCGGCATTTTGCCGATAATCGGCATGAAAGGTGCCGATACCGATTAATCAGTGCACCACTAATAAATATATTATTAGTGAACGATTGATACTATTAGTGTTTAGATCAATTATGTACTATTTTTAAATACTGTTGTCCATATGCTGATTTTAGATAATACGAGGAAGTTATGAATATTGGAAAATATAATATATATGGTGTATATACTAGTGGTGCACCGATTAATCGGTATCGGCACCTTTCATGCCGATTAATCGGCCATGCAAGGTATTTTCCTAATATCGGCATGCCAGGTGCCGATACCAATTAATCGGTGCACCACTAGTATATACTCGTATAAAGGGTGACTATGGTGAACGAATAACGCTTAATGGCTAATATGGAAGTGAGTTACACTCCTCAGGAAAATGTCTCCGCCTCACAACTTATATTTATTACAACTTTTACTAAATTGTTGCTCATTTCTGTTCTTTTAAAGGTGACTGAGTATTCGGTGATTCAGTGAACATCGAATTTATCGTCTTTAAATATAAATTTCTAAATGAGTCAGTGATGTATGTCAACTTCTTTAAATGTTTCACTGTAAAAGTGTTTCCTTCAAATGAATTTTAGATTAATCGATTATGATCGATCCGTTTCCTTTTCTTTTGTAGAACGATTTTATATTTTAAGTTATGTATTATTAAGGATATAGTTTAATTATTTCAGCGATATTATACAATAAGACCATTGCAAATTCGTGTTCAAAGCCCAAACAACTCAAGCATTATGAGAGATTCGTTCCAATATCTCCTTCAATGAAAATTCATTTCCTACTCTCTGTCTAAAGCTCTTGACAGTTCTAAAAGGCTCACTCTCTCTCCTGTTGCCTGAAAAGGAGGAAGTTCAACTAACAAAGGCGATAGCTTATACGAACGGATTAATACGAGTATATCTTATAATATACATTCTCCGATAAGCAATTGGCAGAAATCCATCGGTGACTTTGATTAGTACGTGATACAAAATCTACTGTTAAAATAACTGGATCAATGAACGAAAGCCACCCCCAGCCTTCTTTAGTTAGCTTTATAAGGCTAACTAACGAAAATATAACGACCTAACCTAACCAATCGTCAAGGGCGTACAGTTGACCTAACGATTGGTTATGTTAGGTCGTGATATTTTCGTTAGTTAGCCTTATAAAGCTAACTAAAGAAGGCTAGGGGTGGCTTTCTTTCATTGATCCAAATAACTAAATATTTGCACACTACCAAATAGTTAATTCAACTATATTATGTGGTTAATCCAACTACAGTTTCATTAACCATGTTTATTGTTCTGCTAAACATTTAAATACTGTAACAACAAAACAGTTGGATTAACTATAGTACAGTACAGGGTGTTCGAAAAGTCCCGTCACTCCCTACAAAATGTACATATTGTAATACCAATTTTTTTGTGTGATTAATTGTATTTATATGTGGTAGGTGTAATTTAAGAAACAAGTCACTAACAACAATTACTTTAATTTCAGTAAATACAGTCAAACGGTCAAAAACCGTTCACATGCTTCAAATCGTTTCTGTATGTCTGTATCACTTAAGTCATTAACAAATGACGGGCGGTATGGTTTCATGCCAAGATCTTTTGTCATGTGATCTCTCATTGTGGACGTGGGGACTGCAAGTTCTTGTGATCGTTTCTGAAGTGATGTTTTCGGTGAACTAGCCACCGATGCAATCACACCTTCACATTGTTCTGCTCGCGTTGTTGGTCTTCCCCACTGTGGTCTGTCCTTGATGGAGCCAGTTTCAAACAGCTTTTTCTCCCAGCGTAATACCGTCTTGTTTGGTGGTGCAGCCTTATTGAATCTTGTGTTGAAATCATTCTGGAAATCATGCATCGTTTTGCCAGTATGTGACCTTTCATAAGCTCATGTGCTCATCACTATCCTTTCTTCCAGAGTGTAAGTGGACTGGTCTGCCATTGTTCGCACAACTCTACCTGGAAAAGAAAAAAAATGTCAATGAATCACATATAAATTCAATTAATCACATAAAAATAAAATTGGTATTGGTATTGCAATATGTACATTTTGTAGGGGGTGACGGGACTTTTCGAGCACCCTGTATAGTTGATATAATAATTCGGTATAAGAGCATGACTACCTATTTATCCGTTTAACTAAGGAGCTTTCTTCGTGTACTTGAAGCTCACCCGAAGTTGACTTGAACTGCATTCTGTCACGAAGCAGATTTCCTTAGAATGTTAATAAAGGTTTTGAAAGCAAAATACTTATATCATATACTGTAATATTACAAATTACATTACAGCGTAGACTCTGAGCATTATTATTTGATGTTTTTGTATCAATTTTTTTTTTTATTTCCATCCATCCATCTATCGTGTTCGGCCTCTCAGGCAGGTCATGTGTCCCGCCAAAGTGTTCTATCCTGAGCTATCCTTTTCATCTCATGATAGCTCCTGCCTGCCTTCAAATCATCCGGCATTGCTTTCCTTTCCTTTCCCTCGGCCTTCTACCTTCATATCTACCCTCTATCACCTCCTTCAACAATCCTTCTCCTCTCAACACATGTCCGATCCATTTCTTCTGTCTTTCTCTTATCACCTTAATGAGTCTTCTTTCCTCCCTCGCCTGTTGCAGTACTTCCTCATTACTTTGGTGTTCCCTCCAGCTTATCTTTAGCATTCTTCTCCAAATCCACATTTCAAAACTTTCCAGGAGTTTCTTTTCAGTTGTTTTCAGTGTCCATGTTTCTGCTCCATACAGTACCGCACTCCATATCAAATTTTTTACTAACCCTTTCTTCAGCTTCAAGTTGAGTTTACCTGTAAGTCTTCTCTGTCTCTCAAAAGCTACCTTACCCATACCAATTCTAGATCTTACTTCCTTATTGCAATCTTCATTGTTGGTTAATAAACTTCCCAGATATTTAAACTGCTCAGCTTCTTCTAAGGTCCGATTTCCTATCGTTAGGTTCATTTGTGCTCCTTTCCTTCTTGCAATTTTCATTACCTTTGTCTTGTTCTCATTAATTCTTATTCCGAATTCTTCCGCCGTTGTTGTCAAGCTATTGACCATTCTTTGCAGTCCTTCCTCAGTACTACAAACAAATGCCTTGTCATCTGCAAATCCTATAGATTTGACCAATTTACCTCCCACTCTGATTCCTTCTTCCATATCTGAGAGTGCTTTTATTATCATTGCTTCCGCATAGATGTTAAATAACACGGGGGACAGGGAGCATCCTTGCCTGACCCCTCTCCCAACCAATCCAGGCTCCGATTCTCCTCCTGCAACTCTAACATTCACAGTCTTGCCAAGATATAGGTTTTTATCAGCCTACGGTCCCTCCAGTCAACATTAATATTCTTCAATATTTCCATTAGTTTCCTCCATTGGACTCTGCCAAAAGCTTTCACAAAGTCAATAAAACAAACAAACATTTCCTGATCATGTTCCAGCACTCTCTCTCTCATCATTCTCATAAAACCAATAGCTTCTCTTGTTCCGCATTTTGACCTAAATCCAAACTGATCCTCTCCAATGTACTGCTCAGCCCTGTTCGTTAGTCTTCTGGTTAGTATCCTTAGCATTATTTTTGATGCATGGCTGACCAAGCTTATGGTTCGAAATTCTGAACACTTGGTGGCTCTCGGTTTCTTGGGGACAGTAATCATAGAGACTCTCATGAAGTCAGCAGGCCAGTCTCCACTTTCATACATGTTTCTGCATAATACATTCACCTCCTCTCTAGCATCACCTTCAAGACTTTTCAGAAGTTCTGCTGGTACATCATCTGGTCCTGGGACCTTTCCATTTCTTAGGTTTTTTACAACCATCTCTACTTCTCTTTTCAATATGTCCGGTCCCATACGATCTACTTCCACCTCATCTGCTTCCTCCATTTCGATGTTATTAGGTTTGTTCTCTTTATCATAGAGTCCTTCAATATACTCAATCCATCTCTTCCTTATATCTTCTGATCTTTTCAGTTCTTCTCCATTTCTCCCCTCTATTTCTCGCACTCCCAAGCTACTTCTTTTCCATCTATTTATGTCCTTAACTTTTTGGTACATTAAATCAGTTCTTCCTTTCCTTTCTAATTCCTCCATTTCCCTGCACTACTCTTTAAGCCACATCTCTCTTGCTTTATCAGTTTCTTCTTATTAGAAGATAAAACAGACTTCGTAATCGCTTAAGCCAGGAAAATATTTGAGTAGAAATGAAACACTTTTATGTACAATTAAATAAAAGTATGACTCAATTTACGTAACGTAACTTATATCTATACAAATAAACGGTACCTTACTTATAATTTATCGTCATAAACACTTTTAAGTCTTAGAAAAAAAGCTTTTCTAACTAAGAAAATAAAATGAGGATATTTTCTGCCTATTTCGACATTGACCATTAACAAGATTGCGCGTCTGTGAATTGCGTATGCGTGTAATGGAATAAGGAGTTAGTTGATGTTAATCAAATAATTAACAAGAATAAAAAAATCTCTCGCGTAAAAGGCATGATTAAGAGCCTAAAAGTTTTTACTCGCTTTGATGTAGAAAATAAATTCGGTTGATTCATAGACCGCAATTTCAGAAAGTCGAGGAAAGCTCATTTTCAAATTAGACAAATTAAAGGTATTTAAAAAAAAATCCACAAACAAAGAGAGAGAAAAACACAACTCGATCTCAATAATAATCGTTCTTATTCAAACATTTTCAAAGAACTTCACATTTTTTGGCGAACGAATATTTAAAAATCTGTCTTCAAATAATTTCACCAGATCAAAGAAATAGTCCATAATCTAATCTGTGATCAAGTAAATTAATTCTAAATATAAAACACACACACACACGTTAGGCTAGACCAGAGGTTCTGAAACTGGGGGTAATTACCCCCAACGGGGTATTAATATGGTAAAAATTTCAACATTAAAGGTAATTTCAGTTATTTTCAGTAATTAATTTTTCCACTTTCTTTACAACTTCGGCATTGGAAGTTTGTGTGGGGTAATGAGATTAGTTGAAATCAGGAAAAGGGGTAACGGGGTCAAAAAGTTTAAGAACTACTGGGCTAGACAAACCCGCGATATTTTCACACATTTTCAGATATTGAGTTCTGCATCACGAAATTTACCCAATCTAAAAATCCTAATAAATTGGACCAAACATAACCGAAGCCTCGTGGTGCAACTCTTTTTTTTTCGGTTGCACTTATTGCGCGCGCGGGTTCGTTTGTTCAGGATGGCTCTAGTTATCCACTCGGATGGCCTTTCAATTTTATACGCACAATTTTCTCGGCTTACTTGAAGCCCACTTTAAATTTTGAACTTTCGATGTTAATTAACCTCAGCTTACGAGAGAGGACTATTGCAAGGTAGCATAGAAACAACACTTCATCGTATAAAGTTGATTTGGTTTCACTCAAAATATGACATAAATTTAAAAAAAAGCTTCAGATGTATAGTTACAAATCTTGTATCTTGTTCAAAAACCAATTTTCAATTTAAAGAAAATGTTTACAATTATTTAATTCTCAAAAAGGATTTATACAGAGGAATTTTGTTTGTGTGTAATTCTAGAAATAGCACTAAATTCAAATTCCTTAACATAAGTTTACTTAAAAAAAATTTGGAAATTTACTCTCAAACGTTCTGCGAGAGTTCCGCAGATTTTCCAGAAAAAAGTACACCAACTAAATTTTCACAAAGTTTTCATGAGTCCCGCGTGAACGCCACAGATTCCCTCGGGAAACAAGATCATCACAAGATATTTAGTCTTCCATGACGAAACAATATTCAGCAAACTTACGAAGTCAAATTTCACATGTGAACAATAATTAAATTCAAAGGACTTTCACAAATTTTTTTAAGCTCTTACAACCAAGTTCACGTAAAACAAAGGAGATTCAGATTTTTCGAACAACGTGAGACAGTTTTAAATCAACTTAGAAATTGTCCAATCATGCTACGAGGTTCAAAGATTTTAAAATCACTTCAACTTTACAGGGCAGAACTACAACTGGCCTTATAACTCTAAGTTACACCTTAAGATTACACGAACTCTATTTAGTGTCTAAAAGGCCTATCAAAAACATTTTCATTACATAACATCATTCGTACAAAAATTACTGATCTTCTTATGTCTATAATTGAAATTTCGTTATACCTATGCTCCGCCTTTCTTAAAAAAAAATTAAAATTAAAATTTAAAATCTCTCCAGGATTTCCCTCAGGCGAGACCAAAGAATAAACAAACTCAAACTTTTACAAGCTTCAATAATGAAAAACAACCTTGCTAAGCTATATTTTTCCCTTTGTAGATTAATTACATTTTGAAAGATTCACATTTTCACGTGAAATTAAATCGATTTGAAAATCACATCACTCTTTCTTTATACCATTTTTTTAACTTACATTTTGATATGAGATTTACGCATACAAATTCACTGTCACAACAATAGGAATTGATTCGGGTTGTTTAACCTCCTTCGCAACATCTAAGGTCATATGATGGAGGGGACCTACAGTTTGACAGCTTGCATAACTTAACCTAACCTAACTTTAATTATTTCCCCTTTTTTACGATAAAAGATAGCATTTATAAAGATAAGCCACCGCGACACTGCTACTGTCGTGATACGCACGTTCATGACCTGATGGGCTTTGTGTGTATCCTAAAGAGTGTTGCGATTCTGTGGGAAGACAAGAACACACACACACACACACACACACACACACACACACAATGTGTGCATCTCCGAAAAAGCGAGGTACCGACTTTTTAAATCCAAATATCTAAAAGACAAATTAATCCAACCTAATTTAACCTAACCTAATCTTAGTGCCATCGAACCGAGAAGGGCGTGATAAGTGTGTCGGGCGCAATTGAGGGCTCGAACGGTGATTTTTGTTGAGTCATTAAATAGTGAGGTACTCGCTAATCTAACCTAACTAAAGCTTACCTAACCTAACCTAGCGTAACCTAACCTAATCAGGACCAACATATCTTTATTTTTCGACATTAAAACTATTTCGAGATTTTTTATATAAATTTCGTAATGTTTCGAGGTAACAAAAGCGTTACCTCACCAAAAAATTACCCCATTACAGCTGAGGTTTATCGCGCACTCGACCTCACTTATGCCCAGTTGCCTATGTGCACACACACACACACACACACACTTTATGGAGCCAAATTGTCTAGAACTTAAAGTCCATTATAATCCTGTTTCCAATCCTTTCAGTTGCATGAATCTGATGTTAGTCTAATAACCTTGGTTAACCTTGGTTTTGCTTCCGCCCGAATTGTTCATTCTGACGAAGGTCAAGCTTGTTGCTCCACCTTATATTATATATTTGTATATGGATCACAATTAATACAGAGAAAGGGGCCCAACTAAAATAAAATATAACGGAAAAGGCGGTGAACCGATGCTACTGTAGTATGCGGTCTACCTACGATTCGGCGGTCTACCTTTTAATTATAGCTTCTTATCTTGTTTACTAATTGTTTGTTTACATCCCATTGTCAATCGCCCTTGACGATTGGTTAGGTTTAGTCATGATATTTTCGTTAGTTTTAACGAAAATATCATGATTAAACCTAACCAATCGTAGGTAGACCGCATACTACAGTAGCACCGGTGAACCTCCTTAAATATTCAAATTGATATTAAATATTTAATGCGTAAAGCCTGCTTTAATTATTACGCTAATTACAAAGTACACCGTTCTAATTGAAGCCTTATGAGTTATTGGTTATTACAACCCTTTTATCTTTTATTTAGTTCATTTAAAATCGCTCCTCAATGCTGTCCAAGCACATATCGAAAATTATTAGTGTATTTTAAGACCACCTCACTACCTCAACATTATGTATAAAACGCATTTACTTGAGTTTTTTGTACGTGTTCAAGATTTACGAAGTATCTTCAGATGATCTTTGAAGGGAGCAAAATCATTTATTTGGAACGGTGGTTGCCAACCTTTTCTGGTTCAGAACATCACAGTGTCATCTGTATTTTTCTTTTGCCGGATTTTTGTTCGCTTTAACATCTGTTCAACATCCAGATACCCTCCTAACCCCCCCCCACCCCCACCAACACCAACACCCATAACTTCAAATTGACGTAATAAATCTTGATTTTTTTTATTTGAAATGTTCATATCTTCAGTAACTTGTGAATTTTTAATTACAGTACTTATTTTTGTACTGAAAAAAGTTCTCATATTGTAGATTCCATCGAGTTACTAATGAGACAACCTGTCGTCCCATTAATAACCCAATGTTAAATGTTAAATGTTAAATTGTAATAAAGATAAAAGAAAAAATCCCGAAAAAAAGAAAAATGTTGTTTTAACAAACAAACAAAGTTTTATTTTTATGTTTAGTAACATTTACAAGTTGTAATACACACACACACACGCGCGCGCGCGCGTATTTGGTGTTGTTCATCAGTTTCTGGATGCAGAATTTCAAGGGAAGTGGATCAATCGTGGTTCTGATATGGTCTGTTCATGACGGAGTCCCGATTTGACATGCCGTTATGCCGTCAAAATGATGGGTTCCACACTCGTAGTTTGAATCCATCATTGCATTTGAATTAAAAAACAAAACCTTTTTTAAAGTTATTTTTTATCTTTTTTTGCAATTTATTTAAATAAATATTTTTCATTGTTCCATATTATCAGATTATTTGTCATTTCTTAAAATTGTTGCTGAAGGGACTTTGTGCCCACCCTATATATATATATACTGTATATATATATGGGAATGAACTCAGAATGGTCCCCTGAGTTTTTTATGATACACACAGACAGTGCATGGAACAAGGAACTCTTCTGGGATAATTAAATCCACTATAGTCCGAATAAGTAATGGTAAATGACAAATATCATAGCTTTTCTTTTTCATGATGCTAGCCCGACGTGGGCCACGTCGGGCTAGCATCATGAAAAAGAAAAACTACGGTATTTGTCATTTACCATTACTTATTCGGACTATAGTGGATTTAATTATTCCAGAAGAGTTCCTTGTTCCATGCACTGTCTGTGTACATCATATATATATATATATATCTTTTTACGCAGAAGAGGCCCCCCCCCCCCCCGACCCCCCCGCACCCGATAGAGGAAGAAGAAAGCCAAAATCGAGGTCTAAGGTTTACGAAATGGCTGGACACTGCATTTCAAAAATTGGAGTTAATAGACAGGAGGAAAGGTGGACTGAGGAAAACTGTTCCAGAGTTGACCGTTTGAGGAGATGAAAGGTTGAAAATACCGATTAACCCTTGCGTTAGAGAGTTGGCTAGAAAGGAATGAGAATGTGTCGAATGTCTGGTGCTGCTTGCTCTCCTTAAAGGAGAAGGCATGCAGTTAGATAGTTTAGAAGAGCAGTGTTCGTTATAACAGCGATAATAAAGAGAGGGTGACGCAACATTGCAGCGAAGAGAGAGGGATTGAAGTCAGTCAGTAAGAGGTAGGGAAATGATAATACGAAAAGCCTTTGATTTCACCCGTCCAAGTACAGTTGTGTGGGTTAAAAAGAAATAGCAGCGACTATTCGAGATAACTTGGGCCTCTACCTGATTCAACTTCATTAACTTCTGCAACATTTGGAATTTCCTCAAATTTCCAATCTGTTGAATACCACGTCTTCTTTTCTAAACCCTACCTTCTCTGCCTCACTGAAACGCGGGTGTCTGGGACAACTAACAGCAACCCCTTTTCTGTATCCTCCTATTTTCTTTATACTTAATTTCATTTCAAAGGTGGATGTTGTGCATATGTACGCAATAACCTAACTTGCTCTCGTATTCCCGAATTTAAATTCTCAAAATTCTACACCCTTTGGCTCCGGCTTACTTGCCAATATCAAATTAAACACATCTGCGATGTCTACCTTTCTCCTAATTCTACTGACTATCCAGAACACTTTGGCTACCTCACTTTCAAAGTGGAATACATTCTATCCCACTCTTCTTTTGCTGACCTCTCCATTTTAGGAGATTTCAATGTTCACCGCCACCTTTGGATTTCCTCCCATTTCACTGATATTCCTGATGAACTAGCTTACAATTTCTCTATCCTGAATAACCTAGAGCAGATGGTACTCCTCGTATCTCCGATCATTTGGATATGGACCCAATATTCTGGATTTATTTCTCACCACTCATCCTTCTTCTTACTCTGTTAAACCTTTTTCTCCCTTGGGATCCTCTGATCCTCCCAAGCGGAGGCGCCTTGGGCACTTTAGCGCCGCTGATTGGGAGGCCCTTTGACAATACTTCTGATTTCCCATGGAATGATTACTGCTTCCGTGGCCGGGGCTCCTCCGAGTGTACTGAGCGCATCACGGAGGTAATTCTCTCGTGCATGGAGCCGTGCATTCTATATTCCATTTCTACTACTAATAAAAAAAAACTCGGTTTAACTTTACTTGTTCTAATGCTACCCGGAACAGAGAAGAGGCTTTCAGAAGGTACCGTCGCCATCCAACTCCTAACTTTCAATCAACTTATATTTGTGCCCGGAATCGTGCAAAATCTGTTCTACTCGCAAAAACTTCCTTCATCAGACAAAAATGTGAAAACCTTTCGACTTTTAATTCGCTTCGCTCTTTCTGGCATCTAACCAATAATCTCTCCAACAACTTTACTTCTTCTTTCCCTCCTCTTTTCTATTCTGACGAATCAGTTGCTGTCTCTTCGCTTGATAAAGCTGAACTCTTCGCTCAAACTTTCGCCTCCAACTCAATCCTGAAAGATTTCGGTGCTGTCCTCTCTCTCTCTCTCTCTCTCTCTCTCTCTCTCTCTCTCTCTCTCGTTAGTGGCATTAGTGAGGATCAAATATTTAAGAGCAAAATACTTTGAAAAAGAATCATTTCCACTGTCTACACATTTTTAAAATCTGTTCAACAGGGTGACCATTCAACTTACTGCTACGAAACCAGAACTGAAACCTGTAATTTTGTGGAAAATAGTAACAATTCCTAGGTCATTGGTGAGCAATTTTTTCTTACTTTCGCTTACATGTAAAATAAATCTTTACAAAGACAAAATAAAAACAAAATAAGAACGAATTTAAGCTAAATCTAATTTCCAAAAACGATGTTTTCTTTATAAACAATGCCGTAGTCATGTAATATTCTACTTCTTACTTGTTCTGTTCTTTACGTCTTATACTGTACCGTTTATAATAGGGTGCAATGTTAAGTAACAGAACTTTACTTCTGTTTTGTGACTTTATTGCTTTGTTAAAAATAACATATTAAATATTATTCAAAATTCAGTTCTGCTAATGGCTGCAGTTGATTAGTTTGAAGAAGGAAGCCAGCCTCCAGCAAAATTTACCATTCAAGGATATTATATATAATTACATATATATATATATATATATATTATATAATATATATATATATATATAGGGGTCGACCGCAAGTCGATCCTGAACCGACGTTCAAACTCACCAAAAGTAAGTATAATTATATTGTATAATTGTATATATATATATATATATATATATATATATATATATATATATATATATTACATACTTACTTTTGGTTACTTTTGGTGAGTTTGAACGACGGTTCAGGATCGACCTGCGGTCGACCCTCTGCAGCATCCCACCTTATTTGCGGGATTGGTGAAGGAGGGAATTGCTCTCTGATCTCCTCCTGCCTCGTAGCCAGCCACGCATGGCTGGTCAGGGACTTTGCACAGAATCTGTCCAGCTGGTTCTTGAAGTTATTCAGGTCGGTGTGCTGGAGATTCCTCACTTCTTTTGGAAGGACATTGAAAAGCTTTGGGCCCCGTATTCTGAGGGTATTTTCCATCCTCGTTTTCATGGCCCTTGTCCCACCAGCTGGGACCGTACAAAATCTGCCTCTTCTCTCATTCCAGTTTGTTTCTATTTCATTTCTGAGGTTAGGGACAGAGCCCTCAAGTATTTTCCATATGTATATTATTGTGTACCGCTCGCGCCTTCTTTCGAGAGTAGAGTTCCAGGGATTGTAGTCGAGACCAGTAGTCTTCACCTTCCGTTTCCTCTATCTTAGACGTAAAAGTCCTTTGTATAGCTTCAATGCTCGCAATGTCTCTTTTTCTGTGTGGGCTTGTGAGTACTGAGCAATACTCAATTATTGGTAGGACTAGACTCTTCCATAATTTGAGCATGATGTTTGCTTTTCTGCTGCGGAAGCTCCTCCAGATGATTCCCATTATTTTTCTAGCCGTTGTGATTTTGATTTTATAGTGCTCTCTGAATTCTGCATCCGACGACATTATTACTCCAAGATCCCTGACTTGTGGATTTGGTGTTATCTGTTTGGCTTGCGGAGTTTTGTACCCTTTTTTCTGTAGCTCTTTGTTATTACCATATCTTAGAAGTTGGAATTTTTCTTCGTTGAACTTCATATTGTTGTCTTCTGCCACTGGAATAATGTTTCAATGTCGTTTTGTAGTTTTCTTATGTCATCTTCGTTCAATATTTCCTTACATATCTTTGTGTCATCTGCGAAGCATGATACAATACTGTCCTTAATATCTGCATCAATATCTGCAATCATTATTATGAACAGCAAGGGAGCTAATACTGTCCCTTGTGGGACAGAGCTCACGACTTCCGAGACTTCCGATTTAACTCCGTTTACCACCACTCTTTGCGTTCTTTGCGTCAAGAAATTAAATATCCACCTTCCTAGCTTTCCAGTAATTCCTGTATCCTTAAGTTTGTGTGCTATGATTCCATGGTCACATTTATCGAAGGCTTTAGCAAAGTCAGTATATATTACATCAATGTTTTGTCCTCGACACAATGTTCCTAATATTTTCTCCTGGTGGTCTAGTAGCTGTGACAGGCATGATCTACCCGCCCTGAAGCCATGTTGATTTGGGTTGTAAGTCTTTTTCTTGTAGGTAGTAGGTAGTTTTGCCTCTAATTATGCGTTCAAAACACTTTATAAGGTGTGAGGTGAGAGCCACTGGCCGATAATTTTTGGGCATTGCTCTGTTACCACCTTTAAATAGGGGGGCAATGTTCGCGTTCTTTAAGGGGAGTGGAATTTGTCCTGTGTCGAGTGATTTCCTCCATAGTAAGTATAGCGGTTTTGCAATACTCTCTTTGCATTTCTTCAGAAATGTGGCACTCCATGTGTCTGGCCCTGGCGCTGAATTGTCTCGCATCTGTGATAAGGCCGTAATTACATCTCCTTCCGTGAACTCGAAGTCCATTAATAGGTTTGTGCCGGGATTTGTTCTTGGTTGATCTGTATCAATGTCGAAAAATCGTCTGGGTTTTCCACTTCCATCTCGGACTTAGGGGTGCTAAACACAGATTTAAATTGTTCCCTAAGCAGTTCACTTATTTCTTTCGGGTCATTTGTGTATTCGGCCTCCCCGTCTATCAACGGTCCAATACTCTCCTTACACTGCATTTTCCTTTTCGCAAAAGTGTAGAAGTATTTTGGGTTATTTTTTATGTTTTCTGCTACCTTGTTTTCCTCCTCGTTTGTCTTATGTATGAATGTTTGCTTTAGGTCCATTTCTATTTCGCCAAGTTTCCTCTCTAGTTTGAGTCTCTTTGCATCAGTTCTGCATCTGTGGAGATGTTTTACGGTTTGCCTTCGTTGCCTGAATAGTGTCCTGATTTTTCTCTCGAGCTTGCTACGTTTTCTTTCCTGTCTCTCCGGAATATGCTTCAGTATTATAGGTTTGGTTTCAGTCTCTATTATACATAGTATTTCTTGTGGAGTCTTCTCGTGAAGTAGCAATTCCCAATTTACCTCCTTTAAATTTTTATTTACGTTTTCCCAATTTACTTTCTTTGAATTTATGTTTAAGCCTTCAAATATTCCATCTGCCTCTCTAGGATGCGTTTTCGGACCTCTGGGTGCTAACTTCAACTGTGTATCGATGAGGTTATGGTCGGAGAACTTTGTGTGAGATTTTTTTATTTATTATTATCTCGTTGTTATTTGTCCAGATTAAATCCAAAACGTTCTCCTTTCTCGTGGCTTCACAGATTTCGTGGGTAAGGGCGTAATGTTCCATAATATCTAATAGCATTGTTGCTTGCGTTCTGTCATCTTTAGTAATGTTGCCATGAAACTTCTCAACATATATAACTTCGTCATTTTTCTTCCATGATATGAATGGGAAATTAAAATCTCCGAAAATTAGAATATTTGTTGCTGGAGTTTCAAGTAATTTTAATATGTTTTCTATTTCATTTGTAGCAAATTTGAATTCACTTTTTGTGGTGTTTGGTGGTCTGTAGATGTTCATAATGGTTAGGTTCAGTTCTTTTACTTCTAATATAATAACTTCAACTGTGCTGTTTGATTTCTTTACCCTCACTTCACATGTGTAAGTGTTTTTCACGTAGATACAACCCTCCCCTCGTCTAGCCACTCTATCTGCTCTGTATATGTTGTAGTCCAGCAATGCTATTTCAGTATTCTCGATGCAGTTTTCACAGCCTTTTTCGCACTTATGTAAGTGTGTTTCCGTTAGGCATATGATATCTATGCTGGTTTCCGTAGCTAAATTTTGCAAGTATTGTAATTTGCAGTCTGCATGGTCCGTATAGAGGCCTTGTATATTTTGTATAATACATTTACCGGGTTTCTAATCTTCGTGTTCGATTTTCCTAAATGATGGTCGTTTCCTGTCGATGTCGGTTCCTGTTTGGTGTTATTGGTTGGGCCGCTGCATTTGGGAGTATTGGGGTTGCGGCCCGTGATACCACGTGTTGTTGTATTATTGGTGGGTGGTGTTGAATAGGAGGGTGATGTGCGTAATGTTGTGGTGCATATGTTTGCGCGTTCTGTCTCTCCTTGTTAGAAGGGCAAGCTGAGCTTTTATTATCCTCATTTCTTCTAAAAAATATGTTTCATTACTCTTGCTATTTCTTCTATGTCGAATATGATCTGTTCTTTCCCGTTCTCTTCTTTGCGTACCCTTTATGTGAAAATGGGCACTCTATGTTCAGGCATTTTTTCCAGTAATTGACTGTCTGCACATACGAGGGTGAAAAAAGTTGCAGTTTGGTCCGTACTTGCACTTCCCATTCCTCATCATATAGAAGCATTTTGTAGGGTGATTGTATATGCAGTTTGAGCCATATTTGCACGCACCTATTTTATAATATTCGCATATGGCCCGTCGTTTAAATTCCCTCTGAGTCTTGTGATTCGATTTCCTTTTCTGCTTCGCCACCACTTCTTCCCTACTCAGTGGGGTTGTTTTCTTCGGCGTGTATTTCGTATCTCCCTCTTCTGCCGTGGGTACTCTTTTCTGAGGCTGCTTTCGCCCCTCCCTGTAGTGTGTTTTCTTTTTCTTCTCGGTTGTGCAGGCGTTTTCTGTTTCATTTTTTCTGTCGGTAAAACTGCTGTACTTGATTCTTCTATTTCAACATTTTGTGTTCCCCTCTGTACTAATTTTCTATTGTTTTCCATGCACTTGACGCATAAGAAACCACAAAGGCCTATGATTTTGTTATTTATTCTATTTACCATTTTCCTGTCTTTTCTATCTAAGTTCATGCATTCGTAGTGCTTAAAGGTATTGCACAGAATGCAGTTTAAGCCGAGGTCTGGTCTGCTTCATTTTTGCAATCGCAAGTGATGCCACATTCCATTACACATAATCCGGCTTTATTCAATTTTCTGACTTTCCCGCAATTTACACATTTCTTCGTATATTTTGCCATCTCTCCTTTATTTCCTCTTCTTCTGCTTCTCAAATTTCTCTCGATAACTCGACCTTCGTTTTATGGCACTGCCTGACCTTTTTCCCTCTTAGGCCAGTGTACAATCTCAGAGCTGTTTTTCCGTTCGAAGTGTTTTAAATTTATGTTTCAATTTGATGTTTTTCTTTGTGCAAGCTATATGCCACCGGCTTTCACTTAATAATTTATTATCGCGAATTCACTGGTATTTAATACACACACTGGTATAAGATAGAATTTACCGCTGAACTTATAAACACTAGTTATTTCGATATTACACAGAGCGGAAACAAAACGTCCGTACGCCACGATTTAGAAACACACACACACACACACACACACACACACACACACACATATATATATGTGTGTGTGTGTATATATATATATTACCCTACTTTATATAAGAGTTTGGTTTTCTCAACATTACAGTTTTCTACGATCTTGGCCAAAACTTTAGCTTTCATGTGTGTGTAAAGATTTTGCCAAATTTAATGTAAACTCAACACTCTGGAAGTCGTATTTTATACAGTATATATATATATATATATATATACATACTAGGGGCACTCAATATATTTTGCCCCACTCTTTTTTCTTAGTTAAATAATAGACCATGGGGCTGAAATGTCTTTTGGGCCATAAGTTTGAACTTTCTGCGCTTCACATAACTGGATTTTTCCAGTTTGAACCTTCCCTCCTTGTATAAAATCGCTTTTAAACGCCCTTGTATCAAACCAATGGTTAACGCAGTTTCGAAAATGGCGTCTGATAGTGATGTGCTCGTAAACAGAACTGTTATCGAGTTCTTAACCGCAGAGAAGGAAACAGTTGGAAATATTCACAAACGTCTACAAAACGTTTACGGAGATGCTGTTATTGATCGAAGCACAGTTGGACGGGTCTAGGACAACTGGCCGCGGCCAACTAGCCGCAGCCCAACTCACCACGGCCAACTCGCCGTAGCCAACTGGCCGCAGATATAGGGAATAAGACAACTCGCCGCGGCCAACTCGCCGTGATATAGAAAAATTATTTTTTTTTTATGAAAATTGTGTGTAATAAAACAAGTGTGTTAAAATTGCTTTATGAAAGTACTTTATTGGAGTAAAAAAAATAAAATAAGGATAAAAATGCAAATATCTATGAAAAGTTATGGGCAATTCCCCTAAGGTATTCAACAAAATTTCGACTGTCAAATTTACTGACAATTGATTTTATCCTTGCATCTGCTTCTCTGAATTTTTTTAACTTGACTGGAGGATTTTGCCCTGCAATCAGCTGCTCGTAATATAGATCTCTTCCTCGTTGAACTTTTTTCAAACCATCAATAAATTTCCAAATCGTAGGATGTTGCATTCCAAGTTTATTTTGCAGTCTTCGGTGCGCAGCTTCTGCGTGATTGTTAGTCCTGTCTTCGTCATTCAAGCAGCGTTGATAAACATTCCACATTTCTTGTGGAAATACACACGCATATATACATATATATATACTAGCGGAGCGACCCGGCGTTGCCGGTGGATGTTGAACGCTATATATATATGTGTGTGTGTGTGTGTGTGTGTACACAGTATATGCCCGGTTAGGTCAACTGAATGCCCGATTAGGTTAATTGAATACCTGGGTACGTTAATTGAATGCCCGATTAGGTTAATTGTACGTCCTTGACGATTGGTTATGTTGAGTCGTGATATTTTCGTTAAAGCTAACGAAAATATCACGACCTAACCTAACCAATCGTCAAGGGCGTACGGTTGACCTAACCGGGCATTCAACACCCAGGTGCACAGCCTCTAAAATTATATTTAGAATAAAAAATTTAAAATTATAAAATTATAAATTAGAAAATCTGGCCACCGCGGCCAGTTGGCTACGGCGAGTTGGCCGTGGTGAGTTGGGCTGCGGCTAGTTGGCCGCGGCCAGTTGTCCCATTCCCCAGTTTGGACGCTGGTCTATACGTGTGAGATAATCGGAGAGAGTGGGAGAGCCAGCCTCGATGATGAGCCACGCAGCAGTCGCCCGGCATTGGCTGTGACATCTCACACTGTGCAACGTGCTAACAGCATCATTCGATCAAATCAGCGCATCACATACAAGGAGCTATCACAGAAGCTAGGAATTAGTGAAGTAAGTGTGAATACGATAATTCAACAACTGGGATACTCAAAAGTGTGTTCACGGTTTGTTCCTCGCGAACTGACTGAAGATCACAAAGCCCAAAGAAAAGAAATTGCTTCTGAGTCGTTGGTTCGATACGAGACAGAAGGGGATGACTTCCTTTCACGAATTGTGACTGGGGATGAGACTTGGGTACACCACTTTGAACCTGAAACAAAACGTCAATCCATGGAGTGGCATCACGCAGACTCCCCACGCAAGAAAAAGTTCAAAATGGCTCCCTCTGCAGGAAAGGTTATGCCCACCATCTTCTGGACATGAAAGGGGTGATTCTGGTGGACATTATGAAGGAAGGACAAACAATCAACTGAGAGGCATATATTGCTACCCAACAAAGACTCCAGGGACGTATAAAGCGAGTTCGACGGGAGAGAAAACTGGAAGACGTCCTTCTTTTGCACGATAATGCAAGACCACACAACAGTTTGCAAACAAGAGAGGCCATCGCAAAAATCCGCTTCACTGTCTTACTCGACCCCCCATACAGCCCGTATCTGGCACCTTCAGACTTCCATTTGTTTGGGCCGATGAAGGATGCTATTGGTGGAAGAAAGTTTCAGAGTGAAGATGAGGTTGTTGAGGACGTTAAGAGGTGGGTCCAGCGGAATCCAGCGAACTTTTACCAGCAAGGAATAAAGGCCCTTGTTTCGAGGTGGAGGAAAGCCGTAGAAAAGGATGGAGACTATGTTGAAAAATAAAAACTTGTGAAAAAGGTATGTAACTACTTGTATACAAAATTTCTTGAACTTACAAAGAAACTTGGAAAGAAAAAAAAAAGGTGGGGCAAAATATATTGAGTGGCCCTCGTATATATTATTGATAATGTCATATTAATAATAAGCGTGTTTGCAAATGGAAATTCTTAAATATACATATACTTAAAAATTATTAACTGATGTTGAAAGTCAAATTAAATGAATTACGGAAGTTTATTGTCGATTGAATACATTTGCTTTATAATTTAAATACTCGTAAATATCAATAAAGCTCTTATATATTTCGGGTCGAGAAGTCATATATTAATTTATAAGAATGACAAATTGCAATTAAAAAATTCAAAATTCAAAAACTTTAACCAGAAAAGAATACGAGTGAGTGTGTTTTACAATTTGTATATGTTTGTTATTATTACATTAATATATTCACAGTATGTATCTCATTTGAATAATGAAGATGCCGTTGAAAGCATGGAGGCTTCTTTGGCAAATTTAATGGCATTTAGTTTATTTATTACATAAAAATAGTGAATGTGGCAAGTAGTAGTAATAGTGACGACAAATAATATAATAATAATAATAATAATAATAATAATAATAATAATAATAATAAATACAATATAAAGTTTACAAACTGTTCCATAATTTTAAATTAAATGATTTATTGTATATTTAGTAGAAAATAAATGCTGCTTAATAAAATATAGAAAAAGAATAGATTACAAAATTAAAGGCTCTTAATGAGATTAGCATATTTTAAATAGTTGATTACAAAATGGGAATTTCATTACTATGGTAAAAATGACAGTAGTGAACTTGTACAGGGTGTTCGAAAGGTCCCGTCACCCACTACAAAATGTACATATTGTAATACCAATTTTATTTTTGTGTAATTAATTGTATTTATATGTGGTAGGTGTAATTTAAGAAACAAGTCACTAGCAATAATTACTTTAAATACAGTTACTAATTACAGTAATCAAGAATATCTGTGTGCACCATCATTTTCGTAACAAAGGATTATGCGCCTCCATGTGCGGTGTGAGAATCGACGCAGCATTGCTGGAGTGATTGCACCAAATGCATCTCGAACAGCATGCTTCAGTTCCTCTGTTGTGCGGTAACGCACTCGGGATAGGTTCTGCTTGACGAAACTTCATAACGCATTATCACATGAAGAGAGATCTGGACTTAGGGGCGGCCACTCAAGAGGGACAGGTAAATGTTGCGAGCCACGGCCGATCCATTTGTCTCTGAACACTTCGTTGAGGAAGTCCCTCACATTAATGGCAAAATGAGCCTGCCCCGTCTTGTTGAAATCACACCCGACCAAGCAGCCCTAAACGTTGAGCTCAGGCATAAACCAGTCCTGTAACATTTTGAGGTAGGCAGTTTGGTTGACAGGACTCAAAAAAAATATGAACCAAACAAGTTTCTGGCAGACACTACACCCCATATCATCACGTGCGGTGAATGGAGTTCCAGTTCCTGAAAGAAGTGTGGATTTTCCTTGCTCCAGAAGTAAATATTTCTCATTTTGGCACTACGATAAATTGCACACTCGTCAGAAAAAATCACTGTTCCACGTGCAGGAATTGTTGGGAAAACGGTCAAAAATCGTTCACAGGCTTCATATCGTTTCTGCATGTCTGTATCGCTTAATTCATTAACCAATGACGGGCAGTATGGTTTTATGCAGAGATCTTTTGTCATGTGATCTCTCATTGTGGACATGGGGACTGCAAGTTCTTGTGACCAATTCCGAAATAATTTTTTCGGTGAACGAGCCACCGATGCAATCACACCTTCACATTGTTCTGTTCGCGTTGTTGGTCTTCCCCACTGTGGTCTGTCCTTGATGGAGCCAGTTTCAAACAGCTTTTTCTCCCAGCGTAATACCGTCTTGTTTTGTGGTGCAGCCTTATTTAATCTTGTGTTGAAATCATTCTGGATATCATGCATCGTTTTGCCAGTATGTGACCTTTCATGAGCCCATGTGCTCATCACTATCCTTTCCTCCAGAGTGTAAGTGGACTGGTCTGCCATTGTTCACACAACTCTAATACCAAGAAAAAAAAAGAAATGGCAATGAATCACACATAAATTCAATTAATCACACAAAAATAAAATTGGTATTACAATATGTACATTTTGTAGGGGTTGACGGGACATTTCAAACACCCTGTACATCAGCAGGAGCTAATGAAGTGCTTTTTAAGTGATTGACGAAATACATTTAGTGATGAAGCTTGCTGATATGCATGGGAATTGAATTCCATACATCTGCTCCATTGAAAGAGAGTGCATTTCCTTCAGCTTCTGTTGCATAGTTAGGTTTGTATAAAAATTAGTGGGAAGTCTGGTGTTATAACGATGGTGTATTTGATGTGGGGTGATTGTTCTTTGAATGGATGATGGAAGTTGATTTTTATTAATAATTTTAAAAATAGTAACAGCAACATTGAATTTGTATAAGTCATTTAGTTTTAAAATATTTGGCTATTTAAACATTGGGGAAGTGTGACTTTGTCTGTTGTCATTATTCGAGAAAGTTCGCAGACATTTTTTATGAATTACTTCCAAAGGAAGTTTTATATATTTCTAATACAGTGGGTTTGGAGAAGGGCCTTTTATAGTTTAAATAATACGAAGAGAAATCTTGGTATTTTGGATTTGATACGTCGCACATGACTTTTGAAATTTAGTTTTTCGTCTAAATTAATGTCAAGTACTTTAACCTGATTCACCCTTGCAAGAGTAGTATTCCCAATTTTTATTTGACAGTTTGAATTAACATATTTTGTGGTAGTAATCATATAAGATGACTTTGTCAGGTCCAATAAAAATTTATTAGCACACATCCATTTATACGTGTTTTCTAATTGCCTGTTCATTTCATTTATCAGAAAATCTGAGTTATAATGGAAAGAAGTAAGTGTGGTATCATCTGCGTATTGTACGAAATGTAATGTGGGGAGAGATGAAAATCGTTGACGTGTGTTGGATTCGTAATTTCTCCCAGGGTGACGTTCCTTCATCGGAGACCCCCAAAATTAAAAAGACCCATTCATCCATTGCTCCCCTTGTAGGTGCGTGTTGACGACAATTTGCACTTGATGTGGTAACGTGAACCCATTGTAGCCTTTCTCTGTGTTATTAGTTTTATTTCCACTTAACTTCAACTAAGCAACTAACATTGTTTATCGTTATAATATTTTCAGAATTTACCTTTAAATCACTAATATAAATTTAGTTTTTATTATAGCACACCTTTGTTTTTATACTTTTAATCTTAGTTTTTTTTACAAATTAAATTAATTTTACACTTACGTTATATAATTAATAAAAGGGCATAGGTTTAGATCGGAATTCAAGTAGGCCCAAGGAAATGAAGAATATGGCCTAGCGGGGAACAAGAGTAAGCCTAGGGCTTGAAGAAAGATTCCATCAAATATATCCTAGGGGAGAATTGAATTAAATTTACTGTTATGAATTCATATTAAAAGTGGACCCTAATTCCAACGGTCACGAGTGGACATTAAAATAAAAATAAAAGTATTTCGAAAGGATTGCTGTACGACCTCTCTCTGTAACTCACTCGTCTTAATTTATTTCTAGAAATTTCTCGCCTGCGTCCCGCTCACAAACTTCCATCACTGATCTCATTGGATGAAAATATATTTAACCCTTTTTCCTCATAAACCTGGAACTACACAAAACTTTAAAACGCCCTGTACAAAAATTTGTACTAAATCCTATTTCATGTACATTATTTAACTAAATTGTTTAGGCTATTTAATCGTATTAATCCTACCATTAGATATATTTAGTGCTTTTCTAAACTAAACTATTTATGAAAACATGATTGGACGAAACGAAAGACGTTGTCACGTGACTATTATACTCGTTTCTCATTGGATAAACAAAATGACAAGTATGAACGCGACGAGACTTGTTCTTTTGGCTTCGTGCCAAAATTCACGTACTCAGCTGAGGCCTATTTCCTAACTTTAAAATCTATCCATTAAACCTAACTTATGTTTTTATTTATATTACAAAAATTCTTGCCATATGTCATATTATTAATTAACCCCCAATTTTACAATCCCAATACGTGAATTAGAAATAGTAATGGGCCAAGAATAGACCCTTTGTGGGACTCCACTAATTAGCATCGCTTTGTCGGATAAATTATCTTTTAATCTGATGTACTGATGACGATTTGAGAGATATGATTTAAACTAATTGAGGATATTTCCTCTTATTCCATATATAAGAAGTTTATTCAATAAGATTTCGTGCGAAAGTGTATCATGTGCTTTTGACAAGTCGAAGAAGATCAGGCAGTGTGTTTATTGCTGTTTAAGTTTTGATACATATTCTCTAATAGTATGTATATGGCATCTTCCGTTGTATTTTTTTTATGCAGGAAGGAGGGGCCAAGGGAGAATTCCCCAAAAGCGCCCCCCCTCACCCATAGAAGAAGAAGAGAGCCAAAACCAAGGTCCAGGGTTTTCGAGATGTCTCGACACTCTGCGTTTGAAGGATTGGAGGTCATAGGCAGGGGGAAATAATGGAAAAATGGATTGAGGAAGATTGTTCCAGAGTTGACCGGTTGAGTAGATGAAAGACTAAAAGTACCGATTAAACCTTGCGTTAGAGTGTTGCGCAGAAAAGGAATGAGAAAGTGTAGAAAGTCCGGTGCTGCGTGCTCTCCTTAAAGGAGGAGGAATGTAGTTAGAAAGTTCAGAAGAGCATTTTCTGTTATAATAGAGACAGTAAAGAGAGAGTGAAGCAACATTGCGGCGAAGAGAGGGGGATTCAAGAGTGTAAGTAAGAGGCGGGGAAATGATGAGACGAAAAGCCTTTGATTCCATCCGGTCAAGTACTGCTGTGTAGGTTGAGCCACCCCATACATGTGAAGCATACTCCATACAGGGGTGGACAAGTCCCCTGTACAGAGATAGCAACTGAGCGAGAGTGAAGAAACTGCGGAGGTGGTACAGCATACCTAACCTCTTAGAAGCTGTGTTGGAAAGAGAGTATATGTGATCTTTTCAGGAAAGATCACGAGAAAAGGAAAGGAAACGCCAAGAATGTTAAGAGAAGAGGAAAGATTGAGTTGTGTGTTGTTGAAGGTAAAGGGGTGGGCGTGTGGAAGATTCTGACGAGTAGACAGATGGAGGAACTGAGTTTTTGAGGTATTGAAAGCCACAAGATTTTCTCTGCCCCAATCAGAGATAGCAGAAATATCAGAGGTCAGGTGCCCCATAGCCATCCAACACGAATCATGAAGTGACTGTTGAGAGAGACGCTTTGTGAAGCGGATGGAGAAGTGAAGAGTGGATCATCGGCATAGGAGTGTATGTCCATATCTAAATCCAAATTGTGTTTTAGTTAAAATATCGTATTTGATTAAGAATTTAGTAAGTTTATTGTACACGATTTTTAAAATACTTTACTTAACGTTGGCAATACGGAAATAGAGAGATAATTGGATACGTGTTTGGGTTTTCCTACTTAAATAAGGGCATACTCGTATGATAAGATTGGATCAAATAAAAATGAGTTTTGATTTGGTTGTGGCATGTATTGTCAGTTGTGAGTGTCTGTAGTGGAGGCTGTAGTGTTGGAGCCGATATTTGCAAAGAAGTTCTTTAATAAATTGGCTATGTCTTTGGAGTCACTGTAAGAACTTCCACCTTGTGTGAGGGAGGACAAGTGTTGGGATTGCAAAACTGGGGGTTTATTAGTAACTAGAAATTAACTGAATCTACTATACTTAATTGGAAAATATAAGTTAGGTTTAATAGATGGATTATACAGTTAGGAAGTAGGCCTTAGATAAGTTTATATGAGTACGTGATTTTTGGCATGAAGACAGAGGAACAGGTTTCGTCGGGTTCATATTTGTAATTTTGTTCAGCCATCACGTGATGGTCACCTCCCGTTTCGTCGAATCCTGTATTCATGTTAGCTTTAGTTCAGAAATAACAGTTAATATATATATATATATATATATATATATATATATATATATATATATATATATATATATATATATATATGAATAAAACCACGAAGGAAAGGAACACAAAAAGGTGCTCAAGCGCTTTCGTCTAATGACATCCTCAGGAACACTGAAGTACATGAAAGGTTACGGCATATATATAGGTTACAGAACGAAAAAAAAAATAAATAAATAACATACATACACACAAACATATATATATATTAGTGATGTAGCGGATGTCATTTTTTTCACATCCGCGGATGCGGATGAGGATGTTTGATTTCAACATCCGCGGATGCGGATGCGGATGTCTACATTTTCGTTATTTTTTAGAATATATTTGAGATTTGTTGTGTTTAACGTACATAATAAGTTATTATATATAGAGAGCTGTAGCTATAATGTAGTATAATTGATTAATTGTACAATAATTTCTGTACTTTTCTCTGAACATATAAAATAATATCAAGCATCTAACTAATATAGAAATCAATTAGTGAATTCGTCTGCAAATAAATTCGTTATATTTTGTTGAGTTTCAGCCACAATTAGAAACCATAATTGTGTTACCAGGATGCGGGACGTGAACCCAACTCAAATGCACCCCACCGACCTCTTTCCCCAACCTCCTCCCTTATAGAAAGATCTTTAATTAGCTTGATAACTATTTATATTAAGTTTAAAGTTTTATTAGGCATATTTATAAATGAGTAATTAAAATAAAGTAAACTAAGATGTTCATCGTTTAATGTTCAAACTTAATTATAGGAAGGTTATGCTTAGGGAACATTAATTTTTCTGCCTTTTCTGCTGCCAGTCTGTCTCTCTTTTCATCATATATTAATCCAGCACTGCTAAATAATCTCTCGCTTGGTACGTTTGTTGGAGGACAGGCTAAATGTTTCCTTGCAAGTTTACTCAAGTATGGATAGATATTCTGCGTATTTTTCCACCAACTAATAGGATTGTCACATGCAGCCAGGCGTTTTTCTTGGTGATAGCTCTCGATCATTTTTACTACATCTTTTGACATCGCGTAGGTCTCGTCATTGCTGCTTGACTCAAGAAACTGAGACAGATTCTGTGATTTGCTTGTTGAAGGTGTTGGTTCTGTCACTGAAACTTTTATTCTTTTGGTGGGTGGCGAAGCGACAGATTCAAGAGATTGAAGCTCTTCAACTGCTTTGCCAAGTGATGATTTAACTCGTTCTAATGGACTAGGTGAAAATAACTTAGCTTTGTAACGTGGATCTAAGTAGGTTGCAAGAGAGTAACTTCATACAAGAACAGCCTCTCGTCTTGTCGCTTGCATCACTTTTGCGCACAATGAACTAGTTCTATTAATATAGTAGAATTTGATAATTTCCGCTTATTAATGACGTTTTATCTCAACGGTCCACATCCGCACGACATCCGCAGTCCAAAGTGCGGATGCGGACGCTAGAAAATGTGCGGATGTTCCGCGGATGCGGATGCGGATGTGACCTACATCACTAATATATATATATATATGCAATAAACGGAGAAGTAAAAATAAAAATTAAAAATTAGAGGATTAACAAAGAGGCATACAGATTTGTAAGGAAAAATATCGATTTTTAGCACAAGATCAAATGAATTATAAAAATACAAATTTATACTGGAAATCTTCCCGGGTTTTAACACTTTGCCTTTTAGAGTCAAGTTTCGATATATACAGGGTGGGGCACGGGAATCAAGTGTTTTTTGAATAGCTAGTAATCGGCCATTAGGAATGGGAGGGGCGTGCGGTAGGTAGCATTCCATTCCTGGGTTCATAGCATTTAACTTTAACTAACACTCACCTTTATCTTTCAGGTGCCATCATGGAGCAGTGGACGTTAGAACACCGCATGTTCGCGTATGATCATTTTGTTAGGAGTGGCGAGTCAGTGACAACAGTTCAGCGTGCGTTTCGCCGCAGATTCAACATTCATCGAAATGACTCTGTTCCCGCTCGTGACACAATCTTACGTTGGGTTAACAATCTTCGAACAGGAGGCTCAATAATGAAAACAAGACCGAAGGGGCCGCAACGCACTGTGCGTACTCCAGAGAACGTTGAAAGGGTCAGACAAGCGATGTTGCAAAGCCCAGGCCGCTCTGCTCGGAGACATTCAGCTGCACTCGGAATCAGCAATCGTACTGTTAGACGGATTTTGCATGAAGAATTACATTTTCACCCATACAAGTTAGCGATGGTGCAGGAATTGAATGTAAACGATTGCCCCCAACGACTGAATTTTGCACAGGAAATGCTTGCACTTTATGAGCAGAATGAAAACATGATGGTGGTAATGAGTGATGAAGCCCATTTCCACCTTAATGGGGCCGTCAACAATCAAAACTGTCGGTATTGGGCTGCTGAAAATCCGCGACAACTCCATGAAAAACCGCTGCATAGCCCTAAGGTTACAGTTTGGTGCGCGGTGGGAAAGTTTGGTGTCATCGGTCCCTATTTCTTCGAACAAAATGGGGTTACCGTTACCATAACATCTGGGCGTTACATTGAGATGGTGAACACCTTTTTCATCCCTGAGTTACGAAGAAGGCGTATTGCTCGTCGACATTTGTGTTTCAGCAAGATGGGGCCACGCCACACACCGCCAGAGCGTCAATGGCTGTTCTTCGCCCCCTGTTTCCCAACCATCTCATTTCGAGATTTGGTGACATTGCATGGCCCCCTGACTTGTCCACATGTGACTTCTTTCTATGGGGTACCTCAAGTCACGTGTCTACGAGGACAAGCCCCGTACATTAGATGCATTGAAGGAAGCGATCCGTCAACAAATCATCCAAATCAACAGAGACCTGCTGGGAAGAGTGGAGGCCAATTTTCGTAAACGCCTTCAACAATGCGTCGACGGCCAAGGACATCATATGCCAGATATAATTTTCGGTACATGATTATTATGACATGAAATGCTATGTTCTTACGAATGTTGTTCTACCAATATATTTTCTTTACAAAAATAAATATCATTTTCCTGATTATTCCAAAAACACTTGGTTCCCGTGCCCCACCCTGTATAAAAATAAAATGAAGATTAAAAGTTAATAAAGTAGCATACAAGTTTACCAAAGATTTAGCGTCCTACCCTTTTTATCTAAATTTGTTTTGAAGGAATTCAAAACAAAAGGATCGAGTTGAAAAAGACATTTGCTTATGTTGAAGTTATTTGAAAGTTGGATAATGGCAGACTCAAGAATATTTCTATTAACAATGTTGCTAGAATGAAATAAAACTGAAGCATTATTCCAATCAATACAGTGGGATAACTCTGACAAATGGACAAAAAGAGCACTGGACAACTGTCCTGTTCCAACGGAATATTGATGCTGTTTTATACGTGTGTGCAAATCCTTTCCCGTCTGACCTATGTAAAAGGAATCACATTGTTTACACCCAATTTTATAGATAATGCCTGAATTATTGCGGTACGTCGACGATATTTTGTGTATCTGGCCCATGAATCGTGACCTGGATAACTTCCTCCTTCAGTTAAATGATCAAGTCCCCTCCATTAAGTTTACTTTAGAAGTGGAACAAGACAATTCAATCCCATTTTTGGATGTGCGTGTACATAGGGAAAGCCCAGGTTTTAAGTTTAGTATCTATCGGAAAACAAACAATTTGTCCTACGTACACTTTTACTCGGGACATGACACCCCCACTAAGAAGGCCATTTTTTCATCAATGTTTCTCCGCGCCCTTAGGATCGCCAGTCCGGAATACATCGATGCCGAATTGGAAAAAATCAACGGTATTGGAAGTGATCTGTGTTACCCATCTGCGTTTATGGAATCTTGTCTCAACAAGGCAAAACGAACTTTCTATCGTGTCAATAATAACACTCGTACTTTGTCAAAAAATATTTTAGTACTTCCATTTTTCCCGGGCTTTTTAGGCATTGCTAATGTACTTAAACTTTTGGATATTAATGTAGTATTTTCATATAACAATATTGTGAAAAATATCATAGTAAAAAATAGCCCTACCAATAATTCAGGCACTATCTATAAAATTGGGTGTAAACAATGTGATTCCTTTTACATAGGTCAGACGGGAAAGGATTTGCACACGTATAAAACAGCATCAATATTCCGTTGGAACAGGACAGTTGTCCAGTGCTCTTTTTGTCCATTTGTCAGAGTTATCCCACTGTATTGATTGGAATAATGCTTCAGTTTTATTTCATTCTAGCAACATTGTTAATAGAAATATTCTTGAGTCTGCCATTATCCAACTTTCAAATAACTTCAACATAAGCAAAGGTGTTTTTCAACTCGATCCTGTTGTTTTGAATTCCTTCAAAACAAATTTAGATAAAAAGGGTAGAACGCTAAATCTTTGTTAAACTTGTATGCTACTTTATTAACTTTTAATCTTCATTTTATTTTTATATATATCGAAACTTGACTCTAAAAGGCAAAGTGTTAAAACCCGGGCAGATTTCCAGTATAAATTTGTATTTTTATAATTCATTTGATCTTGTGCTAAAAATCGATATTTTTCCTTACAAATCTGTATGCCTCTTTGTTAATCCTCTAATTTTTAATTTTTAATTTTTATTTTTGCTTCTCCGTTTATTGCATATTGTTACCGTGCCGGGTGACTAAGGCTGTCATACAATATTTCTGACCAAATTATACCAAAAACCCGGCAACAGTATCTCGGGATGGGTTACCTTAATAACAGAAGACAACAGGTGCAAAACTAAGGAACAATAAACAGGCTGCTTTCAAAATAAACCTTATAATTATAATTAGTGAAATATATACACGTATTTACAACAATTCATAAATTCAATGAGAGCATAATAGTAAACAAACACTGGCTAAATAAATGTTTTCTTTTCCTTTTTAACGCACGCCAGACACCTCCCAGCAGGTCTGCCAAGGTCTAGATCAAATAGTCTTTATCCGGCTAAACACCTCGCACTACGAACTCCTGTGCCGTCGGCTAGTCCTTCGCTGCAGAACGTGCCTAAGAACGTGCACCAGGTAATCCATTGCAGCGGGAAAATGGCCTGAGGATGACAAACGACCGATCCGTAATGTCGAACGCTGGGTGTGGGGTAGGCCTCCACACACTTGACCATATATATATGGTCAACGAAACCAGACCCTGACCTTTGACTCAACCAGAAGGAGAGCACCGATACCTGCGAAGTAGCAAACTTGAGCAAACCCCATCCCCATGATAAAAGTACGATACACAAATATTTACAACACGTCCAGCTCATATCCTAATCTAACAAAATTTATTAAATACCCAACCCAAACCCATTCAATATAATAACCTCATTTAATTTTCAGGAACCTAATTTAAATTAAACAAGTCATAGTTTAAATCTTACCCACAACTTGGGCCGAGACGCCTCACTCCTCCGCTCTGGTGGTAACCTTGGCAATCAACCCTAACAAAGGAAACATTTAACTTAAACTTATATCTAACCAAATAAAACCACCACTTTCTATAAATAAACCGATATTATATACCAATATTTTCAATATTACCACAAATAAATAACACCACTTATTATAACAGCACTATTTACCTTAAATTATGCTCCACTTTCCTTAAAGATTTACAGAAATCCAAAAACTCTCAATTCTCTGACCATAAATGCTTTCTATGCCAGCAGACCAAACAATACCAAGATTCCACCAGAGCAGAGTAAAGCTCTGCACGAAACTTCTAGAAGGTTTTTACCAACCACCTACACATTGACCCCAATAATTAATTTTTACCCATTACGCAATACATGAAAACAAAAATACGTTATAAAATATGTTTAACACTTGCGTTTCAACTTACTATACATATCACAGAGCAACTATATCAAAATTTCCATAAAGAGTTACTGTACATAGTTAATAAAACCCCACCAAAAAATACAGAATACAAAAATTAAAAAATAATATTTACAAAACATGGAAAAATTATCAACACTGTTACAATATATATAATATATATATATATATATATATATATATATATATATACAGGGAGGGCGGAAAGTAGCTCCCTATTTTGGATTGGTAAAAAAATACGTATATTATCCATTTATTTCAGAAGAAATAATATGAAAAGGTAGGCATACATGGTAGGTTTTCTCTAAAATTCAATGTGGGCTCCAACTCTTTCCACCAGCTTCTGGAGCCGCCCAGGAATGGCGTCCACTGACTTTAGCAGGAACTCCGGCGGGATGGAGGACATGACTTCCCGAATTCGGTCCTCCAGTTCTTCCAATGTCCTCAGTTTGGTGCGGTAGACTTCTTCCTTTACCCACCCCCAAAGAGAGAAGTCGCACGGTGTCAAGTCGGGGCTCCTGGCTGGCCATTGATGTGGACCACGACGACCCATCCAACGCCCAGGGAAGTGGGCATCCAGCCACTCACGGACAACAAGAGCGAAGTGCGGAGGGGCGCCATCTTGCATAAATATCAGATCTTTGGGGGTGGGTAAAGGAAGAAGTCTACCGCACCAAACCGAGGACATTGGAAGAACTGGAAGACCGAATTCGGGAAGTCATGTCCTCCATCCCACCGGAGTTCCTGCTAAAGTCAGTGGACGCCATTCCTGGGCGGCTCCAGAAGCTGGTGGAAAGAGTTGGAGCCCACATTGAATTTTAGAGAAAACCTACCATGTATGCCTACCTTTTTATATTATTTCTTCTGAAATAAATGGATAATATACATGTTTTTTACCAATCCAAAATAGGGAGCTACTTTCCGCCCACCCTGTATATGTATGTGTGTAGATATGTATGTATGTATATATATATATATATATATATAATATATTATATATATATATATATATATATATATATGTATGTGTGTAGATATGTATGTATGTATATATATATATATATATGTTTGTGTGTATGTATGTTATTTATTATTTATTTTTTTCTGTAACCTATATATAGGCCGTAACCTTTTATGTACTTCAGTGTTCCTGAGGATGTCATTAGACGAAAGCGCTTGAGCACCTTTTTGTGTTTCCTTTCCTTCGTGGTTTTATTCATCATAAATATTTTTCACGTGTTACTTTCGTGAAATAATTTTCATATATATATATGAATAGAAACGACATAAGTGTTAAGGAACGTTTCTGCACACGAGGAGGAGAGATAACGAATAATGAAAAATGAGGCGAACCGTAGCATAATGGTAGAGCGTCCAACCGGCAATTGGAAGGCCCTGGGTTCGATTCCCGGGCGGTTCGCCTCATTTTTCATTATTCGTTATCTCTCCTCCTCGTGTGCAGAAACGTTCCTTAACACTTATGTCGTTTCTATTCATTTATATACTGCGCGGTCATTGCAGTTATATGCGCATATTCACGATTTGCGAGGGTGCCCTCTCAGGGCATTGGTTTCTGCCCTTTGTGGGAGAATTTCGATTTGTGATTGAGTGAGGTCCGTAGCATAATGGTAGAGCGTCCAACCGGCAATTGGAAGGCCCTGGGTTCGATTCCCGGGCGGTTCGCCTCATTTTTCATTATTCGTTATCTCTCCTCCTCGTGTGCAGAAACGTTCCTTAACACTTATGTCGTTTCTATTCATTTATATACTGCGCGGTCATTGCAGTTATATGCATATATATATATATATATATATATAATTATAGGATTTAATACGGTTAAATAGGTCAAATAAGTTGGTTAAATAAAACCAGTAGGAAATTATAAAAACTAGTAAAATAATGTACTTATGAATATTTCTAAGTTTTGGATTCAATGAGGAAGGAATGTGAAATTGTTTTCCCACTGCAAAATGAAAATCCAAATTGTGATGGGGAGGGAGGGGTGGGAAGGCAGAACGCAACGCAAAGGATTCAGTCAGCGAGAGTCAAGAACAGGAAATGGAGAAGAAATTGTCACAGAGAAAGGTTGTACATCAGTCCATTAGAAATCCCCTTGTCTTTTTTATTTTAATGGTCCCATCGTCCCCCTTGGGAATTAGAGCTCACTTGTAAGGTGAACTTAGGCAGTAAATTAAATTCAGTTCTCCTCTAGGGCCTTTGTGGGGAAACTTTTCTTTCGGGGCCCAGACCAATTCTTGACCCGTGCTAGGCAATATTATTCATTTCCACAGGCCTACTTGTCAGTTTCTATTGTGGCTTAACCTCTTTTTATTAATGTTATAATGTAAGTGTAAAGTTAATTAATTTGTGAGAGAACATAAGATTAGAAGTATATGTAAAACTTAGTGTTTTTTGTAACAGTAGTCAATTGAAGATAAAACGATAAACAATGTTAGTTCTTCAGTTGTAGTTAAGTGTAAATAAATATTACGAATAGAAAGACAACATAAAATGAAATTGTACATCAAGTACAAATTATGTTGTCACATCTACCCACGAGCGGAGCAACGGAGGAATAAATTAATCGTTTTCATTCATGGGGTTACCGTGAAATGGACGTTACCCCCGGAGAGAAAGCCAAATTTAACACAAGGAATTTGTTTTAACTTTCTTTGTGTTAATTAGCTTTTTCAAAGTGTTCCATAGCCTTTTTGAATTGAATTTTTGTTCATCAATTCTTGACCAATAATGATCTGCGTTTGCTATTTTATTGACAGCATTAAGTCTGTTACAGTAATTTTTGTATGTCTGTTCAGTAATAATATCAGTTTTCCATAGTTTAAATAGCGTATGCTTGCGTTTAATGCTCACAATGAGCGGTGGTGAGATCCATTGGTTGTCGTATTTAGTTTTGGATATTACTTTTGCGCTAAGAGAAATGTTCATGTTGAATATATCCATTAATGTGTCTGAGAATGCTTGAAATTTTTTTCCAATGTCATGGTTACTTTCGGTTATTCTAGTTCAGTTAAAATTTGTCATTTCTCTCAGCAACTTTAATTTGTTATTATAGCTGTAAGATCTATAGTCAACTTTTGTAGTTTCATTTACTAAGAAATGGATGCTTAGCAGGGTGTGCATAGGCAAGTGATCTGTGATATTTAATATAATTATATCGGAGATGCACTGATGCAGTGAAGCGGGGATCGCAACCAGATCTGATCTAGTAGAGTCGAATTTCTAATGTCACTGTGAAGTCTAGTTGGCTTTGTAATAGCTAATTTAAAACTACTTGCAGTCATGATGGTGTGAAGGAAGCTTGCGTTATTATTTGAATGTTCTTTTGTGAGATCAATATTGAAATTTCTTGCAATAACACAATTGTTACTAATATAAATGGAATAAACATGAATAACCATTTCAATTCCAAGTGTTTATGTAATATTATTAGTTAAGTAATGTAGATTATCTGATGAGATTGTAACTGTGTAATCTTGGCACGTTTACAATTTTGATGGAGCAGTAACACAATGGTTAACAGACTTTAAACACTGTTAATTTCAGTAAGAAAAAGGAGCACGAAAGTGATAGAATTAAAATGTATTCACGCATTATTTATGTATGTAATTCAAAATGTTTTTGAAACGATATTCATAGAGTGAAAAGAATGTTTACTTCAGAATTCTTTACAGAATTTTTATTTCAAGAATTTTCATTTTCGCACCGTACGTGAAAGTGGGACTAGCGACGTGAGATGTATAATCACCTATGGTATTATCAGGACCCTCAGCAAATTCTCAATCTCATGTTTGTGATGCAGTTTGGAACGAATCAAAAATTTTGGAAATGACATGCGGAGCAATGATGGAGTAATGTAGGTCCAGAGGTGACACGCGTGAGGATTGTAACGAATTGGTGGTCACAGATGATGAAGATGATGACCCACTATGTTAGGAACGAAGTTGTCAAACAAAATGGCAAGGTAATGCTTGTCTTTAATATTAAGTAATGGATTGATAATCACAGAAGTGTTTGCAGTGTTCATTCTATGAATTACAATTTATGTCGTAGACCGGATGACAGCAAATGAGGAACAAGCATTCAAAAGAATTGAAACTTAGTTGTACAGATGAAGAATTAGCGAAATTAGAATACTTTAATCGAATTGCTTCTTCATTAAACTCAGAAGAACGGAAACGAGGGTAAATTGATTAAAAAAATGAAGATAAATTACGACGATGAAGATGAATTAAACAGTAAAAAAGATGGTTAATATATGTACTTGTTTGTTTCCGAATTAATTAAATGAAGCTGATTGAAGTTTTAAGGTTTCATTTATATAAAGGACAAAAATAGTAAGATATATGGAAATACTTTATACAGCATAAGTGTTGGAATGTTGTCTGGGAAAAACAAATTAAGACCGACAAAGGTTAAAAATGCAAGGTATATACTATATTCTTTGATTAACTTTAAAAGCTAAACGGAAAACAGTATAAATATAGTAATTAACATACTGGGCCAACACCTTTTGAGTCAAACTTTAACATTTATGGACAACTTTAGAAATCATTTATTTTACTTTGTCCTCATCTGTCTCTTTTTTCCGGTCTCTTTACATTTCATAATAATCTCAAGTTTTGGGAGAGGGGATAAGTTTTTCGCTGTGTCATTCAAGTGGTGAAATATATACTGTATGCGTGTGCTTAAATGAAAGGGGACATATTACAGTACGCAGGCAAACCCACCCATCCACACACACACACACACACACCCACACCCACACACCCACACCCACACACACACACACACCCACATATATATATATATATATATATGGGATGAATTTCACAATTAGACACGTGAAATGAATGAATGATGCAAATCCAAAAGGAAAAAGAAAAATGATTCCAAAGCCTTTCATGTATTCAGAAGTACACCTCGTCAGGGAATGAAGCGTGGAGGCAAGATGACCAAAAATATATACAACGGGACGGAAAAACAAAAAGATTAACACAAGATTAAGAAGAGTTGATAAGAGGCAAAAGGTATTTTAACAAGATATTGTCAATTTTATACATTCTCGTACTGTTATTGAAATTATTTTTAAAATGGATAAATACACATTCTAGAATATTCCTTTCGATTATATCTGTTTTTAACGAGAGGTTTAGAACTATCCCACTTAATACTATGATTACATCTATACATATGGTTAAACAATGCATTAGAATTATTTACCCTAATATCTAACGTTTTACCAGTTTGGCATATATATACTAAGTCACATTGTGTACATCCGATCGAATACACACAACCAACCAGATTATCCGGGCTATTCTTTATTAAGCGTGATTTTACAGTATTATTATACTTAAACGACTACATTGGTACCAATTGCTTTTAGTAAAGTCGGAAGATATTGAAAATTTACATGGTAAGGTAGGCTAAGGATATTTTTACGCTCAAATTCCTTTACAGTTACACTATTATAATACCTATTCTTGGCTTTCGTAAGGCAGTTATCTAAAAATGAAATAGGGTAACATAATTTAGTACCAATATTCATGATATTGCATAACTCAAAATCTAAAAATTCAGGACTGACAACTCTCAATGCTCTAAGAAACATAGCAGAGAAAATAGAAGATTTAATCACGGGATGATGGTCGGAATAAAAATGCACACAAGAGTTATTATTAGTAGGCTTACGATAAACTTCAAATTATGCAATATCATGCAATATCCTAGCTTTCCAGTAATTCCTGTATTCTTAAGTTTGTGTTCTATGATTCCATGGTCACATTTATCGAAGGCTTTTGAACTCGACACAATGTTCCTAATATTTTCTCCTGGTGGTCTAGTAGCTGCGACAGGCATGATCTATCCGCCGTGAAGCCATGTTGATTTGGGTTGTATAAATCTTTTTCTTGTAGGTAGTAGGTAGTTTTGTCTCTAATTATGGGTTCAAAACACTCTATAAGGTGTGAGGTGAGAGCCACTGGCCGATCATTTTGGGGCATTGCTCTGTTACCACCTTTAAATAGGGGGGCAATGTTTGCGTTCTTTAAGGGAAGTGGAATTTGTACTGTGTCAAGTGATTTCCTCCATAGTAAGTATAGCGGTTTTGCAATGCTCTCTTTGCATTTCTTCAGAAATGTGGCACTCCATGCGTCTGGCCCTGGCGCTGAATTGTCTCACACCTGTGATAAGGCCGTAATTACATCTCCTTCCATAAACTCGAAGTCCATTAATAGGTTTGTGCCGGGAGTTGTTCTGGGTTGATCTGTATCAATGTCGGAAAACTCGTCTGGGTTTTCCACTTCCATCTCGGACTTAGGGGTGCTAAACACAGATTTAAATTGTTCCTTAAGCAGTTCACTTATTTATTTCGGGTCATTTGTGTATTCCGCCTCCCCGTCTATCAACGGTCCAATACTCTCCTGACACTACATTTTCCTTTTCGCAAACGTGTAGAAGTATTTTGGGTTGTTTTTTATGTTTTCTGCTACCTTGTTTTCCTCCTCGTTTGTCTTATGTATGAACGTTTGCTTTAGGTCCATTTCTACTTCGCCAAGTTTCCTCTCTAGTTTGAGTCTCTTTGCATCAGTTCTGCATCTGTGGAGATGTTTTACGGTTTGTTTTCGTTGCCTGAATAGAGTCCTGATTTTCCTCTCGAGCTTCCTACGTTTTCTTTCCTGTCTCTCTGGAATATGTTTCAGTATTATAGGTTTGATTTCCGTCTCTATTATACATAGTATTTCTTGTGGAGTCTTCTCGTGTAGTAGCAATTCCCAATTTACCTCCTTTAAATCTTTATTTATGTTTTCCCAATTTACTTTCTTTGAATTTATGTTTAAGCCTTCAAATATTCCATCTGCCTCTCCAGGATGCGTTTTCGGACCTATGGGTGCTAACTTCAATTGTATATCGATGAGGTAGGTAGGTCGGAGAACTTTGTGTGCATTACTTTTTTATTTATTATTATCTCGTTGTTATTTGCCCAGATTAAATGCAAAACGTTCTCCTTTCTCGTGGTTTCACCGATTTCGCGGGTAAGGGCGTAATATTCCATAATATCTAATAGCATTGTTGCTTGCGTTCTGTCATCTTTAGTAATGTTGCCATGAAACTTCTCAACATATATAACTTCGTCCGTCATTTTTCTTCCATGATATGAATGGGAAATTAAAATCTCCGAAAATTAGAATATTTGCTGCTGGAGTTTCAAATAATTTTAATATGTTTTCTATTTCATTTGTAGCAAATTGGAATTCACTTTTTGTGGCGTTTAGTGGTATGTAGATGTTCATAATGGTTAGGTTCAGTTGTTTTACTTCTAATATAATAACTTCAACTGTGCTGTTTGATTTCTTTACCCTCACTTCACATATGTATGTGTTTTTCACGTAGATCCAACACCCTCCCCCTCGTGTAGCCACTCTATCTGCTCTGTATATGTTGTAGTCCAGCAATGCTATTTCAGTATTCACGATAGTTTTCACAGCCTTTTTCGCACTTATGTAAGTGTGTTTCTATTAGGCATATGATATCTATGTTGGTTTCCGTGGCTAAATTTTGCAGGTATTGTAATTTGTAGTCTACATGGTCCGTATAGAGGCCTTGTATATGTGTGTATAATACATTTACTGGGTTCCAAATCTTTGTGTTCGATTTTCCTAAATGATAGTCGTTTCCTGGTCGATGTCTGTTCCTCTTTGGTGTTATTGGTTGGGCCGCTGCATTTGGGAGTATTGGGGTTGCGGCCAGTGATACCACTGTGGTTGTTGTATTATTGGTGGGTGGTGTTGAATAGGAGGGTGATGTGCGTAATGTTGTGGTGCATATGTTTGCGGCGTTCTGTCTCTCCTTGTTAGAAGAGCAAGCTGAGCTTTTATTGTCCTCATTTCTTCTAAAAAATATATTTCATTACTCTTGCTATTTCTTCTATGTCGAATATGATCTGTTCTTTCCCGTTCTCTTCTTTGCGTACCCTTTATGTTAAAATGCAGGCAGTCTATGTTCAGGCATTTTTTCTCAGTAATTGACTGTCTGCACATACGAGGGTGAAAAAAGTTGCAGTTTGGTCCGTACCTGCACTTCCCATTCCTCATCATACAGAAGCATTTTGTAGGGTGATTGTATATGCAGTTTGAGCCATATTTGCACGCACCTATTTTATAATATTCGCATATGGCCCGTCGTTTAAATTCCCTCTGTGTCTTATGAGATTCGATTTCCTTCTTCTGCTTCGCCACCACTTCTTCCCTACTCAGTGGGGTTGTTTTCTTTGGTGTGTATTTCGTATCTCCCTCTTCTGCCGTGGGTACCTCTTTTTCTGAGGCTGCTTTCGCCCTCCCTGTAGTGTGTTTTCTTTTTCCTTCTCGGTTGTGCAGACTTTTTCTGTTTCCTGTTTTTCTGTCAGTAAAACTGCTGCACTTGGTTCTTCTATTTCAACATTTTGTGTTCCCCTCTGTACTAATTTTCTATTGTTTTCCATGCACTTGACGCATAAGAAGCCACAAAGGCCTAGGATTTTGTTATTTATTCTATTTACCATTTTCCTGTCTTTTCTATCTAAGTTCATGCATTCGTAGTGCTTAAAGGTATTGCACAGAATGCAGTTTAAGCCCGAGGTCTGGTCTGTTTCATTTTTGCAATCGCAAAGTTGATGTGCCGCACATTCCATTACACATAATCCGGCTTTATTCAATTTTTTGACTTTCCAGCAATCTAGCGATAAATTCTGCCCATGAGGCCCCCTTTTGGTCGAGGCCCTCAACTAGCGCCTCATGCGCCTATGCATAAATCCGGCTCTGTCTATTTGTATTGTTCCATAATGATTTAATATACGCGAGACTGGTGGGTGGGGAAGGGGAATGAGGGAGTGTGGAGGGTGGTTGTGTAATGTCTATTTTTGGTTCAAACTCACTAGTATAGAAAAAGCTGTATTGTGGTATCTGTTCACATAGACTTGCAGTAATCATAATGGAACCGTATTACTGTATACGACTAGTAAACATGGAGTTCAACGCTGTTCACGATCATATTAATTGTTTATCTTTACGAACACAGATATTACATCAACTGTAGATGTTCATAAAATCTGCGACAGTGCATATTTGATACTCCTGCAGGAGCACTGGCTACCTAAGCAAGAGCTAAAAATCCTCTCTACCATCCATGATGACTTTATGTACCATGCGTCATCAGCAGTAGACTTGTCAGATGAATTAATATACGGTAGGCCTTTTGGTGGTGTTGCTTTCTTAATAAGGAAAAATTTGTCAAAACATAAATTTTTTAACAAGCGATAATGTAAGGTTGTTAGGCATTGAATTACAAGTGAACAATGATTGCATCTTAATTGTAAACTGCTATTTACCATACAACAACGGCAGTAATCTAGATGAATACATTGATTTGCTGTACAAAATTAAGTCATTATCAGATAACCCCAAATATTCTCACTGTATAATAATGGGGGACTCTAACGCGCATGTGAACTCGGAATTCTTTGTAGAATTGGGTAACATGTGCGAGTCAGCCAATTTAAGTATAAGTGATGTTGAGGTATTAGGGGTAACCAGTGGTAATTTTACATACGTTAGTGATATGAGTGGTACCACCAGATGGATTGATCATTGTTTCACTAGTAATAATAATCTAAAGGATCGAATTGTTAGAGTTCATATTCTGCATGATTTCCTTCTTTCTGATCATAGACCATTAGAAATATTAATTAACTTTCCCAATTTATGCGCAACACGACTTAACAAGAACTCAATAGGTAAGAATAATCGCGTCGATTGGTCCAATGTTAATATGCAGCAGAGAATAGAATACAAAGACAGAAAAAGTCACCTCTTTAATAATTTAGAAATTTTTCATCTTGCCTGTAATAATCCTTGCTCAAATGATTCTCACTGTAAACTCATAGATAGGTATTATAAGATAATATCCCTGTTAAGAGAAGCAGGAAGCCCCCTGATTAAATCTTACAACTATCATACTAAGATTATTCCTGGATGGAATGATTTTATTGGCCCCCTGAAGAGGGAATCGAAAGACGCCTATGATTTGTGGTGCTTTCATGGTCGACCCAAATTAGGACCATTATACATGAATATGTGTAGAAGTAGGGGTCAGTATAAGGCGACCATAAGGCGATGTAAACAAGAAGAAGAGTCTATTCGAGCATCAAAAGCCTGTGAAGCTCGCATAAATAACGATAATAACAAATTTTGGAAATTTGTTAAGAATCAAACGGGTGTCAAAAATGTCCTCTCTCCGACAATCGATGGGGTGTCGGGGGAGGATGAAATTGCAAAGCTGTGGAAAAACCACTATTCTAACATTCTTAATAGTGTGAGTAGGGATAATCTTAAGATAGATTACAGGGAAACGATTGTGGGAGGGACAAGGGAAAAAACTTTGATATCATTTTCTGAAGTAAAGAGGTTAATTAAAGAGTTAAACACTAGTTCTGCGTCAGGGGTGGATGACTTATCGAATGAGCACTTAAAATATGCAAATGATGTAGTATGTCTGCATATATCATTGCTCCTATCAGCCATGCTTGCTCATAGCTATATCCCTGCAGAGTTCATGAGGGTATATATCTTGCTACTGGTCAAAAACAAGTACGGAGACATTCTGTCCAGCAATAATTACAGGCCTATTGCTGTCGCTTCCTGCTTCTCGAAACTAGTAGAAAAATTCTTGTTACTCCGATTAAATGATTTCCTATGGACATCTAATCAGTTTGGCTTTAAAAGGTCCCACTCAACTGACCTGTGTATCTATGTACTTAAAGAAACAATATCTAAATACATTGACAGTAATTCAACTATTTATAGCTGTTTCCTTGATATAAGTAAGGCATATGATAGGGTGAACCACAATATTTTATTTGCAAAACTAGAAGACAGGAAAGTTTCCATGTACATATTAAATTTATTGAAATTTTGGTATTCCCACCAATCTTTCACTGTTAGGTGGGGCAATGTACTATCCGAGTGTTTTGGCTCCTCTTGCGGGATGAGACAAGGCTCCTTGCTCTCCCCTATGCTGTTTAATGTGTACAGTATATTGACGGATTAATTGCTTCACTTAACGAGGCAGCAGTAGGATGTTGTATAGATAACACAAGGATAAATAACTTAGTTTATGCCGATGATATGGTGTTAATAAGTCCCTCTGTTAAAGGTCTGGATCGGCTACTAAAAGTCTGCGAAGAGTATTCGCAGAAACATGATATTCTTTTTAATGTTACAAAAACTGAGGTTATGCAATTTCATCCTAAAAGCTGTAATCAGCCAGCTGATATAAGATTTAAAATGAATGGTGAGGTAATTGAGGAAGTACAAGAGTTTAAGTATTTGGGTCAAACTATTATCAGCGCCTTGAGTGATGACTCGGATATAAGAAAACAATCTCGAAGCCTGTGTGCTAAAGCGAATATGACCATAAGGAACTTTCGTTTCTGTACAAGTGAAGCTAAAGACACTCTTTCGTACTTTCTGCAGTACGGACAGCAACTCTGGGTGAATTATAAAAAAGGTTCTGGCAGAACCCTAAATTTGCTGTACAACAGATCTTTTAGACTCTTACATAAATTACCCCCGAGATGCTCAGCTTCGCCAATGTTTGCTACCAGCAATGTCCCGAGCTTCCCGGAGATAACAAGACGTGCTCAATACAGTCTAATGCAAAGAATTAAAAAATCAACCAACCCGATCATCCAAGCTATCCATGAGTCCTGCCATTTATCCTCTAAGCTATGGACTTCTTGGTACGAAAACGTCTGTCTGTAGCTCCACTTAACTTCGACATTACAGTATTATTTCTAATCAATTGTATATATTTCTATCGTTAGTATATGAACTGTCATTGTATTAATAATATTTGTCATATGGACTATAGTCTGCCAATAAACCTTTTCATTTTCATTTTCATTACATTATAATTACCTCTATGTCAATATTATATGTTGTTGAACTCGGTTCTCCCCCCTCCACCCCACCTTCCCCCAGCTGGGGTACCTTGATTATCAGTGCGGCTTTGCCACATGTACGGAGTTGCCTGTGAGGCGAGGAACATCACATATGCGGGCAACTGTACAAGTTTTCTTCCCGCATGCGCCTAATCAGAGAAAAATTCACAAACATTTTGAGTATAAATCATGACTTAGACTTACTAATTAGAGTGTGTATTAATCTTAAATTATTATTAATATAGATATAAAACAAATAAAAAGTCATTATTGAAGGTATGTTACCATGACTATACAAAGAAATCAATATTAGACATGATAGATGAACAATAACAAGTAATGTACATTTAATCCTAGATTACACCCGAGAAATGAATAAGTAAGAGTGTAATATACATTTAATCCTAGATTTTTATTAGTATTTCATTTTTAATTGAGATTTCAACTTTGTTTTAAACGAATTTAAATTCACAATATCTTTTATATCAGCATTTAAATCATTCCATAGTTTCAGTCCAATAAAAATGGATATTTTTTGAGATGAAGACAATGTAAAAGGAGGAATAACATGCTTTGATCTATTTCTACATAGTCTGATACAAGTGGATTTCTTGATGAGTTAAAAAATATTTATTTACCCATTATAATATGAAAATAAAAACCCACTCTAATAGACAGAGTTTATTTCCACGACAGTTTCGACGCCCACTGGCATCCTCCTCGGGTGGATACAGAAACACGAATGAACCAAAACAAGAGGGAAAAAGAGTGTTTCTGTATCCACCCGAGGAGGATGCCAGTGGGCGTCGAAACTGTCGTGGAAATAAACTCTGTCTATTAGAGTGGGTTTTTATTTTCATATTTTGACCTTCACGTAGAAAAAAGTGAAGTTTTTTGCATTTACCCATTATAAGTTAATAATTTTGTTCTTACACGTCTTGTAAATAAAAATAAAATGTGCCACTTTGATCACATCTTTGAGCTTTAGTAGTTTTAGCTCTTTAAATAATGCACTGGAATGATCATAGAAATCAACATTAGATACAGTAATAACCTTATTGCTCTTTTTGGATGACAAAGATACTGTTTAAAGCGTCGTTAGCGGAGTTTCCCCAAACAACGGTGCAGTACGTTATACAAGGAAGAACAAGAGTATGATACAGAGTTAATAAAGCCTGTTTAAGAACTACATTTGTTAAAAAATATCCCTCATACCAAAAATGAAGAAAACTTTAGATGTAAAACTATGTCAAAATAAAATAGATGGGACGTAATGTCACGTCCCGTTCAAGTATTTGTAATACTTCTCCACCCGCTTCACAAAGCGTCCCTCTCAACAGTCACTCCATAATAAACAGTTTGATCCTTTAAATTACACTTAACAAATGGCGAAAAAATTAATTATAAATTACAATTATAAATTATAATGTTTTAAACTAAAAAGTAAGTTTTATTTAAAAATAATGACGGCCATAGAACGGAAACGACTCATTCTCTCGGGCTCCTTTGACTCCTGACTTTTGCGCCACCCTCTCTCTCTCTCTCTCTATATATATATATATATAAAATTAAAAATGTTGAACATTTAATTTATAATACAGTAACAATTATTAGTCATTTATATTCCAAACTTATAAAGAATATAATATCTGCTTTAGCAAATCCGAATACAATAGTTTCATATTCCAAAGCAGTTAAAAGAAAATTCATATATTATTATTATTATTATTATTATTTAATATGTTTATATTTAATAGGGCAAAAATGAAAAATGAACGTACAATAATAACATAAATGTCATATTGAAAATGGTCAATAAAACTTCTTATGGTATATGAAAACTCGATCGCAGACACAAACCAACACACACACACACACACACACACACATATATATATATATATATATGTGTTCATAATGATTGCAGATATTGATGCAGATATTAAGGACAGTATTGTATCATACTTCGCAGATGACACAAAGATATGTAAGGAAATATTGAACGAAGATGATATAAGAAAATTACAAAACGACATTGAAACATTATTCCAGTTGGCAGAAGACAACACTATGAAGTTCAACGAAGAAAAATTCCAACTTCTAAGATATGGTAACAACAAAGAGCTACAGGAAAAAGGGTCAAAACTATGCAAGTCAAACAGATAACACCAAATCCACAAGTCAGAGATCGAGTAATAATGTCGTCGGATGCAGAATTCAGAGAGCACTATAAAATCAAAATCACAACGGCTAGAAAAATAATGGGAATCATCTGGAGGAGCTTCAGCAGCAGAAAAGCAAACATCATGCTCAAAGTATGGAAGAGTCTAGTCCTACCAATAATTGAGTATTGCTCAGTACTCACAAGCCCACACAGAAAAAGAGACATTGCGAACATTGAAGCTATACAAAGGACTTTTACGTCTCAGATAGAGGAAACGGAAGGTGAAGACTACTGGTCTCGACTACAATCACTGAAACTCTACTCTCTCGAAAGAAGGCGCGAGCGGTACACAATAATATACATATGGAAAATACTTGAGGGCTCTCTCCCTAACCTTAGAAATGAAATAGAAACAAACTAGAATGAGAGAAGAGGCAGATTTTGTACGGTCAAAGCTTCGGTGGGACAAGGGGCCGTGAAAACGAGGATGGAAAATGCCCTCAGAATACGGGGCTCAAAGCTTTTCGATGTCCTTCCAAAAGAAGTGAGGAATCTCCAGCACACCGACCTGAATAACTTCAAGAACAGCTGGACAGATTCCTGCGCAAAGTCCCTGACCAGCCATGCGTGGCTGGTTACGAGGGCAGGAGGAGATCAGACAGCAATTCCATCCTTCACTAAATCCCGCAAATGAGGCGGGATGCTGCAGAGGGGTCGACCTCAGGTCGATCCCGAACCTTCGTTCAAACTCAACAAAAGTAACAAAAGTAAGTAAAAATATACTGGATGTCCCAAAATGAACATACCAAACATAAGTATTATTTGACGTTTAATTTTTACAGGTATCGATAAAATTAAAAAAAAAAAAAACGTGATTAAGGAAGGTTTGAATTTTCTTGGCAGTTATTTATATTTGCATTACAGGGTGTCCCAAAATAAATGTAGCCCCCACCCCCAACGAAAAAAAATCTTAATTATATATTTATTAATTCAGATAGCAGCAAAATCCAAATGACATTATATTCTGAAGGGTTATAAATTTTAATTAATTCAGTTAATAAACTTCTACTCGTCTTCCATCATTAACTATATACGATGTTTTAGCTCCTGAAGATCCCTTGTATTATTATGATAGACTTTTGCTTTCAAATTAATCTTATTCAAAATGCCCCAAAGATTGAAGTCCAAAGGGGATATTTTTCGATACCTCTAAAAATTAAGCAGCAAATAATATTTGTTTTTGGTATTTTTATTTTGGGACAACCAATATATTCCTTGTGAATTTCGATTGTGCTGCAGATCGAACCCACTTGCGAAGGAGGAGTTCTAATTGAGCCGTTGACGTTTACGCTTCTGCTGTCTTTCCTCTCCAGTTTTTAATATGAAACCTTGTAGTTGGTAGAGAACTTCTCTCTTCCATCTTGCGAGAAATGAGTTGATGTTTCGACATTCATACCTGTTGTCACTTTTCACAGAGCACCTGCTGGCCTCCTTGTCGGGTCAGTAATCTCCGGGGTTCGGACCCTCAAACCTACAACGAAACTCGTTAGCGTCCGTTGTTCGGTGGGTGACACCGTTTCCCTATAAGCGGAATCCCGATGATACTGGTAATAATTAATAATAATGAAGGAGTTAAATCAATGGGCCGCATTAATTGTCCTGAGCGCTGTGTCTGTCCTTGACCTTCCTCATTGATTATTATTACAACGAAAGCTCGCTCTCTCAACTGAGAACGTCTTGCTAAGCCTGAGCATGTTTTGCCTTCTCTCACTCCCGTTCCATTGCCTTTTTTTCTCCTCTCTTCCTTCTTTCTTCTACTCTCGTTCTTCTTCTTCTTCTTCTTCTTCCTTTTTTCATTCTTTGGGTTATTTATTACCGTTTAAGCCGCACAGCCGAAGGACTATTTTTAGGCTATGACTTTAAAAGTTCATCTTTTTTTAACATTATAGACAAAATTACAAAGAATATATTCTCATTAGCCGTTTATACATTAAGTTTTAATGTTGAAATTCCTCACTTATTGGCACCACGCAGTTACATCTGCAACTATGATATGATCAACATAATGAAGTGTCTACAAGAACTACAATATCCCTTACTGAACCCCCTCTGTTGATAAGTGTGATATTTTGTTATTGAGTAACATTTCCGAAGAACTCTCAAATCTCTATATAGCTACTGCATAGTAAAAAATTAACACAAAACACAAAAATAAAGCATTTACCTAGCTTAGAGTTATTCTAAATTTACCCATCACCTAATTTTAGAATGCAACAACCATCCAATCCACAGTCGAACTGCGTTTTGGTTAACCGTGATTTACTAATTGTGACCATTGTGCACTTATTTGTGATCATGATACCGAGGTAACCGTGATTTCACTCAGTGTTTACATCGCGGCTCCCCTCTCGCCGGTCCACCACAACGCGTCTCAGTCAGTGTTTCCCCGCACTTCATGTGCGCTTGTGGTTTTGCGTATCTTCACGTCTTATAATGAGTAGGAACTACTTAATTGTATATTACACTATAACAGAATAATACTGTGTGTGGTGGTAGGTAGCAGCGGCTGCACCACCCACCCACCGGTAGGGTATAATCGTGAAATCGGGTAACCCATAATCATGACCGCCCCTCAGTCATGGATAACTGGGTGAGTACGGTACAGCACTAGAATTTGTTTTTCATATACCGTAACTAAATTGACGTTAACAAGTTTTATTACTCAGTAAAATGACAAAATAATTTTATTTCAGTTTCATAAATTGAATACCAACATTTAAAGTAATTAATTATGTTGAAGATATTTTCTTTATTCAACAATGTCAACAACAACAACAAAATTTTTCATTAAAATTTCGAGTCTTTGGTGCCCAATTTGAATAATAAAATGGATATATAATTTTGGTTTATAAAATTATTAAAATACTTAAAATAAAGTCAACATAAGATGGTTTAATATAAAAATTATAAAGTACAACTTAATATAGAATTATTATTAATATACAGTGCCCGCGAAAAGTATCCGATCACCCTTGAAATTTGTATTTTTTACATAAAAAACAATGTTTAAATGTATACTAACCTTATATTAGTATTTTGTCATCTGTCCTTTGGTTTGGATGACTTGTTCTAGACGTTTTGGCATGGATTTAATCAAGTTTTGACAAACTTCCACTGATATTTCCTTGCACCATACTTTTTTGATGGCCTCTTGTAATTTTTCGACTGAGCCAGTGTCGTGGCATTCAACCTTATTTTTTATTATTAGCCACAGATTTTCTATCGGATTGAGATCTGGACTATTACCAGGCCAATCCAAAATATCAAATTTATTGTCAGTAATCCATTTTGTCACTATTTTGGCCCTGTGACATGGTGCACCATCATGCATGTATGTTTTTGTCCTTTGGATTGCCATTGCCATTGGAAGTTTATCCTGTAGCATTGCTAAATACCGTGCACCATTCATAGTTGTGTTCTTCGGAAGAAAATATAAGTTTCCACGCCCATAGTAACCGAAACAACCCCAAACCATCACACTTGGAGGGTGTTTCATTGTCTTTAGGGTGTATTTAGGGTCCATCCTATTTGAGCCAATAGGCCGGCGAACCTTTTTTGGACAACTTCTGAATGTCAAAAATGTCGACTCATCGCTAAATAAAACCTTCTTCCAGTCATCAACAGTCCAATGAATGTATTTTTTACAAAATGCGACACGTTTTTTACGCATTTTTTCATTAATGAACGGTTTCTTAGCAGCATGGCGAGATGGTAATCCGAGTTCTTTTTGGAGCCGCTCCTGGATAGTTCGTTCAGAAACACCAGATAACAAATTATTCATATTAAATTTTATTTCTTTCGCAGTTATTGTTGGGTTTTTCAATACTAAACGTTTCATAAGTTTGTCTGTTCGCGAATTTATTTTTCTCGGTCTGCCAGATCGTTTTTTAGGGACTGGCGTGGTAAGGCCACCATTGTTCTTAGCCCGTGAAACCCATAAATTAACGGTACTTTGGGATATGTTTAATTCCTTAGCTATCTGTCTCTGTGAATTCCCACATGCATGCAAAGCAAGAATAGCACCTCGACAATCACTCTTAAGTTGTTTTTTAGCACACATTATATATAAATTTTATTTACACCACTTTCTGTAAAAAAAAAAAAAATATCAAGAAATTTACACAAACAGTGAAATCTGACAAATTTGAGACACAGCCACCCGCAACGAAGGCTACCAGAACACTAATTTGAGAATGCGTTGGATAGCTCTCATATCAGCGAGCAACCTCAAAGTTACCAGATGTCGCTAGAACAAATAGAAAGTGAATTACGTGTCTCTGAATATCAAGGGAAAATATTGTATTTTCTTGAGTGATCGGATACTTTTCGCGGGCACTGTAGAGTAGGAGATTACTATAGTTTAGAATATTTAGAGATTAGCTAATTAGAGAAAATGTAAATTTATGGGCAACTTAATTTATTAAGCTTTACCTTTTTCATGAATGTAAAATATTTGTATATAATTACACTTTGAAATGAGTATAAATTATCATAAATAGTATTTTTTGTCTGTTCAATTTCTATAAATATAGATTTTGTTTTTCAATAAAAAATTTTAAATTTCAAGGAATCGGCTAAATTCGGCCGATGCCGCTTCATCGGTACACCCCTAATATATGTATATACACAGTATATATATATATATTAATATATATATATATATATATATATATATATATATATATATATACTGGTAGAACTTCCGCTCACCGAACTCTTATCTCTTATCCGAGCTCTCCATCTCTCATAACCAGGTAAACCCAGCTGATCTGGGATTGTCCTGAGCCAGGTGTCTAGTCTTTCGAAGTTGTTCGCGCGAACACGAGTTATATTTCTTATCGTTGTTTCGTAACGGGTTAAATAGTCTTGTCCTTGTGATGACAAAACTATTTTCCTTCAGTGTTGAGGATGTACTTTGTTCATTTGGGAACACCACATTCTTCCTTTCCTATTTTCCAATATTGTTTCCATGATTATAAGGTTCAGCGAAAGATTAGGAACTAGTTTGTCTATTATTTTTCATGTGTAAATTATGATGTACTTCTCTCTTCTTCTTCATTCAGACGAATACAAGTTAATTTGTGTAATCTTTCCTAGTAATTTAGTTATTTTCAACCAGTGATCTTGGCTCTGAAATTTCTCGACTCGATGCCATCTCGATTGAAGGCATTTTTCTGAACAGGAAAAGCAAGGAGATAGAGCGCCATTATACTGCTTTTCTCAACATTACTGATTTATTATATTTGACATTGCGAAATAATAACGAAAATACACGTAAAACCTGTATTATATGTTGTATTAATTATTATTACAGGTTATTACAGTCAGGCAACTTAATCTGAAGAGGTATAAAATGCCAAAAACAAACTCTTATGAGACATTGCTCATAATGATAGAAATACAAATATCTTAAGGTACGTGATGCGTGCTTTATGTCCAAGGTTTGTAAAGAAAGGACAAATTACCGGACAAAAAGTGTCTCGCTCAACTTTTTTCATTAATGTTCTTTGGCATCTCTCTGTATTCTGGATTGGTTGAAAGATAGTAACATTATAGACACGACATAAAATGGGCGTAGCTCTAGCACGTGCCTTTCACTCTATGCATTTACCATTCAGCAAACAATTATAATTTCTTTTATTAGACAAAAATTTGAATTTTTAAAAATCTATATATTATATATATAATATATATATTATATAATATATATATAATATATATATACATTATAATAATATATATATATATAATATATATTATATATATATATATATATATATATATAGATATATACATATTATATATATATATAAATATATATATATATATACATATATATATGTGTGTGTGTGTGTGTGGTGTGTGTTGTCTGTCTGTCTGTCTCTCTGTCTGTCCCACCCAAAAACATGGAAACGGATCCTCGAGAAAAAAAATTATTAGGTAAATGTTGTTTAAAATTAATCGAAACCTACGGGAAAGTTATTGAATGCCCGGTTAGGCCAACTTTACGCCCTTGACGATTGGTTAGGTTAAGTCGTGATATTTTCGTTAGTTTAACCTAACCGGGCATTCAGTTGACCTAACCGGGCATTCAATTAACCTAACCAGGCATTCAATTAACCTAACCAGTTGGTTAATTTTAATGCTAAAATAAGGCCAGGACCAAGGCCAAGACCAAGACAACGGAAGAGATGCTGATGACCTTAGAGGAGAAGACGCTGGAAATTGTGGAAAGACATGTCCCAAAAATGAAACAAAACGAAAAGAGAAGTAGGTTCGAGAGACAAAAGAGGTCATTGTTCTGAAAGATCTAGAAAGCTGGTTCTGGTGTAAAAATTATCTTTGTAATAAAATAAAGGCCCCTTGTACGACATGGGCTGTGTAACTCCCCAGGTGATCAAGTGATCACTGGGTTTGTTTTCTCTAAAAATAGTATAAACTATGCCGTGTGACCTATCATATCAAACGTCTCGATAAGACAAAGATAATTATAATAACTGTGATGACCTGAACTGTGACTTTGACCATCGATCGTTATATACGTTTTCGGCAAAAAAAACGATCGTGATATATCAAACTGGAGGGCTCAATAAAACGAATTGTTTGCAATGTTTTTATCGACATCGGGAATGCTCAATGCTCATGCTACTAGAGTGCAGTGAAAATGTGAAAATTTAAGGAGGGAAAAGCTTGAGTGCGAGAAAGTTGCCATTTGATGACCTAATATTACGTGCAAAATATTTTAGAATTTGAAGTACATTCAAAGGTGCCCCAAAAGGGTTTAGTTGTGCAAGAAATACGCTGGGTTCACCGCGCATAGGTTGGTAACCCTGTTCGCCATTGCTCTCAGTCCACGAGACTCCACGATTGAGTCCACGTGTCAGTTTGCACATTGCAAGTTTGCAGTCACGTGTGTGTTTCGTGAGGCAAAAGTTTTGTGTGACAAATCAGTTTATATCAAGTGTTCATATGAGATGTGCACATTATTTTAAAATGAAATGTCGCATTAATTTATAACCGTTTTCCCCTAATTATTATACTAATTAATCACTAATCAGTATTGTTTCTTTTGCAGGTTGTTAGATAAGCATTTGTAGTTAATATATAGTTACACAGGAGAGTGAACAATTACTGGTACAATGGATAAAAACAGTTACCTTCTGTGACTAAGCCTAAAACAAGGGGAGAGTGTTATTGTCCACTGTTTGGGATGCCAAACGATCTCTCTGAAACAGTTTTGCCAACATATGAGCATATGATGAAGCAATATCAGAAATTTAAAACCCAATTGCAAGGTGATGAGCGAATTAAAGAGCTGTCGCTGAGAGTGCTGAAAATGTAGCAATGACTGTTGAAAAACTTTGGTGCAAGGCATCTATTCCAGTGGTGTCATACAAGCTTATAGCAGTAATGATACGCGAGTATCATAAAGAGTATCGAAAGTTGTTAAAACCTTTCAAAGGAAGATGTAACATTGAAAGTTACAAGTCTAAGAGCTTGAAATTCAAGCAAGATGCTGATGTACTATTTGATATCGCAGCCTGTAAGTGCAGTAACTTCTTTCTATGCACTTGTGATAAACTTTGAAAAGTGCCTATTAGCGGAAGAGAATTTTTGGTGGATCAAAGACATCAAGAAAAATGATGATTGCTAATATGGATGTTTATCGAACAAAAAAACTGGAAGAGAAGAAACAACGAAAGCAAAGAGAAGAAAACAGAATGGCTAAGGTTGCCAGAACACGGCTTACAGAGCTCGGTTCCAGAGAGCTCAGACAAAGTTCCAGTGAGCTCATACGAACAACAGTTTGATACTAATCGAGTTAACTTAGCACGATTCCGATGTGGACATCATCCCAACTTACAGACATATAAACACAGACTAGACAACTCCACAAACGACGCCTGCCACCTGTGCCAGAACACAACAAACAATTGAACACATTATGACAGACTGTACCACTCTAGCACAACATAGAACACAACACAACATCACTAGTGCACTGAAACTCTGGTCCACTCCGGAGAGGGCGATCGGTTACCTGCGTGCCGCCGGCTTGCTCGATCAGGTTGGGCTGATCGGCTAACCAACAACATCAACAACAGTTTGATACTCAAATGATTTCAACAACACCAAGCTCATCCCGCCTTGATGAGATATACAAGCTAGAAGTAGCACAGACGTTGTTCCTCTCTGTCTATCAAAGCGAAGTATGCTCAGATGAGAATTCAGCTGCCAGCATTGACAAGGAAATGTGACAGATAAAGATTATCCGATCGCTCTGCAGCAGCTATATTGCAGGATGTTGGAATAATTAGTGAAGAAGATTCATCTGTCGTGATTGATACACACAAAATCCGCAGAGAAAGGCAAAAATATAGGAAACAACTGAAAATAAAAAACAGAGTATGAGCTAACCTTCAAAGGATTATACTTTGATGGACGAAAATACAAAACTATGAAGCAAGTAAAAAAAGGGCTTAAGTACCATCCCATTACAGTTGTAGAAGAGCATATTGTACTTGTGACGGAACCAGGCTCAGAATATCTGGGACATGTAGCACATGTGTCAATTACCTCTGCTAATAAATGCAAAAACTTCACTTTTCTACGTGAAGGTCAAAATATGATAATAAAAACCCACTCTAATAGACAGAGTTTATTTCCACAACAGTTTCGATGCCCACTGGCATCCTCTTCGGGTGGATACAGAAGAGGATGCCAGTGGGCATCGAAACTGTTGTGGAAATAAACTGTCTATTAGAGTGGGTTTTTATTATCATACCTCTGCTAACTTGATTAAAGGAATCACAGACTTTCTGGAAGGTAAAAATATCTCTAATGAACAGCTGATAGCTGTAGGATGCGATGGCACAAATGTTAACACAGGAACAAGAAATGGCGTGATACGGTTGTTAGAGGCGTATTGCAAGAAACCATTACAGTGGTTAGTCTGCATCCACAATGTCAATGAATTGCCTCTCAGACATCTACTGCAATACCTTGACAGTACAACCAAAGGTCCTAATGAATTTTTTGGGCCCATTAGTAGAGAGTTCTAAACCTGTATGCAGCCAGTGTAAGTTTGATAAGATTGATGGAAGTGAACTGCAAAATGTTGACTTAAAAGAACTCAGCATATATAAAAAAATATCCATATGAAATATCAGAAGCTGTCATGTCTGGCCTACGTTCAAAGGATTTAGCTGACTATCAGCCAGGACCAATTGTATACTCAAGATGGCTAACAACAGCCAGTAGAATCTTTCGCGTATATGTTGACACTGAGTCTCCATCAGCAAATCTGAAAACACTCGTGAAATTTGTTGTTAAAGTATATGCCCGAATTTTGTTTCATATGAAGTCAAGGCTATCATGCACTGCAGGCGCTCAACGCCTTTGGAGAATGGTTTCATATAGCCGATATCTGGACACTTCCTTCATGAAAATTGTCGACAAAGTGATCCAGAGGAATGGATTTTTTGCTCACCCAGAAAACCTGTTAATAGCAATTATGGCAGATGATAGGGATCACATCTGAAACCTGGCTTTTCCATGGGTGATTGCTGCCAGAACCAAGAAAAACAGAATATTGAACTTTGAGGCTAAGGAATACACTGACAATTTATTGGCCTTCTCATGATAGGTTTGAGACGCCGCTCACCAAAAATATTGATGACGAAGAACTGCGCCAGTTTGTTAGTTCAGCGGGGTCAGCACCAGAGTTGGACTTTCCAAAGTTTCCATGCCACACACAAGCAGTTGAGAGGTGTGTGAAGCTTGTAACCGAAACTTGTGCATCTGTTTGTGAGAGCCAACGAGATAGGTTCATAAACAAACGTAACTATCAATTAAATTAATGAAAAAGAAAATGCTCATATGGTTGGGTGGAGGGATGGGACGGGTAGGGGTCGAAATGCAGCCACCTTTTCGTGGTGACCCCTGGGTAATTTGAGTCAAATATATAGGTTAAATTAGCGGAGAGCTGCAGAATTAACAAGCTATGTCAATATAGCTGTTAGATGTATCATGTAGAAATGCGGCAAGTTTTTCAAGGTCATTGGGGCACCTCAAGATGACGGAGTAGAAGAACATGATTTTAACACTGTTGTATTTGTGTCAAATGGCAACTTTTCCACACCCACAGGAATTGAAAAATAAAAATAATAATTTCACTGTATAGTTCACTGCACTCTAATGACTACAGAACTTGTGTTAGGCGTTCGTAAAGATCATAGCCATGAGCTCACCTGTTCATCCTCACTTCTCGCAGGAGCAAGTGCACAGCCGAGTGAAGGCGGCGTGTATAGACTGTTTACAAGTACAGGAGTGGCATAGCCTCTTACAGTATATCTGCAATGCTGAGGTGGTGCAAGAGGTGGCTGGGACATCCAACGGAAGCTCCAGGAGGGAGTGCCTAAGGCCTTCCTCCATTTGTACTCTTCTGAAGACGGCATTTCCAGAAGTGGAATGCCACGTCTTGCCCAGAAGGACGCCTGATAGAGGGGGTCTGTTAGAATGGAGTAAAAGGTCATCCGCTGTTGGTGAGAGGAATTCTACTTTTGGGTTTTGTGGTGAACAACGCTTCCCGAAGGAGATCGACTTGTTTCATTTTAAAGGCTTTTTCGTAAAAGCGACAGACGAATTGTTGAAGGGTTTGGAAGATTTCATCCCTCTCTCTGATGGGGAGAGGTCTTTCATCGTCAGGTCTTTCACCGTCTGCGTCATTTCTTCACCGAAGTTCCTCCATACGTTCCAAGCCGTAATCTTTCCCTTTCCGAAGAACGATGACACAGTATCACATCCTGTGAACAGTGAAAGCGTGAAGAATGGGAGCACAGGTTCCATATCTGCATCGAAACCTTTAACCAAATCATTCAGACAGAGTTGCGGCAAGCTTTTGCTCCTTCCAAGCACGAGCCATACTTGAACGCTTGGAGGAAGCTTGGACATTTGTCCGCATAAAAAACGCCAAATTAGTGTCCATGGAACGAATCTAAAAAAATAGACTAAACTGATTGAATACACAGTTAGGCCTTTTACCATAATAAGATAGTAATTAAGATGAGTCTAAACAATGACATGCGATTTTGGAATTCTCATAAAGAAATAGTGATAAAAAGAGAGGACGGATTAACTCACTTTGATCACTCCAAGTCCTTCTGCTGCGGCATGGAGGAAATGTACGGCAATGCGAGAGTTAGCCTCTTCGTGGTCACAAGTTGACATGCGGATCCTGGTCCCAAACGAAGTACTTCAGTTCCTGCTAAAAAAGAGAAAATAGATTACAGGATGCAACCTTAACCTGATTAAGGTTCAAACCAACACATAACAAAATAATACCGTTTAGGTTTCTTGTCACTTCCATATAGGGGAATAATTGGAAAGCCTTTCACAAAAATAATGTATTCGTCAAAGATTTTAACACTAAACAAATTACAATTCAAAATGAAGTTTTGACATCAATTACATTTGTTAAAGAAAAGACATTTGAGACAACTGACTTTTACCTTAAGAATTTTAGATTCGAAATTAATACAAGACATTTCATGAAAAATGCATCGACAAGTTAAAATAGGACCGTTAGACAATTTTAATCTACAAATGGTATTTATTTAACTGAATACAGCCGTAACTGTAATACGGAAAACCATTAAAATGAATGGACCAAGACGAATAACAATTTAAGTTACAATCATAGGCCTGTTAACATACATAATGCGATTAGAATAAATAAATTGCGTACTATTTGAATTACATTTAGAACCACTTATCTGTCAGGTAGACCTTCCTAGATCGGATTAGCCGTTGCAAATAACGTATAATTTGAATAGCACTTTTTGAGATTACCCTAATTCCGTATACAGTAAATCTATACTGGGTCAAAAAAAACTCAGTACCCGATTTCTTTACGGTAAAACATGAGACTATTTCTTGAGTATCTTCAGTTAGGAAAATGTAACACGGAGTTTCTACGTTTTCTTCCGTTAAATTTTAAAGAAAGATTATTTTACGTCTTGAATTTATCTGAGCCAAACCTCTTCGCTTTACGAGTAATTTACTCAAAGTTAGAGGGACAATTTCATTTCTATTTGCCACATCCGATTTTTTTAAGTATGAATTTAACTTAAATTTCAAAGGGGGAATTTAACCTAATTTTCGTTTAATTTTTGGGCGAACTAATTCCTATTTGATTTTAGAATTTTTACACAAATCTGCTTGAGACTTTCAAGCCACGCCCAGAGTAGTACTGGTTTCTAAGGTTGCCGCTATTCTGCATACGTATATGACGTCACAATTCGGCACGTTTTCTCTGGTTATTGTAATTTTTAGGAAATATGATATAGGTATAACTAATTTGATTTAAGTTATTCTGTTATTCATACAGGTTCTAAAAATTCAAATGTATATCACTGTATTTCAGGGAGAATATTAATGTGTCTGTCAGCAATCAGATTTATAATTAGTTTGAATATTTTAACATCCATCAGATGCATTGTTGTATGATATATACAAGCGGTAGCTCGCTATCGCCCTCCGGGCAGGTAGCAGTATATGTCACAGTATATGTAGCAGTATATGTCACAGCTAGCTGTATATGTATATTGTAAATATACAGTATATATGTATACTGGTACTTACGTATTATCGGGACTACCAAACTATTATCGGGACTACCAAATTGTTTATGTATTTTTGCTCTCGTCCTTTTCGTTTTCGAAGTACTTACATTCACTTGTAATAGATATTAAATAGCTCGTGCTCGGCCGCGGAGTGGCCTAGGACCGGGAAACTTGACAGAGCACATCGGCAGCTCATGGGCTATCAGTTGGTGGTGGTTGCAGAATTTTCTGATGTGCCGTTTAGTCTGTGCACAGTTCCGAAGAAAGCGGACAGACACACAGACACATTTTAGCTCAATAGTATATATATATATATATACACACACACACACACACACACATATATATATATATATATACACACACACACGTATCATTTACATTTTTCGGTGTAAATGATATCATGATATCACCTTCAGAAAGCAGCCTGGCCATGATATCGAAGTCTTGGAGGACCTGAATACCCATCCTAATGTTAGCATCTCCGGATGTGGTCAACATGCAATGGAGACTCGCCTATATTCCACAAATTATACATTTTTTGATGTTGAATTGGTCACTCAGCCTCCCGGAGGCCCTAGGCGCAGTGATGACAGGCATAACAACTTTGTATGTTGATGGTTTGGGGACATACTGCGAGGTTGATGTTTGGTGAAATTTGGCTTGAACCCTCTGGAGAGACCTGGCGGAGATTTAATCATAACACTTTTGTGCCATTTGGCCTCGTTGGCCATGCAATATGTTATATAATGTTATAATGTTTCAGACCAACGAAGACCCTAGGATCCACTCATGGCTGGTCTACCTAACTGTGTTCGTAATTGTGTATTGTGCATGTCCTCCGTGGTGGCGGAGGGGACCTACAATTTTACGTGGGTTCCGAAACACAAGAACATAAGAAATTTTGGATCAAGTAAAGATAAGCACCCCCAGCCTTCTTTAATTAGCCTTATAAGGCTAACTAACGAAAATATCACGACCTAACCTAACCAATCGTCAAGGGCGTACAGTTGACTTAACGATTGGTTAGGTTAGGTCGTGATATTTTCGTTAGTTAGCCTTATAAGGCTAATTAAAGAAGGCTGGGGGTGCTTATCTTTACTTGATCCGAAATTTTTATAGTGGGCACACTAGGGGCCACTTCGGCCCATCGAGGTGGCACCAATATGTAAAAACTGCCTGTACATTGGCAACGACCAATTTTTACAAAACTAAATAATTATCAATTTAAAACTAATTAATTATCACTTTAAAACTAAAGATAGAATCTCTGGATCCAGAGGATCAAGTCATAATAGACTACTATCCACAAATATGTTACACTCTATATCTGTTTATAACCGACATGCAAATATATCAGATCCAAAGAATCCAGTCAATTTCATTACGGTATCCATCAATACCAGTACCTTGCCAACCAAAAATAAGTCATGGTCCATATCAATTGCGGACCAAGTCACAATTTACAACCATATACATTACAATATATAAACTTAGGAGGAAAAGTGTAGGTGTGGCTGTAAAGACTGTACAGTAGGGTGGAGCGAAAAATACTTGTTTTCTAGTATGAAGTTCTAATAGTGATTAAAAGTTGCATTTAGTGGACGATATATACCTGCCAAAATATGAGTTCATTTGTTTAATATTTTCAGCTGCCACCAGGGGGCTAAAGTTAACACAATTTTGGGTAAAAAGGAAAAAAATGCTTCTATTTTAGGTTTATCAAACTATTATAAAATTTTATCTTAGAATTATCTAATAGTTTGATTAAGATTCTTAAATGATAAAATTCGTTTTGTAAAAATGCCTTTTCATATGCTTAATATCTTCAGCTGCCACAAGAGGGCTGAATTAACTTAAAAATGACAATTAAGTATGATTCTGTATTTACTTGAAAAAGGGAACAGTAATAAATTAGGATGTCTCTCCTCCTTTATACTGGCTTGAGACAGTTAAGAAACGTTATTTCGTGCCTTAGCGGAGTTACCACCCTTTCCCCAACCAACCTCCCTCTAGAAAGGGTTCTTGCTGAAGACTATTTAGTAATTTGCTTTTGTGTCAAATTTTGGCTGTTTTTTCCTTGATTCTAATGTAGCACGAATCCAACCGTCTCTGTTTGTAGGTCCGCAGACTGATCCAGCAGCGTCTGTAACGAGCTTGACGCATCTCTCTACGGCTTGTGTATGACATGGAAACTGAAATAATTCTGAATGAAGAGTAGTACCATGTTTGATGCATGATTCAATATCATCAAGAGAAACTCCTTTGGTTATCGGTGGTTCTGCTATCTGAAAATCTTGCCACATAATGAGATCTGTATAGTCTTTGGCATAAAAATTTATTTCTGGCACCTTAAAATACCTGATAACATCTGTTTCTTGAATGCATGCCCTTGCTTTTATGATACGCCTAAATCCCAACTGACGCACATGCTCCCTTTCATCAGCTATCATTGCAATGAGAATGTTTTCTTGATTTGCGTAATATGCATTTCGCTGAATGACTGAGTCATGTACTCTCCTAAGCTCTTCACGGAGATACCGGCTTCTTGCAATCATATGCCACATATGTTTAGCACCATATTGGCATAATGGTTTACGCTTTATCTGAAACCACATTGGTGCGTATACCCTAACAATGAAAGTAGCTAATTCTTGTAAATTGCCTGAAGGATTCTCTGTGCTTGCATATAACCGCAGAGTCCTGTTTGCTGTGGTGAGCCACCTTGAATGTGATATATTGCCTGGACTCTTATGACTAAGACTCTTTGAGAATGTTCCACTTGATATAGCCTTGTGAATTTCAAGAAGGTATTTCTGGTCAGTACTTATGTCATCTACATCAACTTCACACATGTCCTCTTGAATTTCAATGGGTTTGAAGTTAACTATGGGAAGCTTTTCACAGTCTGAAAGTGCTCGGCCAATTTCTCCTGAAAATGCTCTTGGTCCAGTAGTGGTACCATCCAAGTGATGAAACAGATGGCGCAATGGAAGTTCATTAAGGTGTAAAAGGCATATCAGCCACTGCAATGGCTTATTAAAGGCTTCTTCCAGTAATCTTATTGTGCCTCCAATACTACCAGTGTTAACCACTGTCGAATCACAGCCAACTGCAACGATGTTCCCTATATCAACATTCCTTTCTTTCAAGCAATTCACTAGCGCTGTGCAAATGTATTTAGCTTTGCCACTGGAAGGTGTCACATGTGCAAAGTACAGAGAGTGTGGTTCAGATATTATGCTGATATGCTCTTCGCGTTTGGTTCTTTGGTGGTTAGAGCCATCACTCTCCTGGACTTGAATCATTGTTTTATCCTTTCTGCCATCAAAGTATAATCCCCGCATGGTTTTTGGCTCTCCTATCTGTTGTAGTTCCTTTCTCTGTTTTTGTCTTTCACGTCTTAGCTTACTTCTGTCTATAATATTCCCTTTGTCTTCGGGAGTAACAATTTTAAGATCTGCCAATACTGCAAAGCAATAGCAGCCCCAGCTCTGTCCGACATTTTAAATCTATCACAAGTAATTGCTAATGAAGGCAGTGGCTCACGCATCTGTTGTTCTGATATTACATATTGAGTCGAGGTTGTATCTTCCTCATTATCTTCAGATATCTCTTCTAGTTGTTGAAGTTCACTTGTCTCTGTTTCGATTTGTAAGTTGGACGTATTGGTTATAGCAGCACTAGTTGTTTGTGAGGATTCCAGACGTGCTTTTTCCATTTCCTTTCGATGTTCTCTTGCTTGTAATCGTCTTGTGTGTGCTATGTCAATGCTTCCTATCACCATTATTCTGCGTGTTCGTTGGTCATTTAAAAAATCCTGCTCTTTTGGAGGGACTTTCTTACTCTTTTCACATGAGCATCTCCTAAACTCCTTACATTTGCAGGTGCAGATGTCAAACAAAGTGCATTTTGAAGAGTTTTCAAATTCTTCAAGCTGATTTTTGTACTTAGGCTGATCCTTGCGTGACTTGTATGGCTTTAATAAGGACCTGTATTTATCATGGTACACTCGCATCATCTGTAAAACGCGTGTATGTGAAACTATTGGCAAAGAGGCCTTCTTCCAAATATTTTCTACCTTTTTGGAAACTGCCTCTGCTATTTCAGAAAATGAAGGCTCCTTGTTATTCATCTGCTCCTTCACTAAATGTTTTGTGAACAGGTAATCTTTCATAATGCAGTTATAAGTTGGTAGTTGCATATCACTCATCTCACAAGGTACTTCAAATATGGCACACTTCATATGTTCTCTAGTGAAATGTTTATATTTAGTATTTGATGCCATAATATTTTTAAGAAAAATTCACAATCACAAAATATCCTGTAACATCAAAACATTATATAATTAATATATATAATATATTTTATAAGTATATATAATATTATATAAATATATAATATATTATATAAATAAACTAAAATTATATAATACATTATAACAAGCATTTTATAATAAAATCAATATTATCTCTATATAAATCACTTTAAAATAAAGTTTTATAATATTCCGATCATATTAAAAAACTCTCCGATCAACTGAGCGACTAGGCCTACTACCTAAGAAGACAAGTGTTAACACACTGTTCTAATGACTCACAGAAAGAAATTCCTTCACACCAAAACCCTCCCCCACAACCCTCCCCAAACCCTCCCCCACAACACATTCAGTGTAGTCTCAACATGACTCAGTTACTCTAAATTGTGTTAACTTCAGCTCTCTTGTGGCAGCTGAAGATATTAAGCATATGAAAAGGCATTTTTACAAAACGAATTCCTATCATTTAAGAATCTTAATCAAACTATTAGATAATTCTAAGATAAAATTTTATAATAGTTTGACAAACCTAAAATAGAAGCATTTTTTTCCTTTTTACACAAAATTGTGTTAACTTTAGCCCCCTGGTGGCAGCTGATAATTTTAAACAAATGAACTCATATTTTGGCAGGCATATTTCGTCCACTAAATGCAACTTTTAATCACTATTAGAACTTCATACTAGAAAAAAGGATTTTTCGCTCCACCCTACTGTACAGTAATGCAGAAATGTGTGTGCACCCATTTTGGGTCTCCCATTTAAAGGTGTTTGTGGGGCAAGTGAAGATCATGAGTTTTTCAATACCTTACAGTACTATGGAGGGCACCGCTCGGCAGAGGAATCTCTTTAAATGGGATGTGTAAAGACAGAGAGTATCCCCTAACCCAAGATGCTGCCTCCCTATATCCCACAACACTTGTGTTGAGCTGTGGGATCTATCATCTAAATGTACATAATATATATGAAATAAACTAGTACCATTCATGCAATAAAAATGGGCTTAAACACTATCACTAGATGTCCCTTGCAGACACCAAACTACCCAACCTTCTTTTGAAAGAATCAATTGCATTTGAAGTCACCACTTCTTCTGTCAGACTGTTCCAAAACTTAATTACTCTGTTTGTAAAACTATGTTCTCTTAAATTTGTTCTACATCTTGGCTTAAATAATTTCATACTATGACCTCTAGTCTGGTTATTGTGGTCGTTAATGAAAAGAGAATCAAAATCTATCTTATCCAACCCTTAATTTTACTACCTTAAACTATACCCAATCTATCAACATATGCGTCTAATCGATTTTTAAACATGTTTAAGACGTGCTACTAATTACTTCTACCGGCAAACTATTCCAGCTATTTACTATTCTATGCGTAAAAAAGTTTTTCGCAACTGCTGTCTCGAACCTTCTACTTGTCAACTTACACCCGTTATTTCTAGTCCTATTATATTGAGATATTTCGAAAAAGCTATCTCTATCTACGTTATCGAACCCATTCATAATTTTGAAAACCTGGATCTTTTTATTTTTTAAATCACAGTCACATAGGCTTCTCGGCTCCCCCTGAAACACGGTTCAGTGGGCACAAAAGATTGTCCCGAGAGGGCCCCTTACAAAGAAAACAAAGCCCGCGGCCCATTACACTTCAATTCAGAATCTGGAAAGAAGGGAAACAAGTATAAAAAATTAGAATGACATGTCGATAGATCAGGCAAGCTGACGTGAAATAATCACTTGTTCATGGGTCAAGGTTACAGTTCAGGTCATCACAAGTATCGTAATCACATGTGTCCTATCGAACCGTCTGATATAATACGTCACATGGCATAGTTTATACTATTTTTAGAGAAAATAAACCCAGTGATCGCCTGATTGACAATATGACCTCGTGTGTGTGACCTGGTGTCCTGAGGCGTTGCACGTGTCCTACAAGGTGCCTTTATTTTATTACAAAGATCATTTTGACACCAGAACCAGCTTTCTAGACCTTTGGGGAGCTGATCTAGAGGCATATTTGGCATTTAACCTTGAAACCTTGATTGACCTTGACTTTGAAACCTTTGCCCTGCAGGGTAAAAAAATTTCCGTCACCCCATAGAACATCTGTACCAAAATTAAGGCTTTTCAACACTGTTGCGGCAAAGTTGTCTTTTACAGATATTCTCCTAACTAGTTCATTCTACGTCGAAAGCGTCTTTGGGCAGCGACAGTTGAACCACTTTCACGCACAAATGAAACAACTTTTACCTTCTCTCTTGTTGTCATCTTATTCACTTTGAAAAATAAGGTAATGAACAGAGAAATAAAACTTAGAATGTACTGTACAGTAGCAATAACTTATTAAGCCAACATAGTGTACCACAGGGCTCAGTCTTTGGTCCACTGTTATTTTTGTTATATGATATGTACTCGTAAATGACCTTCCACGCTCATCTGATATACTTACTGTAACTTCATAATATTTGCAGAAGATACAAATGCGTCTTTCTCTTGCAAAGCTATTAATTCACCAATGAATACGAGTATTAAATGCAAAACTTCACTTTTTTACGTGGAGTGGAGGTCGAAATGTGACAATAAAACCCACACTAATAGACGGAGTTTATTTCCACAACAGTTTCGATGCCCACTGGCATCCTCTTCGGGTGGATACAGAAAAACGAATGAACAAAAGTGAGTAAGAAAACAATCCAGGAAAGGTAAGAAACATTCTAGAAGAGCAGAGACCATTAAAAAATTCACACCTAGGTTAGATCCCGTTCATCCGACACCGGAAGGGATTTTTTGACCAAGAATCTCATTAAAGGGTTTAGCTTATAAGTACCTTCGTACAAATTAAAATTATCTCCTTGTTCTATACATACAGATTCTATTATTTTTCTTTTGACATAATTATTACATTTATAAAGTAACTTACTTGATTCCCAATCTATGGCATGATTATTTTGGCTGGCGTGATAAAACATTGCATTATTAGTGTTACAACATCTGAAGGCATATTTATGTTCTTTAATACGAGTTTCAATATTTCCTGCAGTTTCTCCTGCATATACTAAATCACAATTTTCACAGAGAATGCTGTAGACACCCGCTTTCTCCTGTTTTGCGAAGTTATTCATAACCAATTTACTTTTTACAGTAGACGAATATTTGAACGCCAAATCAAACCTAAAATCTTTCGTCAAAAGTTTTAAACTTTTTAAGCCGGAAATGTAAGGCAAACTCAAATATGTATTGTTTTTGGTTAAATAAAGGTTCCCGAGGGGATTGTTTTCTTACTCACTTTTGTTCATTCGTTTTTCTGTATCTACTCGAAGAGGATGCCAGTGAGCATCGAAACTGTTGTGGAAATAATCTCCGTCTATTAGTGTGGGTTTTATTGCCATGAATACGAGTATATTTAAATCAGAATTTATCAATGTAATGAAATGGTTCACCACCAATAAACTCTTCCTAAATACCAGTAAAACAAATTTCGTGATTTTTACTAATGAACGAAATGTGTATTTTCATGAACTAACTGTAGATGAAATCGCTGTAACAAAATTTCTTGGTGTAATGATAGATTAGAATTTGCAAAGGAATGATCATGTAAATTATATCCCAAAAAAGATTTCAAGGAGGGTTTCTATATTGTTTAAACTTTCAAATGTCGTCCCTAAACAGGTTTTATCAACTCTGTATCATACTTTTGTTCTTCCTTATATAACGTACTGTACCCTTGTTTGGGGAAACTCCACTAATAAAGTTTTAAACAGTATCTTTGTCATCCAAAAACGAGCAATAAGATTATCTGATGCTGATTTCCATGATAATTCCAGTTCGTTGTTTAATTCATTGTTCGTTGCTCGTATCATCGCTTAAATGGCTCTATGTTCATTGACATGAATCACTGTAATAGTTTTATTTTCTGTAATTCTCTCCTTTGAGGTGAAAAACCGTCAAGAGTCACAGCTGCAGTGGGTCAACACTTAAGTTGTAACATGGAATTTATTAATACAAAACAATTCTATGCATTTAGGATGCTGCTTCAATACAAAACATTCTTCGTTTCTAAATATTATTTCTCTCAGTGACTCTTTATTACTATTTCAGTGTTGGTGATCTCGAAATAGCATTTGCTCCGGATATAACAATGTCATACCAGTAGTATCCATTCAGCTGTCGTCCATTTGCCAATTGGGAGATATTCTAAGCAGTGACGTATGAAACCTACAGATACCCATCAATCTGGTAATGTTATAATGTTATTAAAATTTAATATGCATCAAAACATTGATTTGCATTCATAAACAGACTATATATGTATTTATATATATCAGGTTTTTGCTCTGTCTTTGTTATAACACAAAATAACATCTGAATCTATGTTCAATATTAAATGTATATAAATAAATAAATTAATTAATTAATCAATTTGGAATTTGCTCAGGGCGCAATGATGCCTGCTAACAGCTCTATTTTCATACATTGAAACTTCAGTTCGTTCAGGCTTGCCAATACCATGAACACGTCTGAAGGTTTTTTTTTAGTTTTTGCAAGACCATATTTTATTAACTTCATTGATAATATATATACCCTTCTTGAATTTATATTTACTTATTAATTTATGTTTCCTTAGTAATATGTAAACCAGAGTGATGAATGGAAATAATTATGTTCTAAAGACATTTGGCAATGAGTCAACCAACCAATCAGCGATAAACCCCAGATTCATTCATAAAATGTTACAACCGTTTGTAGTACACACAATAAATATATGCCAGGTGTCGCTATCTGTTCTCAAGAGTGTCCTAAGAATAATGAGCGCAACCCTACCTTACACTTGACGGCATAAAAATTTAAAATGCAATATTTTGCGTTCAGTGCAGTACAATAGCTGCGCAAGTCTTGGTAACTGCCTATTAGCTTCATTTCATAATTTTTGTACTTAATCACGCATTTCATATGAAGATCTTTAATACGGAATTTTTATATATTAAATGTAAAAAACTGTTAAAAAAAAATTCTAAACCTCCTTAATCACATTTAAAAAAAAAAATTTGTCGATACCTGTAAAAATAATGTTTCAAATAATATTTGAATACGCAAAAGATCTCGGAATCGCGTTTCCTTTTCCTTGTGGATGTGCATCATTTATTTATTTCACATGTTTAATTGTGAAATTCATCCCATATATATATATATATATCAGAACCGACAAAAGATATTAAATTACAAAATGAAATTTAAAAATTAATAATTTCGGTCCCCACAAACCATCGTCTTTACATTATATTACTATAAAAATAACATCAAAGAGATGCATTCAGCCATGACAGTCGAACACAAATGAAAAGTTTATAGAACAAGAGCAGCTTCAATTTGATTATTATCTAAATCTGGCAGGTGGAAACATCAAACATACATGTAAATAAATAATAGGAATCTTAGCTGGCATCTTTAGGCTACTGAGAGTTTTGAGCGTTGATTTAATATATTAAAAATGAACTAAGATGTTTCAAAAGAGAATTATTAGAATTAACGTTTTTATGAATACAAAGGAATACAAACGACGCCAAACAGCAACAGAGCGGCTGGTCCCTACGAGGTTGTCTGTTTAAGAAGGAAGGTTAAAAGAAGGAAGAAAATTTAAAGACGAGTGAAAGTTTTAAAGCAAAGCAAAGAAAAGAGGTTGAAAGGAAAGAAATAAATTTAAAGATAAAGAGAACATTTTAAAGTACAGAGGAGGGAATCCGAGTGAAAATTCTACGATACTTCTCCGAGCTAACAAATGCTTCCAACTCGGGGTTTAAGGCAAGATAAGCAGCTAATCTCTTTTTAAAGGATTCGATCGAATTACTTTGAAATACGGTGGGTAACAATCCATTTCACAAATTAACTATACGATTGAAGAAAAAATTTTCAGTTTCATTAAAATTAAAATGTTTACCCACTAATTTGAAACCATTACCGCGAGTTCTATTTACATTTCTGAAGGTGAAATATTTTTCCCCGTCGACATTATCAAAACCTTTAATTATTTTAAATACCTGGATTAAATTTCCTCAAATTCGCCTTTCTGAAAACAAGCGAGAACAAATTTAACGTTTCTGAACGGCAGCGTATGATTTGTTTCTAAGTTTAAGAATCATCTTAATAGCCTGTCGCTGCACTCTCTCCGTTCTGTCTATGTCCTGTCCTAAATATGGGGACCAGTACTGAACGCAGTATTCCAGGTGAGTGCGTACTAAGGAATTATATAATGTTAGCATTATTTTCTCCGACTTAAATTCAAATGATCTACCAATAAATCCTAAGATTCTATTGCTTACTCGGTTTAAGGGTGTTGGCATCAATAATACCCAAATCTTTCTCTTCCGTAACACTTGTTAGAGTCTTGTCGCGTATAAAATACTTTTCTTTAAAGCTGTTTCTACCGATATGCAACGTTTTACATTTATCTATATTAAAGTTCATTTCTCAAATTTTTGCTCACTCGAGTAATTTATTAATATCTTCTTGAATCTGCAAACGTTCTGCCACTGATTTTCCTCGTCTTCCTAGTTTGGCATCATCCGCAAATTTTGAAATTATACTGTTAATTTCTGTGTCGATGTCATTGATATAAATAAGTAAAAGAACTGGTCCAAGAACTGATCCCTGAGGCATACCGCTAGTTACACTTTTCCAGTTAGACGCTTTGCCATTAATGACCACTCTTTGTTTACGTCCACTAAACCAATTTCCGATCCATTTGAGACCATTAGAAGAGAAGAATTTATTTAAAACAACCGTCATTTGTAAGTCATCGTAAATATTTTCGTTGTTTTCGCCTATGAGTGGACCTATAGTGTGCTAAGCTACTTTTTTATTCCTAACATAATTATAGAATTCCTTCTGATTCGATTTAATTTGGTTCACTATATACAGCTCATATTTGTGCTTACTTTTTCTGATAAGTTTTTTACTTTGCCTTCTCAATAGCTTGTAAGCATTTTCATCGGACAGATTATTTGTTCCTTTAAATTTAAAATCCGCGTTCCTATTCAACGTTGAGCTACTCTTAATTTGATCATTCCACCATTTAGGTTTAACAGACTTCACCAGTCTCTTTACGTAATGGGATTTTATTTGATTCTAAACGTTTAAACTAATTATAAAAGGAAGTCCATGTGCTATTAATATCATTGTGCGATAGTCTTATCCCAGTTATGGGTCGAAAGTTTCACTTTCATGTCACGAAATTTAGCTCTTTTAAAATCCAAAACGTATTCCAGGCTATCCGAATTATGGATATTAATTTTAAGTTCAAATGTTATTTGCCTTGATCACTGGTGAAGAAGTAGTTTTCTACGAAGATATTATCAATTACTTACTTACTCTGTACTTAAAACTAAATCTAGAATATTGCGTTCTCTAGTGAGCTCTTTGACCATTTGAAAAGTGAACTTTCAAGAAAACCAAAACCCTCGTACAGTTGACGACCGGAATTAGACTGTAACATGAATAAAATAGGATATCTAAATTTCGTTATTCTACAGATGACGACAAGAATCTCGACTGTCGAAGCCAACACAGTAATCAAATGAATCAGGATGTTAGTGTCTCCGAGCAACTGATACAATGAGCAAACCAACAAACCAACCAAACCAACTATTTTTATTATCTATTTTAACATCATATCGACACTGATATAACCGTTCATTAAGGTCGACAGTTTCGCCAACGTATTTCTTACAAAAATACCTACAAGGATTAGAGACAATACCATTATCTTTAACCCTTTTCATTAAATAAGATTTCACAATATGACCCATAATTGTAGAGGTGGAGACCACCACCAGTTTAATGATATTAGGGATAAAATTTCCACATCAAAATCCAAATTAATAGAACTTTCAAATAAATGTTATCTTTATTATCATTGTTTTTAATGATTTTATAGAATGCTCTTTTTATGAGGTGCAGTGACAAATTTTAATGAAACTCAATTAACAATTTTTTTTACTAAGACAGATTTTAAGGTGATTAAATGCTTTTCCCACAAACTGGAGTCATACTTCCTTAATACTCTATAGTAAACAGCAGGAATAACGGAACGTGTGTTGTTAATAGTTAGTGATTCGAAAATGAATGTACATAATTGTTATAGTTTGTCAGGTTTTTTTTAGACTCTTAAAAGTATTTTAGGATTAAAATTCCTTATGAGAGGACATCTTTTTTGTAACTTATAATTGTTTTCGAGTTCATACGGGAATTATATGGTAGGAAAAATATTGTTCAAGTGGTGAATTTCATCTAAAAATACCATTATCATCAATACACCGGAACCAATTCGGTTCGAGAATAAGAATCTCAGATAAAAACGAGTTTCCAAAAATGTCATAATTAAATTAGAAAGAAATGAGGAACCGAAGACTCCATTGGAAGAATCCGTTTCCGGAGAAAGAATTCATTATTAAGAAGAATCTGTTTCCGGAGAAAGAATTCGTTATTAAATCTGAAGTAATTGTGCTTACTACAAAACCTGATCAAACCAATAAAAACAGAAACCGAGAGTGGTAAGGAATTGATGAAATACCCAAAATGCATAACAGTGTCAAACTTGACGAACTTAACACACTAGTTGAAAGTGTGTTATGTCATTATTTGATTTATGAAATTCATGAATCAAATAATGACTCGCAACAGACATGGAAATTAATTAACAAAACCAAAAGAGAACCCTAAATTTACAAAGAAACTTTATGCAGATAGTAATTATGTTAATTAATGATAAAAAAATATGAAAACTCCAGTAACAATTCTCAGTAGTAGGAAGCGGGCAGCGGAAACATTCCAGTCCCTTAATTACTTCGGAGATTTTATGGTCGGAGAAAAACCCGTAGAATTTCTTTCTCCCAACCTCCACAGACGTAAATACAGCGATAAAACAAAAATTGTGCAATAGATTACCTTTATCTAACAAAAATATATAATTATGCGACGATATTATTCGTGTATGAGCCATTTGTATTTAGAAGAGTAAATCCAAAAATCCCTTCAAACTACCGCTTAATATTTATCTTGTCGACCATGGAAAAAATCTTTCAGAAAACTCTATAAAGACAATTAATAAATTTCCTTATGAGGAATGCATACTGTCTCCTCATCAGTGCGGCTTTAATTAAGGCAAAGAAATCTATGGAAGATGATGATATTGCATTAACGGAGGAGTTCTGTAAAAATATAAATATAAATTAACGTAAATACAACTTTCTGAATCTTTTTAAGCGTTTCCCTTCAATAGAAACTCAATCACGATCCAAAAACCAGCTAACTTGTACGAAGTAAGGATACATCAGGCTGAAGTCTTCCTGAAATTATAGAAAACAATATGTCAGACTAAACAACAATGAGCATGCATCACTTTCATTCTACCACACTCAAGCGTACCACAGACTTTAGTTTGATAATGAGCTCCTTCTATTCATATGCCATACAGATGACTAATAATTGCTACAACGTAACAGATATACAGTATGCAAATGACAACATTCCTCATATCTGATAACGACTTAGCCACTCTACGAGAAAGAACAGAGCTCATCGGTATTTATAACTGGCCAAATGCAAATAAATTAGCTTTGAATCTTTCAAAGACATCATATACTCTAGAATCATAATAAAAAACAGAATATGAATTTAAATATAAGTATAGATAGTACAGGGTGATCCGTTTTGGTATGGATAAAATAAGATTGTTGTGAAATGGAAACAGTAACATTGTATAGTTTAATATTTGGCAAACAATGCCCACGAAGATGGTACATTGTGACAACCCTAATTAGTCTTCAACATGACCCCCCCACTTCCGGACACGACAGAGGTCATAACGATAGGCTAATTCTTACGACCACCTGCATGTGGTTTAGTGATAGACCCCGTTTCTTCAAATGTGAGGTACCACTGCACTATAGAGTCATATTTAGGAGCTTTTCGAACACCATACACACGGCGAAACTCAGGCTGTACTGCTGTCACACTCTCAAACTTAGCATGCCAAATGACACACTTCGTACGTTGTTGTGCATTCGCTGCCATCTTGGAAACTGGCATGTCTCATAAGTCTGACAGCAGATGGCGCTCTTACGTCTGGCAGCGGATAGCATAGCCTATTACAAACTCCCACATTTTATGACCACACGTGCAACAGATGAGCGCTGTATCACTTCTCGGTAGATTCTCACAGCGTTTTTATTTTATCCATACCCAAACGGATCACCCTGTACATTAGGCAAGAGAATTAATGGAATTTGGTATTACTGTAGATGTACAGTATAGTTCCAGAGTACCTCTCCATTAACACTCACAAATAAGTTGAAATAACACACCAAATTAGATAGAACAATAATAAAAACTATATACCGGGTGATTACAAACAATCTTCCCGATTTTAAACATTTATTATGAAAAACCTAACAAAGCTACAGCGAAAAGCAAGATATACAAATAAAGAATATTTCAGGGAATTTTTATTTGTAATATTGAACACGTCATAGATAGCCATAAGGTTAATGAATTTTTGTGCTCTTACCGCTGAGAAAGTGTACGGGCCATTCTTCTTTGCTGACAAACAATTAACGGTATCATTTACCACGACATGCTACAGCTGTGGCTGTTGCCCCAGCTACTAGAGGACGAAGCTGATGTGTTGTTTTAGCAGGATGGTGTGCCACCCTATTTCCACAATGAGGTTACAACATTCCTGAATGAGCAATTGCCTGATCGTTGGATCGGGCGTGAAGGAGGCCCATTCCTTGGTCGGCTCGTCCGCCCGATCTAACCCCCCTTCACTTCCTCTGGGACTATGTCAAAATTAAAGTTTTTGTTCCACCAATGGCAACAACTTTGGAGTATTTGAAAGAAAGGATACGTGAGGCTCTTAGAAAAGTTCAGTATGATATGCTACAAAATGTTTGGAGGGAAACAGAATACTGCTTTGATGTTTGCAGAGCCACAAAAGGAGCTCATATTCAACTTCAATAGCTTGTAAATAAAACTTTTTGAGTTCTTCTTTATTTGTATCTCTTTTCGCTGCAGCTTTGTTAGTTTTTTCATAAATCATTCCAGGGTAAACCAGAGAAATACTGCCTAAGAGCCTTCCAATCAACTGCGCTAAAGTGCCACAGGGGTCTCCCCTTGGGAGGATCCAGAGGCCGGATTGGAGCGATAGGACAGGAAACAGCTATAAAATTGTGGTCGAAGGAGCCCAACGGAGAAAAAAGTTTCACAAAGTAAGAAGAAGGATGAGTGGTGAGAAATAAACTCAGAATGTTGAGCATATCTACAAGGCTATCGGGGATACGAGAATGGTGTCGTACAATTTGCTTTAGCTCATTCAGGATAGGGAAGTTATAAGCTAGTTCACCAGGGAGGAAAGCCAAAGATGGTGTTGAACGTTGAAATCACCTAAAATGGGGAATTTAGCGAAAAGAGAGTGGGATAGAATGTGTTCCACTTTGGAAGTGAGGTAGTCAAAGAATTTTGGATAGTCAGTAGAATTAGAAGAAAGGTAGATAGCGCAAATGTATTTAGTTTGAGATTGGCATGCAAGTCGTAGTTAGAGGGTGTAGAATTCGAAGGATTCAAGTTCAGAAATACAAGAGCAAGTTAGGGTGTTATGTACATATACGCAAGACCTCTTCAGATTATCCCCATAATGTGCAGGTTTGACTTTGCACGAGTGTTTTATGTATGACGACTTGATGTAAGTGTAATAATTAAAATCAGTGAGTAGGATCAGAAACTAGCACAGCACTCAGGTCAACTAATGCTGCCCATTGCACTAACTCCTCCATTATTAATACCGGCACTATCAGGAATCGAACTCCCGACGTCAGTATCTTCACTTCGCTTATAGGGAAACGGTGTTATTCACTGAGCTACAGGCGCTGGTTTAAGTAGGTGTAATTTATTCAGGTTTTTCTGTAAATGAGGGCTGCCTTGTGACCACGTCGCAACACCACTTCCCGTTAGACCAGCCGGGTTCAGTGACCTTGGGTGTATTCAGTAGATGGATGAGTGGACCGTACTCTGCGTTCGGATGATGTAGTGACCGTAATTCGTATCTCACGTAAAGGTGTAGGTTTCCATCACAGTTTGGCTCTCTTCTTCTCTTTATATGTGGGGGGAGGGCGTTTCTGCGGGCGTTCGCCCTTGGCCCCTCAGTCCTGCATAAATATATATATATATATCGGGTGGGCCAAAAAAATATTACCCAACTTTTAAAAAACCCATTGTGGTTCACCCTGTATATTGATATTACTGCTGAGGCTGTATGTTGTACCCATACTTTTACTCTTTCAAAAGCTGGCTTTAAATCTAGATTCAACGTCCCAGGAGTAGAGGTACAGGCTCACAACTGGAGGGAGGTATCAGAATATGGTGCTCAATTGAAAGGCGGTCAAAGTCAGCAACTGATACTTTCAGATGACAGTCAGTTTCTCCATAAATAATTAATTTTCCTAACTTTTACACAAAATAATTAATTTATTTCCTTTTTCATTTCAGACCATCATTCTTCTATAGTTGGTGAACAAGTTATAACAATGAAATACTCTTTGGAAGATGAAGCTTTGATATTAAACCTGCGTAAGGAGAAACATTGAGGTGCAAAAACGAATGAAGAGAGAGTTTCCAAATAATGATGGACGATACCTGGACTTCAATATCTCAAAGAAAATCGATATCACAGGGTCGACCAAACGAAAAGAAGGCAGTGGAAGGCCAAAAACATCACGTACTGAGGAAAATATTGACACGGTTTCATCCATGATATGCAATCAAGAAGAACGGCCCAACACCCACAAGTCCTTTAGAGAAATTTCAAAAACTACCGGTATTTTGTCGCTCTAGTGTTCGTCGTATAGTAAAAGATGATCTAGGTCTTAAATGTTTTGAGTCGAAGTTCATAAGCTCTCTGCATCAAATAAGCAAGCAAGAGTTGAAAAATGTCGTGCTGTTTGATTGATTCCCAGACAGAGAAGTGTCGAAAATATGGTTCAGCGACGAGAAGACCTTTACGTTTGCTTCAACAATAAACACAAAATGACCGAGTTTATGGAAGACAGGACAAAAAATTTATCAGTCCAGATCGACTTTGCAGGGATCGTCCGCATTTTTCTCAAAAAGTCATGGTTTTCATCTTTACTTTAAAGTTAGGGAAGTCAGAGATTGTTTTTCTTGATCCAAATGCCAAAATCACTGCTGCTTATTGCCAAGAAAAAATTCTTGATGCGGTACTGCCGTCGATAAGGGAGAAGTCAAGAAACAACTTTGTGATCCAACAAGATAGTGCCACAAGCCATACAACTCGCACAACTCGGGAGTATCTCGACTGAAATGTTTCGGATTATATTGAACCAGAATTCTGGCGTGAATAGCCCAGATTACGCTCTCTGGGGTGTTCTACAAGAATTGGTTTATAAAGGAAAGGAGATCAATTCCGTCGAAGATCTGAAGGAAAGTATTACTGCAGGCCACAGAAAGATATCACAACGATTCATAAATGCTGCAATAGATCAATGACGAGTAAGGCTGCAAGCGTGCATTGATAATGGAGGAGGGCACATTCTGCATAATCTTGGACTCAATTAGGTAACTGTATAGAAACAGCGAATTACAAAATAATGGTTACAGTTAGCAAAAATCCAACTTCACCACGAAATAGACCATGAAATTCTATACAGGACACATATATTGATTGCACAAATAACATTTGATAAAGGTAAAATTATATTGTTCAGAATCAGGGTAATAGTTTTTTATGGCCCATCCTGTATATATATATATATATGTATATGATGAATAAAACCACGAAGGAAAGGAAACACAAAATGGTGCTCAAGCGCTTTCGTCTAATGACATCCTCAGGAACACTGAAGTACATAAAAAGGTTAAGCCTATATATAGGTTACAGAAAGAAAAAAAAGAAAAAATAAATAACATACACACACACACACATATATATATATATATATATATATATATATATACATACATACATATCTATATATACAAATACATACATACATACATACATACATATATATACAATAAACAGAGAAGTAAAAATAAAAAATTAAAAATTAAAACCTTAAAGGATTACCAGTGAGGCGTACAGATTTGTAAGGAAAAATATCGATTTTTAGCACAAGATCAAATGGATTATAAAAATACAAATTTATACTGGAACTCTGCCCGGGTTTTAACACACTGCTGCCTATGGTCAGGTTTCGATATATATAAAAAAAAATATATAAAATGCAAATTAAAAGTTAATCGATTTTTAGCACAAGATCAAATGGATTATAAAAATACAAATTTATACTGGAACTCTGCCCGGGTTTTAACACACTGCTGCCTATGGTCAGGTTTCGATATATATAAAAAAAATAAAATGCAAATTAAAAGTTAATAAAGTAGAAGACAAGTTTACCAAAGATTTAATGTTTTACCCTTCTTATCTAAATCTGTTTTAAAGGAATTCAAAATAACAGGATCGAGTTGAAAAAGACCTTTGCTTATGTTGAAGTTATTTGAAAGTTGGATAATGGCAGACTCAAGAATATTTCTATTAACAATGTTGCTTGAATGGAATAAAACTGAAGCATTATTCCAATCAATACAGTGGGCTAACTCTGACAAATGGACAAAAAGGGCACTGGACAACTGTCCTGTTCTAACGGAATATTGATGCTGTTTTATACGTGTGTGCAAATCCTTTCCCGTCTGACCTATGTAAAAGGAATCACATTGTTTACAACCAATTTTATAGATAATGCCTGAATTATTGGTAGGGCTATTTTTTACTATGATATTTTTCACAATATTGTTATATGAAAATACTACATTAATATCCAAAAGTTTAAGTACATTAGCAATGCCTAAAAAGCCCGGGAAAAATGGAAGTACTAAAATATTTTTTGACAAAGTACGAGTGTTAATATTGACACGATAGAAAGTTCGTTTTGCCTTGTTGAGACAAGATTCCATAAACGCAGATGGATAACACAAATCACTTCCAATACCGTTGATTTTTTCCAATTCGGCATCGATGTATTCCGGACTGGCGATCCTAAGGGCGCGGAGAAACATTGATGTAAATATGGCCTTCTTAGTGGGGGTATCATGTCCATATTTTCATCAATGTTTCTCCGCGCCCTTAGGATCGCCAGTCCGGAATACATCGATGCCGAATTGGAAAAAATCAGCGGTATTGGAAGTGATTTGTGTTATCCATCTGCGTTTATGGAATCTTGTCTCAACAAGGCAAAACGAACTTTCTTTCGTGTCAATATTAACACTCGTACTTTGTCAAAAAATATTTTAGTACTTCCATTTTTCCCGGGCTTTTTAGGCATTGCTAATGTACTTAAACTTTTGGATATTAATGTAGTATTTTCATATAACAATATTGTGAAAAATATCATAGTAAAAAATAGCCCTACCAATAATTCAGGCATTATCTATAAAATTGGGTGTAAACAATGTGATTCCTTTTACATAGGTCAGACGGGAAAGGATTTGCACACACGTATAAAACAGCATCAATATTCCGTTAGAACAGGACAGTTGTCCAGTGCCCTTTTTGTCCATTTGTCAGAGTTAGCCCACTGTATTGATTGGAATAATGCTTCAGTTTTATTCCATTCAAGCAACATTGTTAATAGAAATATTCTTGAGTCTGCCATTATCCAACTTTCAAATAACTTCAACATAAGCAAAGGTCTTTTTCAACTCGATCCTGTTATTTTGAATTCCTTTAAAACAGATTTAGATAAATAGGGTAAAACATTAAATCTTTGGTAAACTTGTCTTCTACTTTATTAACTTTTAATTTGCATTTTATTTTTTTATATATATCGAAACCTGACCATAGGCAGCAGTGTGTTAAAACCCGGGCAGAGTTCCAGTATAAATTTGTATTTTTATAATCCATTTGATCTTGTGCTAAAAATCGATTAACTTTTAATTTGCATTTTATATTTTTTTTTTTATATATCGAAACCTGACCATAGGCAGCAGTGTGTTAAAACCCGGGCAGAGTTCCAGTATAAATTTGTATTTTTATAATCCATTTGATCTTGTGCTAAAAATCGATATTTTTCCTTACAAATCTGTACGCCTCACTGGTAATCCTTTAAGGTTTTAATTTTTAATTTTTTATTTTTACTTCTCTGTTTATTGTATATATATGTATGTATGTATGTATGTATGTATGTATTTGTATATATAGATATGTATGTATATATATTATATATATATATATATATATATATATTATATATATATATGTGTGTGTGTATGTATGTTATTTATTTTTTCTTTTTTTCTTTCTGTAACCTATATATAGGCTTAACCTTTTTATGTACTTCAGTGTTCCTGAGGATGTCATTAGTCGAAAGCGCTTGAGCACCATTTTGTGTTTCCTTTCCTTCGTGGTTTTATTCATCATAAATATTTTTCACGTGTCACTTTCGTGAAATAATTTTCATATATGTATATATATATATATATTTTTTTTTTCTTCTACATACTCGCAGAAACCAATGCCCCAAGGGGGCACCTCCCGCATGCCGTAACATTATATACATTCAACTGCAAAGAACACGCAGTATAAATAACGTAAAGAACGACGCTTGTATAGGAGATATTCCGCGCAAGACGAGAGAGAGAGAACGAAACAAATGAAAAAATGAGGTAACCACCCGGGAATCGAATTCTGTGTTTCCTTTCCTTCATGGTTTTATTCATCATATATATATACTCTCTACTTCACCAGGCCAACTTGAGAGGAGGGCCGACAAGCTTGACCTTCGTGAAATAAGGAATCATCGCGCGGAACATTTGAAAGGTTGAAAGGTACGGTATATTCCAAAGTCTCTGAAAGAGGAAGTTCTATTTTGTTTAATTCAAATGGTACAAAGTATTTGACATACGAATGTCACGTAGTTTAGGGTAGGCTATCATGGAATTTACGGTAGAAAATAGCGTATTCTACAGCTTAGTGTTTTTTTTGGTGAATCGTTATTTCTACACAAAGAGTGTTGTGGAAGTGCAAAGTGATTTCAGAACACAATTAAATACTACCTACGGGCGGCCATTAATCTGCAAACATAGAACATTTTCCTCAGAAATGTAGGTTATCAGCAACGGAGAAAAAAATTGTCTTAATAAATCCTGTTTTCAGGCATTATGGCCACCCTGTATATATAGTTGGTCTACGCTCGCCTTATAACATTAATAACAACACTGGTCAACACAGAATTTTATTTGGCCAAAGAATACGTGCCTTGACCTAATGGAGCTATTGAAGAATAGGGACCCCAGCCTTCTTTAGTTAGCTTTATAAGGCTAACTAACGAAAATATCATGACCTAACCTAACCAATCGTCAAGGGCGTACAGTTAACCTAACGATTGGTTAGGTTAGGTCGTGATATTTTCGTTAGTTAGCCTTATAAGCCTAACTAAAGAAGGCTGGAGTCCCTATTCTTCAGTAGCTCCGACCTAATTTTCATAAGCTGATTCTAAAAATGCTGTAAAAAAGTTTCTATCATGGGTAGATTTCATGTTACACCCTTGATTAAATTAACAGGTCATGCATTTTCTCTATTCTCATTTGGGCTTTTTTCTGAAAACTTGGGAGTTCTGAGCAATGAGCATGGAAAACGCTTCCACCAGGACCTCTCAATAATGGAACATTGCTATCAAGGAAGATATAGCCCCGCAATGATGAGCTACTTCTGTTGGTTCCTACAGTGGGAGACCTGCTCATTTTACGAGAGGAAAACACGTACTGTAGCATATGACATTTTCCAGCTAAGAAATCTAACTAAACTCTGTTTGTATTGACTATTTCACGATCTTTTTATCATTTATCAATTGTATTTTGAAATGTAATCTACTTTGTACGTATTCTAAAGACTCGCGTTCCATTTAAAAATATGAAAAATAAAAACAATCGTAAGTTTATAGAAAACTGCTCATACCTGAAAATTTTGTCAGTGTCATGACTAAATACAGTATCTAGACGTGATAGAGAATTTCGAGTATTATCATTGAAATCAGCAGGTCCAAATTAACTAAGTGAAAACTCTTTTGTATCAGTTAAAGACAAAAAGTTGAAAATTGTTTTCTGGTGTAATCTGTTATTATAAGTGAACTGAAAATCCCCACAAATTTTTGTCATTGATTAATTCTTAAAAACAAACTGCCAACAACAAATTAATAGCTGTACTAATTATATCTGCAGCTTATTAAATTATACGCTGTTTTTTATACAGTGTCAACACAGTGGCACTTATAAGATTCGAACAGAGAAATATTTCAGTTGTATGCGTCCTTATCTTTTGTAACATACATAGGATAGTTATGAAAAGTTTACCGTTCGTTTGGAAAAATTTAACAAATAAAGAAATTAGTTCAACTCCAATATATGTATAATGTAAAATATCAAGGAATTTGGGGAAAATAAAAAAGTTTGAATACAAAAATTTTCATACATTTATTTACAAAATTATTTAATACTTTGTGTGTCCACCTTTTGGTTGAATGACTTCAACGATTCGTTTTGGGTATCTTTCTACAAGGTTTCGACACCTCTCAGTAGAAATTTTAGCCCATTATACTAAAGAAAATTGTTGCAATTCATTCAAATTCGAAGGGTTTCTCTTGCGAGTAGCTGTTTACAAATCAAATAAAAAATTATCGATTAAATTGAGAGCTGGACTTTGACTAGGCCACTCGGGAAGCTTGAAATTCTTTTGTTGAAGCCCTTTCATGTTGCTCTTACTTTTATGTTTTGGATCATTATCTTGTTGCAGTACCCAATTGCGACCCATTCGTAACTCCCGAACTGAAGACAATACATTTTCTTCTAAATTTTCCTGATATTTTTTCGATTTCAAGATGCCATTCATGACAACAAGCTTTCCTGGACTAGAAGCACTAAAGCATCCCCATAGAAGTACACTACCACCACCATGATTCACTGGGAAGGATGTTTTTTTTCTTCCAATGCAGTATGATTTTCGCCAAACATACCGTCGCTCTTTGTTCCCAACTAATTCCATTTTGGTTTCGTCTGTCCGGATAACTTTATTCTAGAATGTAAATCCATCATTCTGATGATCCTTTTCGTATTTTAAATGAGCTTCTTTGTGCACTTTTCCTAGCAGAGGTTTTCTTCGTACAACTCTTCCATACAAACCATTCTTTCTCAATGTACGACGTACAGTAGAGGAATGGACATCGATCTTAGACAGTCTTAATGTTTGGCAAATATCAACTGCAGTCACTCGTCGATTCGTAACAGCTATTCTTTCAATCCCTCTAGCTGTACGTTCTGAAATCTTGCAAGGTCGTCCACATTTTGGTGGAGTTTTGATTGTTCCAATGCCTTTCCATTTTTTTATAACTGCAGCAACCGTCGTAAATGGAATTCGAAGATCTCCTATCTTCCTATAATTCTTTCCAGATTCGTGGGCAGCAAGAACAAATGAGGGGTCCCGCGTCTTACGGTACCTAAGCGCCAAAATTAAAATTCGTCAGAAAATCGCCTCCAAAGTTCAGCAATATTCTGGCAATAGTATCTCTGTTATTAATTGAGCTAGAACGTTAATTTTTGGCTAAATTAGAGTTCTAAGTATGCTAATGAAGATGTTGATGAGTTTTTGGAATAGATTTTCATGTTTTATATTTTAGATATATTTTTTTTTATTTTTTAATTTTCTTATTATGCCGAACTTTGGGTGAACTTTTGGCTGGCTATAGAGGTGAAAAAAGTAGTTCGCTTCATAAGGTTTTCAACCATACTTTTAGTATCGTAAGGTCATTATAACCCAAACCACGCGATAGAGGAAGGGTGAAAATAGTGATATCCATCAAAACCACGTTTTCGCCTGTGGTGGCGCTTAGGTACCCTAAGACGCGCGACCCCTCAAATCTCTTCAGATCGAGTTTTGGTATGATCACTGTTTTCAGCAGGGAATCATTACCTTTTCGTTCCTTCTTTTGAAGGTTCTCAGTAATTGTCCCGTAAATCTTTTTGCTTTGTTTATCGTTATCTGATTCTGTGTTTCAAATTTTTCATCATCGGTCATTATTACCCCTAAATCTTTTGCTTTTGTGCTTCTCTGAATTTCCTGTCTAATCGTATGCTGCTTGTTTAAGTTCTTCGTTTCTTCCATATCTCAAGAGTTGAAATTCATGTTATTGTCTTCTGACTATTTGTATATTCTGCTTGCCTCCCTCTGCAGGGTTTCCACCTCTTCTGCATTGCCGATTTTTCTGCTGATCTTTGTATCGTCAGCAAAGGATGTTACTGTACTGTTGTCAGCTACTCCAGTGCCTATATCTGTCAGAATAATAATGAAAAGGAATGAGGCTAATACTGTTCCTTGTGAAACAGAGCTGCGTACTTCCGATTCTGATGATGATATACCTTGGATTTTTACGACTGCTGCCGTTCCCTGAGGAAGTTGTAACTCTATCCCTATATATATATATATATATATATATATAGAGAGAGAGAGAGAGAGAGAGATTCCTCAAGCACTTTCTTAGTGAATCAGAAACTATTTTACGTGATAATTAATCGATGTGGTTAATGTGGTGCATGCCACGCAGGTGAGGAGATTTTAGTTTGCTGTGCGTGGAAAACTGTCGTTTACATTTATGCACACACACACACACACACACACACACACGGTTTTGGTCCCCGCATATTGAAATGCGGATAAGGCGCCATGTTTTAAACATCTGTTCTTTGCTGTTATGTTCCCGTAATTCTACAAAAGATGAAGCAGAAAATTTAATTTTAAATAAAAAATAAAGTATACATAAATCAAGAATGATTATTGACAACTCAGCGTGCAAAAGTTTAAATCTTATCTAATTCCTTGCTTCATTAACTGTGAAATATTTTGAATTTTTTTTCCATTAAAGGTTGAAAGAGATTTAAATCAGTTACCATGGTTACCATAACGCAAAATAGAAAATCTTAATCATTGTTCGACCAGTGACGAAAACAATTGAGGTGCCTCGCAACTTAGACATTTGACATGAATCTGTATCTTATAGCCTGTCTTGTATTATATAAAAGGACGTTATTAGATCTCACAATTCAAACTAGAATGTTATTTCATTCTGAATCGAAAGTAGTCATCATCATATCATCATCATTTGTGTGAGTTCGAACGACGGTTCAGGATCGACCTGCGGTCGACCCCTCTGCAGCATCCCGCCTCATTTGCGGGATTTGGTGAAGGAGGGAATTGCTGTCTGATCTCCTCCTGCCCTCGTAGCCAGCCACGCATGGCTGGTCAGGGACTTTGCACAGGAATCTATCCAGCTGGTTCTTGAACTTATTCAGGTCGGTGTGCTGGAGATTCCTTACTTCTCTCGGTAGGGCATTGAAAAGCTTTGGGCCTCGTATTCTGAGAGAATTTTCCATCCTCGTTTTCATGGCCCCCTGTCCCACAGAAGCTGGGACTGTACAAAATCTGCCTATTCTCTCATTCCAGTTTGTTTCTATTTCATTTCTAAAGTTAGGGACAAAGCCCTCAAGTATTTTCCATATGTATAATATTGTGAACTGTTCTCGCCTTCTTTCGAGAGAGTAGATTTTCAGTGATTGTAGTCGAGACCAGTAGTCTTCACCTTCCGTTTCTTCTATCTTAGACGTAAAAGTCCTTTGTATAACTTCAATGTTCGCAATGTCTCGTTTTCTGTGTGGGCTTGTGAGTACTGAGTAATACTCAACTATTGGTAGGACTAGGCTCTTCCATAATTTGAGCATGATGTTTGCTTTTCTGCTGCTAAAGCTCCTCCAGATGATTCCCATTATTTTTCTAGCCGTTGTAATTTTGATGTTGTAGTGCTCTCTGAATTCTGTATCCGACGACATTACTACTCCCAGATCCCTGACTTGTAGATTTGGTGTTATTTGTTTGTCTTGCAGAGTTTTGTACCTTTTATTCTGAAGCTCCTTCTTATTACCATATCTTAGAAGTTGGAATTTTTCTTCGTTGAACTTCATATTGTTGTCTTCTGCACTCTGGAATAATGTTTCAATGTCGTTTTGTAATTTTATTATGTCATCTTCGTTCAATATTTCCTTACATATCTTTGTGTCATCTGCGGAACATGATACAATACTGTCCTTAATATCCGCATCACTATCTGCAATCATTATTATGAACAGCAAGGGAGCTAATACTGTCCCTTGTGTGTCAGAGCTCGCGACTTCCGAGACTTCCGATTTAACTCCGTTTACCACCACTCTATGTGTTCTTTGCGTCAAGAAATTAAATAGCCATCTTCCCAGTAATTCCTGTATTCTTAAGTTTGTGTGCTATGATTCCATGGTCACATTTATCGAAGGCTTCAGCAAAGTCAATATATATTACATGTATGTTTTGTCCTCGACACAATGTTTCCAATACTTTCTCCTGATAGTCTAATAGCTGTGAAAGGCATGAGCTTCCAGCCCTGAAGCCATGTTGATTTGGGTTGTATAAGTGTTTTTCTTGTAGGTAGAAGGTAGTTTTGCCTCTAATTATATGATCAAAGCACTTTATAAGGTGTGAAGTGAGAGGCACTGGCCGATAATTCTTGGGCATTGCTCTGTTACCACCTTTAAATAGGGGGGGGGGAATCATATATATATATATATATAATATATATATATATATATATATATATATAGAGAGAGGAGAGAGAGAGAGAGTTGACAAAAGTAAATAGACGTGACGGTGATTGTCCTCAAGAACAAATGGCAAAGCTCATCAGTGAAATGTTAAAATGTGCGTCACTTTACCTAATGGAAAGGGGAAAGGAATACCATTCTAAATATATTCATTCAATAAACCTCTTATTATTTATTCACTTTTAGCATCATATTTAAAAACTATGGAAAACCAAGGGTGTCTATTTACTTTTGTCAATCATCTCTCTCTCTCTCTCTCTCTCTCTCTCTCTCTCTCTCTCTCTCTCTCTCCTCTCTCTCTCTCTCTCTCTCTCTCTCTCTCTCTATATATATATTATATATATATATATATATAACAGGGTGGGCCGAAAGTCTGGATCCATAGGAAAATATTTATTTTAATACATAAATTACAACAAATGGTAAATACTTAAAATGAATATCAACTTTAACTCGTAAATGCGTATCCGTGATACTGTACAGTAGTTCGTACTCCAGTATAAATACTCAAATACTTTTTTTATTTCAGCCCAGAAATAGCTTTGAATCTAACAACAGAAGACCGGGTAGAACTTGTGCTCATGTACGCAAGACAGGGCGCTACACACAGAGAAGTTGCTACCGAATTCAATAGAAATCATCCTGATAAGCATCCCGTAACACATGCGACTGTTGGCAAGTTGTTTAAACGTTTCAAAGAAACAGGAAGTGTACATGATCGACGGCGTTCTGGTCGTCCAAAAACTGCAACTGATGAAATATGAAACTTTAACGAATAGTCCAGTAAAGTCAACAAGAAGATTATCAAATGAAACACGCATCTCGAGAACGTCAATTCGAAGAATTATTAAAAATCATAAATTCCATCCCTAAGTGTCTCGATATCAGAGGCCGCCAATTTGAGCATTTGTTATAATTTGTTGTTTATACTGGGGTACGAACCACTGTACAGTATCACGGATACGCATTTACGAGTTAAAGTTGATATTCATTTTAAGTATTTACCATTTGTTGTAATTTATGTATTAAAATAAATATTTTCCTATGGATCCAGACTTTCGGCCCACCCTATATATATAATATATATATATATATATATATACTCACGACATTAATAATAATGTGGAATCATTTAAATCTAAAATTATTTGGTGTTTTGTTAAATCTCAAGTCAAATAATGAGCGATAATGTCTTTTTAAAACATAGATTTTAATGCATTCTTTTCCCGCATGTATCAACTGCAAGTTTCCTCTCATACTAATTCCCTGACGAGGTGCAGATGTACACGAAACTGCTTCCAATTATTTTTTCTTATTATCATTCGTATTATTCAGTAATATAATATTAATGTACGGGGCTCCAATAAACCTTAGCCCCCCCGCTCATGGCCTAAACCATTAGAGGTACAGTAAAACTAAACATACCTTACAAAAGAGAATTTAATCCTGCATTTAATGAGCAGAGCTGGGCACTTGCGGCATATTTTGCGGTACTGCGGTACTGCGGTACTACCGCAAACCGCAAACCGGAACCGCATAACGCAGTACCGCAAAGGATCGCTGAAAGTACCGCAGTACCGCTACCGCATTCAAATTTCCGCGTACCGGTTTGGTACCGGTTTGGTAGTACGGTAGTACCGCAGTACCGCAGTACCGCAAAATATGCCGCAAGTGCCCAGCTCTGTTAATGAGAAACAATTAAAACTTGGTGTTCCCGCCATTGGCTTCCAAGACAGCCTGAATTCGCTTTGGGTAGCTTGCCAAAAGTGGCGTGAATAGATCTTGATCGTTACGCAAATTTGCTAAAACAGTTTCAGTGTGTTGCGTCACTGTATCCTTCGAAAATCGATTTGCTGCAGGTTCTTGAAACAAGAGACATTCAACCTTGTCCTTTATAACTGATCCAATGTGTTCACAGACTTTCAGGTCAGGAGAATTTCCTGGCCATTCTTCATTTCAAAAAGAAATCGATCTCATGGTTCCGCAACAACTGTTCAGTGGCTAATGCCTTAAAGCAGGGGGCCTTATCGTGCAGAAGTGTGACCTGATCGACATCCATAACTCTGACCATTTGGCTTCAGCACCCACATGAGCTTCTTTGCAGTGAACAAAACAAATACACTAACACAGTCTGGACTTTTTAATAATTCGCGATAATGTTCATTGTCATCGATTTCATCTGGTGTTGTAGCCCACACTCGATCATTTTGGTAGTTAGGCCGACGTGTTACGTAAACAAAAAATTCATCGGAGACAGCTAAATGCATGAAATCATCCACATCCCAATCTTCAAGATAATGGGCAAACCACATTCTGTCATCGATGTTAAGTTGAGTTTTTCTTGGCTTTGGAAGTTCATGCCAAGGCTTTAAACCTTGCCTATGACGGTACAGTCGAATGATCTCACCACTAACGATCTTTCCTCTCAACACTTCGATCTCTCTAGAAAGTTTAGCACGGCTGTTTTTCCGCTTACGCGTACCGCTTTCAATGATGTCCTTTGTTTCCTGAGAGAGTGGCAAATTTGGGCGCCCAGATTTGGTTGTATCCATTTCACATTCATTCAAAGTTTTATTCCAATTTCTTTTGACGAAGTCCTCACTTCTTCGCAACTTTTTGGCAACCCATGAACGTGTTATAAAGGTGGCTCCAGCATCATGAGCTTCCCGAAATGTTATTGCTCGTATGCGATCTATCACACGTTGCCTCTCCGAATCACCAATTAATTGAGAAGGCATTATATTATCACTTTATCAGCTAGAGTAATTTTAATACCTGCAATAAATAAAGAATTTTATATATTTTTATAATCACTAAAAACTATTTCGATATAAGTAATATCGCTAAAAACTTCTTTACGTTTAAAGTAATTGATAAATAGAATAATCTTCCCGCGTTAGTCGTTCATTCTACCAGCGTTAATATGTTTAAGAACCGTTTAGATAGGCATTTTAAAAATATTAACGTTGTTTAAATTTAAAAAAACAATTAGTCACAAGAGCTCTGGGGTGGGGTCGAGGATGAGTCTGTTGACGATTAATGCCAGCTTGTGACATGCCAGCGTGTGATGCCAGCAATAAAATTATTAAAAAAAAAAGAAATTAGACTAACATGAACGTAGATGTAGCTCGTAGAGTAAACTAACCCACTTTTTGTTTAACTTTACCTACTTTTTTTTTTTTCTTATCCTCTTCTTACTTTGCATGTCTGTAACTCTCTTTTCTTGCATGTTTGTAGTTTGCATGGTATGACAGTGAGTTAAGACTGTGTTTGCATGGTTTGTAAGCGTTCTTATTTTACTTCTTTTCATCTTTCACCCCTTTCCTCTTCTCTCCGACTATTTTTCTGACTTGTCGGCAGTGGCCGGCGCGCCCGGCGGATGATGATGGTGAGTCTTTTTTCTCTTTTTCTGAATGAATGTTAACCCACGAGTGATAGGTGTTCCTCCTTACTTAACCCCTTATTCTCTTCTCTTCACCCCCTACTCTTTCCTTTCTCTCGGGCTAACCTTAGAGTGGATCTTAGGGTCTTTGTTAGCCCTAGCTTCTGTAGATCTGTAGATAAGTAAACATGTAAGCTGCAAATGGGGGGTTAAGGTTTTTTGGAACTCCTTATTAATATTATATTAATATTGATGTGATATTATTATTATTATTATATTTTTTAATAATATAAGTCTGTTTAATTGTGAATTAAATTTCAATGATATGTGTATATATATATATATATATATATATATATATATATATTAGTGGTGGACCGGATATCCGCATCCGCACTTCTGACTGCGGATGTTATACGGATATTACCTCAAATAAATTATGCAGTTTACAATTAAATTAGCTTATAAAGTAGCTTATAAAGCCCATTCATACACATTTCATGTAAAGTATTAATTATTAATGAACAAACAAATATATAAACCTCAAAATATAAATAGGTGGTAACACGGAAAAGTGAATGAAACTTGTTTCATTGAATTTTCTGTGGCTGAAACTCTTGAGAAAGTTATTATTTTTATCATAATGAAAACATTAATATTAATTTTAATTCTTATGCATTGCCTCCCATAATAGTAATATCACGAAATTTGAAAAATTGTCATATATTCATAATTCTATATTATATTGATAGATTAACTAAATATCCGCATCCGCATCCGCGGATATTGAAATTAAAAATCCGCATCCGCATCCGCTGATGTTGAAAAACTGACATCCGGTCCACCACTAATATATATATATATATATATATAATATATATATATATATATATAAATCAATCAATGGGAAGCTCGAAAACTTGTATTTACTTGTATTAATTACTTTTTGCATTCATTCGTCTCGCTAGAAGAGCTCTTCTTTAATGTTCCCTTAGTGGGGGTACAAAGAATAACATGTTTTTGTCATGGTATCCATTCGTTCTCTTGTTTTTCAGTATAACCAAAAATCAGTTTCAGAATTTACAAAGTAATTGGTTTGTATGATCATAGATTGAAGTCATTTCAAGATATATTGTATCTAATAACGTAAATTTACCCAAAACAATATTTGATGTGATAATAAACCAGTACAAATGTTGGGGCGCAGTTGAACTTCAGCTGAATAGAGATATTGAAAGGAAATGGAAAACAATTGCGAGAAATAACAAATAACTATTGAAAATATGTACAAAAAAATTTTGGAAAACTTCAAATGAATAAAAAATTTATTGATAAAAATTAATATTACAGTATTTTTTTTTACAATATTCCAATAATTTTAAAAGACAAAATGTAACTTTTAATTAGATAGTTGACATTTCCTTTTATTAAATTTTGTCCTTAAGCTTTAGGCTTCACTGGCGTCTCAGCCTAATTATTATTAAATATAACACGAGTAAGAATTATTAATTGCTTTAGAATCCATAAACGAAATTGTAGCTGAATATGAGAAATGAAGTATATAATAGTGTACATATTAAATCTTAAATCGTTATTACAGATATGATATAAATACGTACACAAAGAAGTGATAGTGAAATACGAAAAATGAGACGCGTAATATAGAATGTGTATATTTAACCCCGGATAAGAATTCACGGATCCCACAGACCCAACACGCAATTCATTTCTGACCCATGATCCTATTAAGGGTTAATTCTAATGATTTTCAGTATTCATTTATTTTTAAAAGAGATTTCAACTTTTTTTAATGCACTTTAAACACATTTTTAATATCAGTGTTTAAATCAGTGATTTCCCAACTGTGGTACGCGCATCTCTTTTATGCAGTACGTAAGAGGATTATACTTACGCAGCTTGCAACTGTAAACGATAATGATAAAATTTTTAAAAGTAATATTAGTTGTAGGTAAATAACCCGCAACCTTTTTCCGACTGCATGCTTTCAACTTTGCTGGCCAGCTACTTTTCAAATTATTTAATAATAATAATAATAATAATAATAATAATGCACAAGGCCAATATCAAAATTCTGATTCAGTACAAATATCGATATCATTACAATAATATAATTTTTTTAGATATAAAGCTGAGAAATCAAGATTGAACACCATAGTTCCCTCCCGACGGTGTTTGTTTTGTCGTGGATTGTTTTTTAATAAGAAATACAATAATATTTAATAAGAGTGTCGTGTATTAATAAGAAATTTAGTAATGTTTTGTATGAAAATGAGATACGTAAAATTAAATTGTTTGAAGGATAAAATACTATTTGGCAACACTCGAAATGCTCTGAGGCCGAAGGCACGCCCAATAAGGGCAGTCCTCGGCAGTGGTGGGCAAAAAGTAATCGGTTACAAATAAAAATTACTGATGTCTGAAAAGTAACTAAAAGTATAAAGTAGAAATTACTTCTCTGGATTAATTATACTGGGTGATCCAGATAAATGGGACCCATAAAAAAAAGCCAAATATTCTTAATATTTAATTCCTTTCATAAAAACTATATATCATTCGAAAGAGTAGAGTTACAAGTTTATTATGAAATATTTATTTTTTTAAAATGACTCCTTTCAAATGTGCTCCATTAGTTGCCAAGCATTCCAGTGTTTTCGCTTGTAAGTTTTGCATCACTTTTGCAAGAGTGTGCGGTGGTATGGCCTGTATCTTATTTGTGATGGCGGGCCTTCAATTCTTGCAAGGTCCTTGGGTTATTTCTGTAGACCCTACTCTTTAAATATCCCCAGAGATAATAATCTAAGGGAGAAAAATCCGCAGACCTTGCGGGCCATTCAACGTCTCCAAATCTTGAGATTAACTCGCCTGGAAACGTTTGACGCAAAACTGCCATGCAGTTCCTCGTGGTATGGCAGGTAGCTCCGTCTTGTTGGAACCAGTGGTTTTCTAGACAAAGATCTCTTAATTTAGGAATAAGGAAATCGGTCAACATTTTTTCGTAGCGATCACCATTTACAGTGACCGTGTTTCCGGTGGAATCCTCGAAAAAGTACGGCCTTATGATCTGAGATGCAGTAAGACCACACCAAACAGTTACACGCTGACTATGCAACGGGACTTCGGTAATATTCAATGGATTTTCTGTTGCCCAGAAACGACAATTTTGTTTGTTTACAGTTCCATTCAAGTGAAAATGGGCTTCGTCTGACATAATCAAAGTTGCTAGAAAATTGGTGGTGTCATTTACCTTCTGTTGGATCCATTGACAGAATTGTCGTCTTCGTGCGAAATCTCCATCGTTTAGTTGTTGCACTGTTTGAATTTTATATGGAAAGAGCATTAAATTTTGCTTGAATATACGGTGTGTTGTTCCATATCCAACTCCTAACAGCTGAGAAGCACGTCTGATGCTTATGTTAGGATTATCCTGTACAATTTCATGAGTTCTGTTAATGATCTCGTCTATCCTTGCTGTGCGCACTCTTCCAGTTGGTTTTCTTTTTCCAATGCTGCCAGTTAGGGAAAAATTTCTGACACACCGACGGATTACTTTCTTAGAAGGTGATTTTGACATCTGAAAATTTGTCTTGAAAGATCTTTGAGCTGAAACTACACTTCTTCCATGCTCATAATATTGCTCAGTTATGAAACGCATCTGTCCCACAGTCCATGCAGTCATCTTGAAGGGTTAGTTTTAACTAACACTTTTATTTTGTTTTGTATCTTATCTTGTCTTGTATTGTCAAAACCTATACAATCCTGTACAAACTTGTAACTATCCTCTTTCGAATGATGCGTATGATTTTATAAAAGGACTTATACTTTAAGAGTTACAGGGGTTTCTTTTGGGTCCCATTTCTCTGGATCACCCTTTATAAGCATTAATAGAAGACTTTAGAAATTTAGTATTAATATTAGACTTTAGAAATTACTTCTCTGGATTAATTATGTATATTATAATTAATGGAGAGAAGTAATTTCTACTTTATACTTTTAGTTACTTTTCAGACATCAGTAATTTTTATTTATAATCGATTACTTTTTGCCTCCTTTTTGCGTCCTCGGACGCGTGTGTCTCAGTTAGGTTGTTTTCGTTTCAAATATATGATTGTGATTTTAAATTTGCTTAACAGAGCTCTCTCCACGATTAAATTATAATGATGAATCCGCACTCACTTTCCTCCGTCTTGTTCCTTGTTTTGGCATATATAAAAATCAGAAAAAGTGATAAAAGTGTAGTTTCCCTCCTCCCTTGTTTTGTTCGTTCGAAATTTTGATGGCGGCCACGCTACCCGTCTACCCGTTTATAACACACAGTGAAAGAAAGAGTGGTTAATATAAAGAAAGAAAGTGATAAAGTAAATTAAAATAAGAAATAAAGACGGTTCTTTTTACTATAAGTTGGGTGGTACGTGCAGCTTCCTTCTTTCTTTAATGGTGTGCTTGTAAAAACATGACGAAATCAAGTTATTTTGGAGATAAAAACAATCTAAATAGAGGGATAATGCTATAGTTTGGTATCAGAGAATTTCTTGATGAGTTACAAAATATTTATTTATGCGTTGTAAGTTAAAACTTTTGTTTTCATGCGCGATTAGTTAACCTTTGGAACCTGTAAACCCAAAATCGTTTCCAAGACATGAGTGCTTGAGGGCGTGTGCCTTTTGAGAGAGCACGAAGCTCAAGGCGGTTTCTTCATAAGGAGTGACTCCTACGGAGTGGTACGGACAAGGTCAGCTTTCAGTTTTCGCGTGCCAACGGGAACACTGTTGAGCTGTGATTGGGTGCGCAGTTTTTAAAGCTTTGTCTAAGTTACCGAGTTTCATTGCCTTTTTTCCCATGCTTAATGAGAAAGGCATGGAATTATTTCGCCCATCGTAAAAATGTATCGTCTAAGGATTTTCATGAATGAAAATTGAAAAACGTAAAACAGCAAATATGAACACATATTTAATGCAATGACTTCGTTCAGTGATTGGAAATGTTCCAGAGTCCTTGGCAATATCTTTCTCATTATTAGTAAGCATATGTTATATTTTCCTAAAAATTATACCCAAAATGTGGCAGAAAACATCCATACTAATTTAATTAACAACATACAAATGACGAGTAAACCGTGCTTTTGTCTGTCAGAACCTTCTCTGTATAACGCGTCCTCACCGCCGCTGGATTTGGCATCACCGTCGAAGATTTGGCGTGGACAAGTGACTGAATTATTCAGGTGAAAATGCTCTACACCGCTGCATAGTACCACGTCCACCACCGAGATCAAGAAACTAAAGGCGGAAGTTTCTCCCTTCAGCACCAGCGACAGGAACTCCGACCTTACCGACGAAACCGCTTTCGAGTCCACACATCCAAAAAGAACGCATGGCTGCGTGCGTACCATCAGGCTTTGGTGACATTGCCGAAATTACCTTGCAGCGAGGCGCAGAAAACACTCGTCGAACGTTAATAACGACTGACACCCAGGTCAATCAAGCAAAGTTGTTTTTTCACGTTACTGATGTTTCACCCAGGTTAAGATTTCTCGTAGATACTGAGTTAGAAGTAAATGTTATTCTCCTTTAAGAACTGACTTGGCACATCGCCAAGATTTTGGACAATACGCCGTTTACAGCAGCCACATACAGATCTAAGGTGAGCGTTTCCTCATTCGCATTTAAGCTTTCGGTGTGTATTTACGTGGGTCTTTTTCGTACCAGCAATCAAACAACGCATCCTTGGTCGGATCGACCTTGCCGTCGATATAAATAGCAGACGGCTCACTGATAATGTGACGAGTCTCGCAGTGCACGTCATGACCACTTCTGCCGGTATATTCGACGGTTTGCCCTGGTTCGCCGTACGATGAATTGCTGGCGGAATTCTCTACGATGCACGCTCCTGCAGCTGCGAGGCCCGTGCAACACACTCTCGTATACTACATCCAAACCACTGCTTCCTCCCAACGTCGAATGCATGCCCTGAACGTCTTGTCCCCGACCGCTTTTGTATCGCCACGGCCAACTCCTCCGAACACATTCTTGAAATGCGCCCCCCACCGTCCTTCGAAGAGCAGCTGGATCTCCCTTCCAGGAGAAGGCGCCCGATGACTAGTGCTGTGTGAGGAGTTATAAGATGTTACACGCCCATATAGTTCCAAACCACTACCTCCACCCCTCCCACATCCAAAATTCCTCCGCCAACCTGCATGGCTGCATGGTTTTCTTGAAGACTGACCTCGTCAGGGCCTACCATAAAATACTGAAGACGCCTGAAGACATCCCAAAATATCCTTCATCACGCCCTTTGGCCTTTCCGAGTATGTGCGTATGCCCTTCGGACTGCAGAAAGCGGTTAGCGGGCGTTTCGCGGAAAGTAACCCCGCGTTATCAGTGTATTCCACTGTACTGAAAATTGCACAGTTGCAGTTTTGGAATTCGGGTATGTCTGTGCATAACGTGGTGCTAAGATTACAAAGATGGCTTTTTAAGGGAACTTTGAAATTGGGGTGAGATAATACTTGTCTGATAGAGTAGGAAGGGTATCGCTTGTTGTTCTACCTTGTACAGACTAGTTGTCATAACGGATAACAAAAAACATATTTGTCAAGCAAATTATCTTTAAATATCAGGCTTAACTTTGTTTTAGAAATTATCTATGGAAAGGGTTTAATCTATCGTAGGAATAAGTTTGACAAGCTCCGTAACTAGAAGGAAATAACGTGGAATTCCGTAACACGTATTAATCGAGAGAAAGTGTAATAAAAAACATCTTTTCGGGGTTTATGATAAGAAATGAGTAGTTTAACTAGGAACCAGCGAAAACTAAGACTTTTGAAAATGTCAAAGGCCACATGCAGTTCGGAACTCACTGCTACACATTCATATCGAAAAAAATTGGGGAAAAAATGATATATTCAAATAACATGTTTTTTATTGAGCCACTTTTACAGTGAAAGAAAAAAAAAGAGAGAAATAATGATAAGATAATTATTTCGAGTACTTTCCTCGTTTTTATTTCTTTTTTTTCTTTTTCTCTTTTTTACTTCCCTGAGACCTCAAACGAACAAAGAAAATTGCTTCCGTTTTCATTGGGAATTTGTCCATACATCTTTTTTGGTTGATAATATATATATATATATATATATATAATATATATATATATATACAGGGCGTCCCAAAAAATGTATACACACTTTAACAGCTGATAGCTCAATTGATGTTTCTTTCTTTCCAAGTTAAACCCATTAGAATTAATAATGGCAGTCAGACTAAGCTTTGAACAAAGGAAATTCATTCTAAAATGCTACTGGAAGTGTGAAAACGCAGTTGAAGTGCAAAGACAGTTTAGGAGGGAGTTTCAACAGATCCACCAACGCGACTTACCATCACTCGAATTAGAGATAAGTTTGAAGCCGATGAACTGTTCAGAATGTCCACAAGAAGCGTTCCGGAAGACCACGGACATCGACAAGCCCCACAAAGCAAGAAAGAGTACTGGAAACGTATCACCAAAGTCCAAGAAAATCTGTGCGGCAAGCGAGTCGTGAGGTAGGAATTTCAGAATCGTCTGTCCCGCATTTTGAAGCGCTGTCAATGGAAAAGTTACATTCCAAGATTAGTCCATGCTATTAATGAGATGATCCGGACCGAAGAGTGGAGTATGCGAGTGGTACTTGGCACGATGTGGATTGTGGATTGGACGAAGGGTTTCGTAAAATACCCTCCGCGTTCACCAGACCTCACACCACTAGACTTTTTTTTATGGGGATACTTAAAACAAAGTCTACGCTATAAAAACCTGCAACCGTCGCTGAATTGAGAGCAGCCATTGAACGAGAATGCACACAAATACCAAACGAAATGTTTCGTGATGTTTGCGATTCCATTGCTTCGCGTTATCAGCAGTGCTGGACCAGAACGGACGTCAGTTTGAAAACAGGCGTTGACAAAACAATTAAATAATGTCTGTAGATTCTATTACATTTTGAAAATGAAAATGTATTTTAATAAACAACTGCCTTTATAATTATTTAAGTGTAATATATTTTTTTGGGACGCCCTGTATATATATATATATATATAGTGTGTGTTGTGTGTGTGTGTGTGTTTGTGTGTGTATATCAGAGATATTTTTGCCTTCACGTTTGACTGAATCCGATGAATATTTGCGAATGAAATTAAATAAATATTTATTTGGAAGAAAGAAACATTTCTGCTTTGATTTGTCAACCTAAATTGAATTTCATGTCGTTATTTTGTTAAAAATGAGAAATATATATTTTTGTGTATCTCATATAGGGAGAGATAGTTAAAACTGCCCACTGGGACAGAAATAGATTGGAGAAATAATTTATTACTACAAGCTGGTCTCTGCTGTACGAATATATAATATATATGATGAATAAAACCACGAAGGAAAGGAAACACAAAAAGGTGCTCAAGCGCTTTCGTCTAATGACATCCTCAGGAACACTGAAGTACATAAAAGGTCCTGTTGTTTTGAATTCCTTGAAAGCAAATTTAGATAAAAAGGGTAGGACGCTAAATCTTTGGTAAACTTGTATGCTACTTTATTAACTTTTAATCTTCATTTTATTTTTATATATATCGAAACTTGACTCTAAAAGGCAGTGTTAAAACCCGGGCAGATTTCCAGTATAAATTTGTATTTTTATAATTCACTTGATCTTGTGCTAGAAATCGATATTTTTCCTTACAAATCTGTATGCCTCTTTGTTAATCCTCTAATTTTTAATTTTTAATTTTTATTTTTACTTCTCCGTTTATTGCATATATATATATATATATATATATATGTATGTGTGTACATATGTATGTATATACCTGTATATATATATATATGTTTGTGTGTATGTATGTTATATATAGGCCGTAACCTTTTATGTACTTCAGTGTTCCTGAGGATGTCATTAGACGAAAACGCTTGAGCACCTTTTTGTGTTTCCTTTCCTTCGTGGTTTTATTCATCATAAATATTTTTCACATGTTACTTTCGTGAAATAATTTTCATATATATATATATATATATATATATATATATATATATATGTATGACAAAGTAAAATGATATAACATGGTAAAAAAATATTTCTTCCGCTGTCTATCTCACAAAAAAGAAGCATACTGTATTTGGATCATCGGTGACTGTGTTGAACTAAGTAAATAAATTCCCCTTGAAAGTGTCCATGTTGACATCAGTAATATTTCTTTATGTTTCTGGCCATTGATCAAGAAATTTGGATACGTTGACTACATAACTGCCGCTTATAGCAGAAACAATTCCTTGTCTAGAAATGAGGTTTGTGATGTTGCAAATTCTTTTTTTTAACTTCTCAAACTTCAAAACTTCAAAAAACTTTATTCAAAAAAAGAATGACAGAATTTTACAATTTTTAAAAAGATATTTGGTATGACATTAATATATTCACAGTACTCTCTTCTGAATAGGCCCTTGGAAGCATGGAGGCTTTTTAGGCAAAAGTAGTGGCATTTAATTTATTTATTACATAAAAATAGTCAAAGTGGCAAGTAATAATAATAAAGACACCCCCCAAAAAAAATAATAGCAATAATAATAATAATAATAATAATAAAAAATACAATATAAAGTTTACAAAATGTTGCATCATTTTAAATTAAATGCTATATTGTATATTTGGTAGGAAATATTACATAAAATAGTGAAAGTGACAAGTAATAGTAAGAGTGGCAACAAAAAAATAATAATAATAGCAATAATAATAATAATAGGAAATATTGAATACTGAATAACTTTTATTGATAAAATAAATACAGTACTTTTACAATTTACAATGACGTAAATAATTGTGAAATTGGTCTTATTTATTTTATTGAAAGTTCCCAAATGTTACATAATTTTAAATTTAATGATTTATTGTATATTGAGTAGAAAATAAATGCTGCTTAATAAAAAATAATATAGAAGAAGAATAGATGACGAAATTAAAGGTGATTAATGAAATTAGCATATTTTACATAGTTGATTCCAAATTGATTATTATGGTAAAAATGGCAGCAGTGAACTTATGCATCAGTAAGAGCTAATGAAGTGCTTTTTTAGTGATTTACGAATACATTTAGCAATGAAGCCTGCCTGATATGCATGGGAATTACTTTCTATACATCTGCTCCTTTCCAAATGGTGTTTGGATGGTCAGACGATTTGTTATAATTATTAGTTACTATTTTATCAATTATTTTCATTGAGTAGATGAAGCACAGTCAGTGTACAATAATTTATATATTTATATATATATATATATATATATATATATATATATAGAGAGAGAGAGAGAGAGAGAGAGAGAGAGAGAGAGGTAACACCCGAAACCTCTTATCCCACACGGAGCTCCGAGGGTGAGAAAGAAACTCGAGGATCAGTGATGACTACAAATGCCTGGGTCGGGGTGGAAGTTGACTCCGACTGAAAGAGCCTCCAAATAATGATAAGGGTAAGGTCAGGATGAAGAGGGTTTTGTTTGTGGAAGAAAAGAATAGAGAGAGAAAACCATCAGTGAAGTGGTACACTCATGTCCAGTAGATCAACCCAAGGTCGGTGGAGCAGGAACCAGGGGTGGTGTATTTGAATTTGAGTTAAGAGGAGAAAAGGTGGAAAGAAGGAGGGAGAAATTGCAGAGATTAGAATAAGCTGAATGACAAAAAGCTATTTTCTTTGTAAAATTGTATATATATATATATATATATATATATATATATATATATATATATATATATATATATATATATACACACTGACTGTGTGGGTGTGTATATATATATATATATATATATGATACAGTACATACAGGGTGTTCAAAAAGAAACGCAACCCATTGCAGAATGCATATATCATTGTAACCTAACCCTTTTATTTCAGTTTTGGGTTGTGTTTATGAACACCCTGTGTATGTATATATGTGTATATATAATAAATTATTTCGCGAAAGTAAGTAGTATAGCCGCAAAAGGGGAAGTGCAAGAATGTTGCAAGTGATTATGTAATGTTGCAAAGGGGGTGGGTGTTGTTGCAAAGGGGTGTGGGTTGTTGCAAAGGGGGTGGGGTGTTGCAAAGGGGGTGGGGGTGTTGCGAAAAAAACCAAAGGGGGGATGCTGCAGGTGCAACAAGGAAAACTTGGAGGCGGCGTTATCCCCCAAGAGAAAGAAGGAGGAGAGAAAGGAGGAGAGGTGTTCACCTGGCAGGAGCCAAGTGCATATTAAGACTTCAGCCGAGTAGGCGTTGTTTTATAGGCTCCTAATCAGCCAGTTGGCTTAGAAGGCGTAAATGGCTTGAGTTGCCAGATAGCGCCATGTATTCATTTAATTCTAATCGAAGACTGAGTTGCCAGATACCATTGTATACATTATTATAGACTCCTAATCAGCCAGTTGGCTTAGAAGGTGTAAATGTTGCCAGATACCACTTTCTAGCGATACCATTGTATACATTATTATAGACTCCTAATCAGCCAGTTGGCTTAGAAGGCGTAAATGTTGCCAGATACCACTTTTTAGCGATACCATTGTATACACTATTATAGACTCCTAATCAACCAGTTGGCTTAGAAGGTATAAATGTTGCCAGATACCACTTTTTAGCGATACCATTGTATACATTATTATATTTCTTAAAAGTTGGTTTAGAATACCGTTAGTAGGTTTAGAAGCCGTAACATGATATAATTAAGTAAAACAACATTGCATCATTCTGTTTATTATAAATATATAGAAAATAAATATACATTTCAATTGAGGAATATGCATATAATCATAACAGTACAGGAAATATATACACACAATTATGAATATATATAAAACAAATATACATTTCAAATAGAAATAAATATACATTTCAATAATAATAGAAATATGCATATAATCATAACAGTACAGGGGAAATATCACGCAAAATATATAAATACATTTCAATAATAATAGAAATATGCATATAATCATAACAGTACAGGAGAAATATCAAGCAAAATATATAAATACATTTCACTTTTTTTTCAAAATACTAAACTCGGTCTTAATCGAGTTTACAATTACATCATTATTGCTCTGCATTACGCAGTATATGCGGCTTAATAATATTTCACCGCTTAAAGTATAGGGAAACCTGTATTCGATATGAAGGGCTTTCATATCGTTCAGTACTATTTTTGTTCCCACTTTACAACCGGTTGGTAAGTCATCTTTAAATACGTCTAGAATACAATCAAAAGCACGCACAAAGAGTTCATCGTTAGCTACATTATTAAACACAAGTTTATAAACACGCTTTTCCAATCGAGGGTTTATTTCTACCGACTCGAGCTTTTCAATCGTGAACTCACTTAACATAGCGGCAATTGAAATAATCTTCTAAATCGTTACGACAAATGCGCGTTATATAAAGAAATAGTTCTTCAGGGTGAACGGTGTAGGTGAGCTCAGCCTTGTACCGATCAATTGCTTTGTACCAAAGTTCATGGTATTTCAAAGAGTCTAAACTTTTTAAATAAACGTCCAGCACTGGACCATTCTCACCAGCCCTACACTCGGTAAACCCATCGAGCAGAGCGGTGTATGCGTATTCAAGTACTGTATCAAAATAAAGCATGTCCGTAACACGCGCGTCTAATATAGGTTTCAGCTTGCAGAATCCGACGATTTCAAACATTCTGTCGAGGATGAAACGGTTTCGCGTAGGAACAAGAGCGTTATTATCAGAAGCATTCTTCCACATCAGCAGTATATCAATGCACGGCCGATCGTTATTTATACACAACGTACATACAACGGCGTATGAGGGTGCGTCACTAATCTGCTCTCTTCTTGTACCTACGTTAGCAGGTATTTTATAACGATCTTCACTCCACTTCTCAACTATCACGAAGATTCTATTCATCTCCTCGACACTTAAATAAACCCGTTTGTTTGTTTGTCTACATTCCGTTTCCAGTACATAGCTAATGGTACCGGAATTACGCCTGAACACGCGCAACGATTTCGTCACGGACACATCGTACGAGGCGTTGAGAATGCTGCTCAAAGGAAGTTCCATCGTATTCGAGGAGCGCACGTCCACTCGGTTCAAGCTCTGAGATAACTATGAGCCGTGTGAGGCACGCAGGTAGGCAGGAACGGTTCGACGGGCGGCTGACTCGATGATACGTGAATGGGCTTGTTCGTATGATCCGCGAGTCGTACCGAATTGTTGTACATATTTCGGTACAAGAATTAATTTCATCACTACCAGCCTACGCACCAGACATTTTACCTCAGGATAAGAACTAGGAACATTTTATGTTTTACTAAACATCTTCACACTCCGGCGCACTATTTGAGAGGAACATATGCTCATATTTTTCCTTTCTGCCCATCAAACGATACTCGTCTCTAAAGTCTGTTAAAAACTCACGCAGGGCACTAGCCACAACCTCACTACGAACCTCATCATGATATACGTTAATATAGTGATAAAAATACTTAAGATTGTCCATGATCACGAGATTCACATTTTCAGTCGTAGGGTATGAGTAATCGACATGGTGTAGCATGACGTAATACCGCTTGTCACACCACCCATCCGCAAGACTCATTATCCATACCTGCTGCTTCTCTTCTGCACGCGTTGTTTCTTTTACTTCACGGTGTATGTGAGACTTTATAAAGTTTAGCTCTGCAGTATACTTCAGCACATCGTCTGTGCAACGAAAGCCTTCAACGGTCTCACCAGAACATCCGTAGAGTATTTGTACATCTTGGAACTTCGCACAATCCAATGTGTTTTTAAAAGAGGTATAGGAGGGAGGAATAGGAAGTTTTTCGGTATCCACCACATCCTGACACTTTGCTGAATACCATTTCATAAACGTTGTACAAGCAATATTAAAGGTAGCCATTTGAATACACGTCTGATCTGAATACACGTCTGATCTCTCGGGCTTACTGCAGTCGACTGACCACGCAGGGACTCCCAGATAGTAGCATGACTCACGGTCTTACAGTGGGCGGAGCTTAGAACTTTCACCTGCGCACACACACACACACACACACACACACACACACACACACACACACAAAAGGAGAAAGTGAAACGCTAATTGAAACATGATTTATTTAATAAACGAGATATTCAAGTTATATATATTTACAAATACGATTTAATAAACGAGATATTCAAGTTATATATATTTACAAATACGATTTAATAAACGATTTCATTATATATATTATTTACAAATACGTGTAATAAATCAATAGATACTTTACAAATACGATTTAATAAACGAGATATTCAAGTTATATATATATATTTACAAATACGTGTAATAAATCAATAGATACGATTATATACAAGACAAATACGTGTGAGTTAACAATAGAAGCATCATTATGGTATCCAAAGGGTACGGTATCATAGGTACCAGGTAACTGGTAACGTTTCCTATAGGTGTTACGGCACACCTTCGTACCCCTAAGTTCCTTCACGCCCCCCAGCTTCTGCGCCCGAAAATTGTGGGTGCCTACAATTAGTTGGGGAGGTTGTTCGCCCTCATCATCGTCCAAACATACTAGATCCTTCAACGATTCAAAGTTAACAACCCGCCGATTCGCATGGTTGAGCGTAATACCCTTTGCCTTCACGATATATTTCATTTCCTCCCCCACCCTGACCCGTACCCCATAAGTCTTAGGTCCTGTTGAGACAAAAGAGTCGGCGTAAGCGTTGTCCCCATACTCGTCCTTGATCTCATCAGTGAGCTCGCCGAGGAACTCCCCAATAGCGGGCATGTATTCACCCTCCCTCTCTGTGAATATCACGCTATCTGTATCGGCATACAATACTCTCCGCCCAAGAGAATGCAATAGACCCCAAAGTTTTATACGGGCGTAGGCTGTTGTGAAGCTGGCCACAGGTATGTTTGTAACCCTTGAGGTATCTGTGGCAAATTCAGTGTTGTTGTACTTTATTATGTAAGTATTACCTACATTCACGATCTCCATGACCTCTTTATCGGGAGCATTGGCATAATCCCAGACATCGCTATAACTTTGTGCCAAATGAATGCTCCCTCTGCCGGTATTCTGCGCAAATTTTCCCCATAGACTGTTTAGACACAACTTTGCACTAAAGCGCTTGCCAGGATTCTTTACAATTTGGACACGATCAAGTTGTATACCTTCGCGGTCGCGGTAACGTTGAATATAGGCAGACTTTTCATCTTCGGTATCAACTCCTCGCGGATACCCTGATGCCTCAACCTTATCCTTCAAAAAGGCGTTTATATATGGTGTGAAAAGGTTGGGTAGCTTCTGAAACCTCCACACCTCATGTATCTTCAGTATTCTATAACCATGGCGTACGGCTAGGGCCAGCTCAGGACTTGTATATACGCCTCTGATCTTACGCTGGTGGGGTATATGGTTACATCGCCGTTATCCTCTTCCGCGCACTTCACGCACAGGGGAAACATGAGCTTGTCGTCGATAACGACAGGTAAGATCGGCATCCATAAATTGCGTGGGGGGAGTACGTCTACGAAAGAGAGCCCAAAGTAACGATCATTCAAATTTTTTGAAAATTCATTGATGGAGGGTAGGCTAGGTCCCACCAGTTTCTCAGGAGCGCCCACGGGGTACGGATTGCTCTTCATCACGTATGGGTATAAAGAACAGAAATCGTAGTAATGGAGCTTCACGCCCTCCGTAGGTGGAAAGTATAGTCTGAAAGGATTTGTACGTCCTCCAAACAAGCTATCACCACATTTGAGAGGATCCAGCACCATTGAACGCTTGATCGTGTTTATTTCCTCACGGTACACCTCGTCTGTCTCCATCCGTGCATCATATTCATGCTCCCACAAGACTTTGTGAGTGAACTGTGATCCTATAAGTTGATCGCGGGTGCGGGTCGATGCAAGACAGTCGGCAGGAGACCTACCGTGGATATCTCCGGCGATTCCGCACTCAGGACGGGGGCATCCATGCCACCAGCAACCGTTAAAGGAGTACACAGTCTTCACACCAGTGACACGGTTTTCACTTAACCCATCAACCCAAAAAACACGTCCATTAATCTTAATGGGTACTTCACCCGTGTTGCGGGCGTGCTTTATGTATACACCTGTCTGTTGCTGTAGGTGTATGAGCCAGTAAATAGCCTTGTGTCCGTAACTGCGGGGTTGTTTCGGTGAATAATGGCTAAGGTGTCTTTAGGCATGAAGTTATTCTTGAACACCGTAAAACATAATGATGCGATGGTGGTTGCGACTTGCAGTGGATCGCATTTGAAACGGGCTATGTACATCCTTCTAAAGGCCTGGAAACATACTCTAAGCACGCGCACATCATTCACGCAATAACGCTCACATTCATCAGCTATATTATAAGGGTTACTTTCATTAAAACTGTCGTAGTATCGATCAAAGTCTTCACGTTCATCCATACAGTGAAAATAATGTTTGGGGGGTGGTGGGCCTACGTAGTTTAAAGTCTCGCTGGTGAGGAAAGTGTAAGGGAAGTATCCTTTGGAAACTTCAGCTGCTACTCCCATCACCTTGGGTAGCTTTGCTAATTTACAAGGTGTGAATAATAAAGTATCTTTAAATTGTACATTGCCTCTTATCTGCATCTGTATTAATTTGTTGCCTCTTTTCAATGGATCACCTGTAAATATCTCAGAGGATTCGTGTTCAAGCAACTCCTTATAAAGGAACTGCGTGTCAAACTTTGCCCCGTTATGGGCGAGAATATACACAGTCATTTTTTTGAACTTGTCGGCTAACTTGACAATATAGGACACAAATAGTTTCACAGGACTATCGCGGACATTCGTTTTAAAAACGTTTGTCCGTTTACCGCATTTGGGGCACTCGTCACATTCGATACCCATACACTCATCACAGATGGTCTGGCTCACAAGTAAATGTGGAATTACCTCTTTGGTTTCAGCGTTCGTATATGTTTCTATATCGTAGTATACAGTTATACAAGGGTTATTTTTAGGCTTAGCATCTTTCATATAACATACATGCTTTACTCCATCCGCCTTATATTCCTCCTGGCATGTAGGACAGTGAATTACGTCACACTTGTGCTTAAATTTCCCCAATTATCCATTGTGTGAAACATACCACATTCACAGATTCTCATTTTCCTGCACGTGCCAATTGATTTATGGAAATCAAAACAGCTATTATTGAAAAATGTGCGTCTACACACATCACAGTCTCTCTTCTCAGCTTCAACTACACGGCTTTCACATTTGGTGCTTTTACACTGCTCACATACCATGTGACATTCTTTACAATGTCTCACTATATCATCCGCAAACTCGAGGCACCCCTTACACAAATCATGATGTCTCCCATATTTTCGACTTTTGTCATAACTCGCGTAAAGCCACCTTATATTACGGATGGGGAGATACGTTGTCCCTGACAATCCTAAAATAAGTAGGGGTCTTGTACGATCTCTCACACAGCTTTTAAAAACATACACAGTCCTACGACGATCATCCAACCCAAATACAACTATGCGGACATTCATTTCCTGTTCTACCCTTCTCAGCTCTTCAGGACCCATATTACAGTCAAATTCAAGTTCACAGTCTACAGCTAGTTTACGGGCACGCTCCACGACCGTAGGCAACCAAATTTTTTGAGTCCGTGTATTTTGTACAGTAAACATACGTGCTAAGAGTACTGCTATAAAGCCGCAACCACGATCGACGTTTATATGCTTTCGGTAAATAGTCGGAGAATTGAAGTTAAGAGTATACGGTATGGCACTATGACCCGCAACACGGAATACACGGTCAATATTTACCGTGAAGTTGTCCATATTGAAGGCTATACTACTTTGGGCGGCTTGCATTATACGTCCTAATATATATTCTACATCTTCAGCCGCCAAACGTCTAAATGGCACTATCACCCAATAATCGTCTACATCACCGTCATCTGACCCGAATCCAAAGGACAGACTCGTCCTGACTTCACGCTCGTCGCGATTCTGAAGAGCAAACTCTACAATATGCTGTACAACCCGGCGTAGCCCGCGCTCAATTCCATTGCTATACATGGCTCTAGGGTCGACCCTGACTCTATACCGATTTCTAGTCAAGGCTGGGGTGGGGGCTGCGGATCGCACCAATTCGAGCGTTATACATCCTCAACAGAACGGGGGCGGCGGATGAATTAGGGGATATATTAGCGGAAGGTGCTGCTGATGGGGGCCTGTTGCGTAGGAGGTTGAGGGTTGGGGATCTATTATTGTAGACTTAACAGAACGGGGGGCGGCGGATGAATAAGGGGATATATTAGCGGGAGGTGCTGCTGGGGGGCTTGTTGCGTAAGAGGTTGAGGGTTGGGGATCTATTACCGCTGCAACAGGCGCGTATTTCGGGCTTTATACCTGACGTGGGGTTCTCATACCTCCGCTTTGGACGTGCTACCGGTATCGCTGGTGAGGGTTCGTTGGCAGGGGAGGAGATCACAACTACACTGTCGTCGAGGTCATCCGTAATGTCAATGATGGGTGCTCTACCTCATCGTCATTCACGGTTCTGTGGGAGAAGAAAGCAAATATAAGGAACAGCACTCAAAATTTGTAATATTTTGTAAATGACCCACTTAGGAGTGTGACGTGTTAGAAATGGACTCTGTAGAAAAATTCAGATTCACGAGCCCATCCACATGTATTATATCTGGACCTACAGGATGTGGTAAAACTGTGTTTATGCTTAAAATCATTAAAGAAAAGGGAGAGATGTTCTCGAAATTTGTGCATAAAGTTATATGGTGCTATTCGACGTATCAATCAGTGTTCAACGAGTACCAAGATGATATTTTGTTCCACAAAGGCGTATATGACGTTAATTCGTTAAAGGGAAATGAACATACAATCATTGTAATTGACGATCTCATGTTGGAGATGGATAAAACGTTTGCCGAGACATTTACAGTATTCTCCCACCATCTTAACATAAGCGTGTTCTTCATCAATCAGAATCTATTTTTCAAAAATAGATACATGCGCGATGTGTCGTTAAATACGCAATATCTAGTCTTATTCGCGCAACGTAGAGATGTATCACAAATTGGGGTATTAGCCAATCAAATGTTCCCGAATCAGCGTAAGGAGTTTTTGGAAGTTTATAAAGAAGCTACAAGCACGCGTTACGGATATTTGCTTTGCGACCTTCATCCGCGAAACACGTTTAGAGTGCTTCTGCGAACGAATATATTTCCAAACGAGCCTGAAACGGTGTATATTCCAGAATGACAAAGAGACTAAAGAAATACCGTGAATTAATAAAAATCTATCATCGACTGCCCCGGGCAATGCAGCAGATGTTTATTAAAAATATCGACGCCGACTTTTTAAAATGCATCTGTGAAATCTGTCTTAACGTTATAAATTGCAATGTATCAATGAAAACCCATCAGAAGGCTCGCCTACGCCGCTACAAGAACATAATACGTGCACTCGCTCGTAAAAGTCAAACTGTAGCGAAGAAAAAACGAATTATTGTACAAACAGGAGGGTCATTTCTCCCCATCTTATTTTCAGTTTTGGGTCCTTTACTGACTAGATTAATATAATGAAGAAAGTGGTAGTGATTCCCCACGAGGTGTACGCTTCACTGCAAAGGAATCCAGACACGGATCTAGATCCCCGTAAAAGCAGACTTAAAAGAATGGAAAGCGAATTGCTAGCCCTATTAAACAGTGAAAAAACACCTGATGAGAAAAGAATCTTATACCAAGAAGCTCTGCAGAAATTTCTTCACGAGTACGAAAATTATAAGAGCCCTACAGAGATTCCTGTGGTTATTAGGCACAGCACGGGGGACGATGGACATGGCGACATAGGATCTGAGCCCGACGATACAGCTGACCAACCAAAAAGATTAGCCACACAACATATCGAACATGTATTAAAAAGCACCCTCCCACATACATTGAGGAGTAAAGGCTTAAGTCTTTATAATCTATTGAATGAGGATCCCGCCATACAATGGACCGATACAGGCGAGATCATTGTGGAAGGATCAAAGGTACAGGGATCGAATATCGTAGACATTGTCCATGATCTGGTGAGAAAGTGGGATAGGCCATCACCATCAGGATGGAAGCATATTAAAGCAAGACTACAACAAATAAATGTCCCTAAAACGTTGATAGGAAATCTGAACAGGTTAAAAGACTTGGAACATGCAACGCCTGTGACACAATTGAAGGCGCCGTCACCCCCGGCGGTAACACCTTTGAAGAGGAGCAAGAAGAGGTTAAACCAACCCTACCCACGTGCCTCTAAAATACGCAAATGGCTAACGTATTAACTAAACGCTATTATGACATTTCTACCCATCCTCTTACGGCGGCGTAGATAGACTGTACAGAAGTGTTTACGGAGTAGGAAAAAAAGATGTTGAAAGATTTTTGAGGGAGCAGGACGCTTATACGCTTCATAAGCCTGTGAGAAAAAGGTTTAAAACAGCCAAGACAACGGCTTCCTCGATTGATTCTATTTGGCAAGCAGATTTAACAGACATGCAAAGATATTCTGTGTATAACGATGGTTACCGCTACATTCTATTCATAATAGACGTATTCTCTAGATATCTGTGGCTAGTTCCTCTGAAAAATAAATCACCTGAAACAGTTGCTAAAGCCACCAAAACGCTAATGTTAAAAGAAAACAGGGTTCCTGGCTATTTTTGTACGGATATGGGGAAGGAATTTATAGGCCGTGCTTTTCAGAACATGTTGACAGAGTTTAATATCAGCTATTACACAACCAATTCTATACATAAGGCTTCTTTAGCTGAAAGAGTTCAGCGCACCATAAAGGAACGCATGCACCGTTATTTTACACATAAAAACACATACAGATTTCTAGACATTCTGGAATCATTGGCATCATCCTACAACCGCTCACACCATCGCACGATTGGGACAACACCTAACGAAGTTTTAGAAAGAGGTACGCTCCAGAAGAGCACCACCACCACACTCTGCGCGCTTCAAAATCAATGATTATGTAAGGCTGTCGCGTTCGGGGAATAAATTCGCAAAGGGTTTTGAGCAAGGATGGACACGCGAGATTTTTAAAGTTAGGGCTATGAGACCTAAAGGTGAGATAATGATGTATTACATTGAAGATTTGAATGGGGAAGAAATCTCAGGAGGCTTTTACCGCGAGGAATTGCAGAAAGTTGCGTTTAATTTAGGAAAAAATGTGTTTAAAATTGAGAAAATTTTAGGAAGCAAAGGTTCAGGAAGAGAAAAATGTACCTGGTGAAATGGCTAGGGTACCCAGAAAGCTTCAACACCTATATAAAAGCTGATGCAATAATGAAGCTTAAATAGTATGCAACATGGCTCCTAACCATTTCTACGTCACACTCCCGTCCTCCTCGTCCCTGTCTGTACACCCTAACAACACACTAGCCAACTTTGTAACAGAACTCCACAAGCACATTGAATTGGGTCGTGATTCGTATGAGGTGGGGATATGCGAAATTCAGCTGGACACCATCTTTTTAAATATTGAACATAAAGAAACCGTTTTTACGATTCTTAGAGACATTGACGAGTGTGAAAAAGCTGGGGTAGCTATGGATGAAACTATGCGTATCGCTCGGACTAAGATTGCACGGTATTACAGTACAGAAGTAAGACTAGGACCGGGTCAATATGGTTCGGCCGAGGATGTTGTGAGAGGCTTAAACGTAAGTTTAAGAAACTCAAACCTTACGAATGATTTAGTATACGAAATCGTAAACAACCCTGCACATACACTAATCCTAAAATCAAAGACTAACAGACGTATTAAAGACCATAGAAAGTTCCAAATTCTAGCCAATGGCCGATATAGCGCAGCCTTCCAAAGAGACACATTTCACGAGACACAGCATGACTTGTCCAGATTAATGTATCAATTGAAGATGGAGAAATTGGCTGAAAGGTCCCCAGACATGTGCTATATTTACAGTAATATAGTGGAGCACCAGTTTGTTGGGGATACCCAGGCACGCCTGCTGCGCATTGCTCACATCCCCAACCATAGAGGAAGGAGTTTGAGTATTACATATGACAGACCCCATTATGTGAATGTCGCAACTAATTTAATAACCAATATCTCAATATATATAAGAACGATTGAGGGTGAAAACTTCCCATTCGGTAACGGGAGCTTAACAGTGAAGCTACACTTTCGACGCACTGAGTTATAATGGATAGAAAGCCTTTCACCGTCTATCGAGGGGTGCGATACCAGCGCGGTAGTGGACTTGGGTCCATTTTTTCATCCATACTACGTACGGCTGTTCCTTTGCTGAAGAGGGGTGCCAGATACCTTGGAAGGAAAGCGCTACAATCAGGTTAACACTGCAGAAGACATATTGGCCGGGGCTAAACCTAAAGAAGCTCTAAAAAAACATTTAAAGCGTACACGGGACGAAATCATCAAAGATGCAAAGAGAAAAATGCGTGGTGGCGGGAAGAAGAAGGGCTCCCGGAAGAAGAAGGGGTCACGTGGTATTAAACGTAAAAGGCTATCAAAAAAGAAGTGCTGTAAGCGAATGAAACCTATGGTTGACCACTTTTTTGACTGATATAAGCTAAGGACATTGATCTCATGAATCATAGTTTGTTTACCACTTGTCGAGAGAGGAGTCACTATTTCGCCATGGCACGCTTCATCCACCCATGTAGTTCACAATGCTGTAAATCGGAGCTGTCCCTTTTTGAGCTACCTCCAACCCAAGTTTCTATTGAGCACAGTGACTTTATTACAATTAACCCTTTAAACACAATTAGTTCCCCGAGTGCACCTATAGAATTCGTGATACCCAGCTCAGGCCTTACTTTTTTGATCCAAGCTGTGTGCACATGTACGCTAAGCTACGTATAGCCCATTCTGATGGAACGGTCTGCGATGACAAATATGCTGTATACCCTGAAACAAACTTTCTGCACTCCATATTCAACCAGTGTGACGTATATTTAAATCAGACCAACATATCGGCAGGCACGGGGTACTATCATCTACGAGCCTATCTGGAAAATGTCCTCAACTTTTCCAAAGAAGCGAAGGCTACCTTTTTAAGTGCGAGGGATATTATCAAACTAAAGATGAAAATAGTATAAAGGACAAATTTAAAAATTCTAAAAAGAAAATATACGAGTGTTTTGGACGGTTGCACACAGATTTCACTTTCCAGGAGAAGTTGCTTGTGAACGGGGTGGATATGAAAATAAAGCTCACCCGCACGAGTCCTGAGATCTGCTTAAATCTGGATGCGATCAAGAAGAGGGTGCAAAGCCCGTTGTGGTTCACATTATGGACACATACCTCCGCGTACGGCGAGTGAAATTAAGTTCACCAAAACAACTAGAAATTGAGAAAAATTTACTAAACGCTACAGTGAAATATCCTATTAACAGAGTGCAAATCAAACTATATACGGTTCCTGCAGGGTTGGCATCGAAGCAGATAGAAAACATTGCCCTGGGAAATCTTCCTAAAAGGATATTAATCGGCATGCAGGACCATGCTTCGGTGAATGGAAAATATAAAAAGAGTGCCTTTAAATTCGAGAATTTCGGACTTAAAAATATAACTCTATACGTTAATGGCACTGCTTTGGGTGGAACAATGGGTACGGACTATTCATCAGACGCTGTGTTACCTCTTTGTGCCAGAGCCTATAGTAATCTGACCCATATTGCAGGTGATTGTGATGAGCTTGGTAATGGGGTAACGCAGGAAGAATTCATTGATCAATTTAACCTTTATCCGTTTGACATTACACCTGACTTATCTGCTAGCGTAAATACCCATTTAACCCCACAGCAGAGCGGAAACATCTCAGTGCGGCTGGAATTCGCCAAGCCTATAGACGCTCCTATTAGTGTACTAGTATATCTCGAATCGCAAGCCCTAATAGAAGTAGATAGATTTAGGAGCGTTATCACTGACTTTTAAAATGGATGCTAATACACTTCAGAAAGTAATGGAGCGAGTCACACGTTCCAAATTTATCGGCGTGTTTGCGAAGAATGAAACATTGAGTTTGCCAAGTACGCGAGAATGCGGTAGTCTTATTGTGAACACAGACATCATCGGTAATGAAGGGATTCACTGGATCGCTGTCTATTTTAAAAATAGACAGCGCCTGTACTATTTTGATTCACTCGGTACTCAACCCTGGAGTGACCCTATTATTGTAAAATTTCTCGCTCAGTTACATATTCCCGAAGTTGTATGGAACCCATTTCGTGTACAAGGATATTTTACTAATGTTTGCGGAATGTACTGCGTCTCATTTCTCATGCATATGTCATGTGATAAAGAATTTATAAATTTTTTAAATTTATTTGACCCGTGTCACACTCGCCGAAACGATGAAATGGTATGCAGACAGATAAAAATCCGTTTTCCAATTGTACGTACTCGTTGTATAGTTATAATGTTTTTGTTCGTATATTTGTAACGATATATTCTGTAGTTGGTTATTGTACTGATTTCTTTCATTTAATAAATTTATGAAAATATATTGTCTTCTTATCCCAAAAAGATCGAAAAACACTTACATTATTTCGGTGTGACATTGTGACTGATCAGTATATCCTCCGTATTCATGACACGAGATTCTTCAAAAGATTGTATAACACGTGTCAAATCCTCATCGGACCTTAAAGGAATAATGTTCATTCTTTTAAAACATATACAGAGTATACAGACAGATCCCCATTATGTGAAGATATCTTTGGTTCATTTAAGAGGAATAACATTGATTACCATAAAAAATTTCGATTTTAGCATAATGGGGATAACCAAATAACATTGACATAAAATTTTTGGCGAGTATCTATTTGACGAGATACTACAACTCTCCATATATATAAACGAATTATAGACACTTACATTTCTATGGTAGTCCCCTGCGTCGGATTGTAAGGAGCGTCACTGCAAATATCTTCAACGGTTTGCGTTGGAAATATTCGCCACGGTCAATCGCGTTAAAAAGACTAATTGCGGTTAATGCTGCAGTATCACTTTCTTCATACAATTCCGGGGAGACGTACAGGTCATGGTGGAGATGTGTGACATTGCTGATGTTCAGTATATCCTCCGTATTCATGACACGAGATTCTTCAAAAGATTGTATAACACGTGTCAAATCCTCATCGGACCTTAAAGGAATAATGTTCATTCTTTTAAAACATATACAGAGTATACAGACAGATCCCCATTATGTGAAGATATCTTTGGTTCATTTAAGAGGAATAACATTGATTGCCATAAAAAATTTCGATTTTAGCATAATGGGGATAAGAGTAAAACAAATAACATTGATTGACATAAAAATTTTTGGCGAGTATCTATTTGACGAGATACTACAACTTCCAATATATATAAATCGAATTATAGACACTTACATTTCTATGGTAGTCCCTTGCGTCGGATTGTAAGGAGCGTCACTGCAAATATCTTCTACGGTTTGCGTTGGGAATAATTCATCACGGTCAATCGCGTTAAAAAGACTAATTGTCGTTAATGCAGCAGCGTCACTTTCTTCATACAAGTCTGGGGAGACGTACAGGTCCATGGTGGAGGGAATGATTATTCACTGACCCGAAAATAGCTACTGTTACTCCCAACTGAAAAATAGCCCCTTTTATATGCACAATCGCCAAGCTCCGCCCAAAAGACCAGATGTTCGTAGTGATTGGCTGCCGATGTAGCTGGGTGGAGCTATGACCGCTATAACGGGTTCGGACGAGTAACATATATATAAAATCGTGTTTCTTGTGAATAAATTATAGACACTTACATTTCTATGGTAGTCCCTTATATTATATTTTTATTTTTACTTACAAGTTAGTATTGTTTTCACAAATTCTTGTGTTAACATAATTTCAATTGTTAACTTATTTTATAATAAAGAAATATATCCTAATTATATTTTTAAAAAAGCATTCAGTTTCCACGTTAAACTGTGGGTCTAAGGCGGAGTGAAAACCTTTCCAATTCGGCACAAACTCTGCCATTTTAAGGATGGTTTAACTGCAGCACTATAAATGTTATAGTTTAAATGAAGAGGCTAACTAAACACTGCATAAATAAACACTAAATAAAATTAAATGTTATAATATGAAAATAAATAATATATATATATATATATATATATATATATATATATATATATATATATATATATTTACATATACCTATCATAAGATGTTTAAAAGAATGTATATATATAATTATAGTAAACTTACGTCAAGATAAACTAGTTACCCATAAAAACCTAATTGGTTTTCTATATTTCTGTTTTCTATGGTTGGTTGAATTATGTGTAGGCTAACTACGTTATTTGTTTCGTCGGATTGTGTTTTGGCTAATTTCAAGTTTAATGAATTTCAAGTTAATGTTATATTTGTTTCTAATCGTTAAACACTATATACATCTATTGTAAAACACTATATACATCTATACATCTATAGTGAAACACTATATATATCTATTTATCTATCTTAAAAAATTATAAAATATTTATCGTTTAATTTTGCTCATGTTGTTTGCAAAGTAAATACATTCAAACTTGTTTTAAATAAAGAAAAAAAAAATATATATATATATATCACAAGATGTTTAAAAGACTGTATATATATAATTATAGTAAACTTATGTCAAGATAAACTAGTTATCCATAAAAACCTAATTGGTTTTCTATAATTCTGTTTTCTATGGTTGGTTGAATTATGTGTAGGCTAACTACGTTATTTGTTTCGTCGGATTGTGTTTTGGCTAATTTCAAGTTTGATGAAGTTCAAGTTAATGTTATATTTGTTTCTAATCGTTAAACACTATATACATCTATTGTAGAACACTATATACATCTATACATCTATAGTGAAACACTATATATATCTATTTATCTATCTTAAAAAATTATAAAATATTTATCGTTTAATTTTGCTCATGTTGTTTGCAAAGTAAATACATTCAAACTTGTTTTAAATAAAGAAAAAATTAATATATATATATATATATATACATATCACAAGATGTTTAAAAGACTGTATATATATATTATAGTAAACTTAGGTCAAGATAAACTAGTTATCCATAAAAACCTAATTGGTTTTCTATAATTCTGTTTTCTATGGTTGGTTGAATTATGTGTAGGCTAACTACGTTATTTGTTTCGTCGGATTGTGTTTTGGCTAATTTCAACTTTTAAATGAATTCTTTCATAAATTTTCATTTCGTTTCGTGACTTAAATATTTATAATAAATTTTAAGTGTGTAAAAATTATTTATTTAATAAACAGAATTTAATTGGATTCATCTACCATCATATATTGTGGTGCACTATTTAAATGGATGATTAATATATGGTTTTTTGCTATCTGGAACACATGGCGCTATCTGGAATACATGGTGCGATCTGGCAACTCAGCACCCGAATACATGGCGTGATCTGGCAACTCAGCAACTGCATACATGGTGCGATCTGGCAACACAGCACCTGAATACATGGCGTGATCTGGCAACTCAGCACCTGCATACATGGCGCTATCTGGCAACTCAGCCAGAATAGAGGTTTATAAAAGACCGAGAGACGACTGACGGAGTCATTCAAGCTCGGCTCCCAGCCGAGCAAGGACTCTGGTCCTTCTCTTTCTGGCCCTTTGGGAAAACCCCTTAGAGGCCTCTTAGGTTAGGTAAACGAAAATAACTTGGGGGAGAACTCCGCCTCCAAGTTGCATGCCTTGCAATCAAAGGCAACTACTCTCTCTCTCTCTCCTTCAGGTGTACCCCTCCCCCCTTGGCTCAGCCAACTGACTGATTCAGCCAACTGGCTGATTAGGAGCCTATAAAACAATGCCTACTCGGCTGAAGTCTTAATATGCACTTGGCTCCTGCCAGGTGAACACCTCTCCTCCTTTCTCTCCTTTCTAGCCCTTTGGGGGGAATAGCTTGGGGGAGAACTCCGCCTCCAAGTTGTATGCCCCTTGCAACCCCGGTTGGCAACAAAGGGCCCTTTGGGGTATTTTTTTTCTTTTTTTCTTTTCTTTTTTTTCTTTTTTCTTGTTTTTTTTGCAACACCCTCACCCCCTTTGCAACAACCCCCACCCCCTTTGCAACATTGCAACATTACATAATAGCTTGCAACATTCTTGCACTCTCCCCTTTTGCGGCTATACTACTAAAGTAACACGTGAAAAACATTTATGATGAACAAAACCACGAAGGAAAGGAAACAGAGTGATGTTCAAGCGCTTTCGTCTAATGACATCCTGAGGATGTCATTAGACGAAAGCGCTTGAACACCACTCTGTGTTTCCTATCCTTCGTGGTTTTATTCATCATATATATATATATATATCTTCATAATCATGCTAACTGACATAGATGAGGACGTTACCAGAGACAGCACAGTAAACTCCTTTGCCGATGACACAAAGATCACTAGAAAAATAAGAAACCCAGAAGATATAGGATCTCTACAAACCGGCATGAACAGAATCTACAAGTGGACAAAAGTTTAACACTGAGAAATTTCAGCTGTTACGGTACGGAAAAAAAGAAGACCTAAAATCCATGGAATATTATGCCCTAAATGGACAGGAAATTCAGAGAAATTCTAGAGCAAAAGATTTAGGGGTTGTAATGACTGATGATGCGAAATTTGAAACACAAAATAAGATAGCAGCAAACAAAGCAAAGAGAATAATGGGACAGATATTGAGAACTTTTAAACGAAGGGATAAGAATGTAATGATTCCTCTATTGAAAACAATGAACATACCCAAATTGGAATACTGCTCGGTCCTAACATCCCCATATAAAAAAGAAGACATTAGACAACTAGAAGGGATTCAGAGAAGCTTCACAGCCAAGATCAAGGGATGCAAAGAACTAAATTACTGGGAAAGGTTACGCGAACTAAACCTATATTTACTGGAAAGGAGGAGAGGGAGATACACAATTATTTACATTGGAAAATAATGGAAAAACTAGTCCCTAATCTTACTCTGAACCCTATAACTCCCCAAACAACAGTGGAAAGTAGAAAAGGAAGACTGTGTCGTGTTCCCAACAAATTGAAGGCGAGACAGGGAACATCCTTAACCCTGAAAGAAAATAGTTTTGTTGTAAGAGGACCAAAACTGTTTAATCAGCTGGCCAAAGACCTAAGGAATGCGAATGGTGTTGCAGTAGACATCTTCAAAAGATTAGACGCCTGGCTCAGAACAATCCCCGATGAGTCCGGCGTACCTGGCTATGTGAGGTGGAGAGTACAAGAAACCAACTCACTACTTCACCATGCTAACTCGAGAGGAGGGGCGACAAGGTTGACCTTTGTGAAATAAGGAATTATCGCGCGAACGTTTGAAAGGTTGAAAGGAAAGGTGTGTATATATATATATATATCAAAGCTATTGACTTCTCCTTAGGGAAACGGAGCTTACAGATGAACAGAAGGATCAACACAACGGCAAACATTTTCATTTATTTGTACTTCAGACGTTTCGACAAATCTTTTGTCATCATCAGTGAATTAAGTCTTAAAACCTTAAAACAAAATTAAAAAGTGAAAAGTGAAAATTACATCAATACAATATTAAAACCATTAAAATTAAAACCTTAAAGCAAAATGAAAATTGCATCAATACAAAATTAAAATCATTTAAATTTCATCACTATAAAAACTAAAATTAAATTAAATTACCTCAATAGGTAAATACACAATGTTTACATTCACCTCCATACTTGGCAAAGTCTAAGAGAACACTGGATGGTCAGAGGATTAGAAAAGGTATGTCTGTGAGAATCGGTTGGTTAGTTAAAAGAGTTGTAATTTGTAGGATGAGCTATTATTATTAAGGGAGGGTTTGTTTCTATAGATGTACAAAGATTCTAAAATTCGGAGTTCTGTAAGGTTATTGGATCTAGTTAAAATTTCAAACTGAGTTTTGTGAAGGGGATGGTCGTTTTCATTACTATGGTTTCTAATTGCGGATGCAAATGCATTTCTTTGCCATTACGAAAAAATTTGGTTGAAAAGTTGTCCTAGTAGTTTTAAACCCATATATTACAGAAGATACGTGGATGACACTTTCTTAATATTTAACCATCCTTCACACGTAAAACTTTTTCTTGATTATCTTAATAAACAACATAGTAATATTAAGTACACGTGTGAAAACGAAACAAATAATAGCTTACCTTTCCTGGATGTTTTAGTTAAACGGGCTCATAATAAGTTCCATACTTCACTATTTCGAAAACAAACTTTTACTGGCTTCATTATTAACAAGAAGTTACCGTATTTGTTCGGATTACTTTTCGTTAAACGAAGAATTTAAATTTTTAAAACAGTACTTTATTAACAATTACTACCTTTATCATCTATTCGATAACCAATTAAAGAAATTTTTAAATAACACTTTTGATACTAAACTCCCCATAACTACAGTACAAAAAGAAACCAGATATATTAAATTACCTTTTTATGGTTATTTATCATTGCGTATTCGAGGTGAATTGTCCAAACTGCTCAAGTCTAGTTATCCCCAAATAAATTTTAGATTCGCCTTCGTCAACCCACTTAAATTATCAAATTTTTTAAAGTTCAAAGATGAATTCCCCAAAACTGTATGCCCCAATGTTGTTTACAAATACACGTGCGACAGCTGTAAGGCTGCGTATATTGGCAGCACTCAACTCTAACTGGAGGTGCGCCTTTCTCAACATTTGGGCTTGTCAGTCCGTACCAACCGTCCCCTCAGTAGCCCTCCACAATCCGCAATTAGAAACCATAGTAATGAAAACGACCATCCCCTTCACAAAACTCAGTTTGAAATTTTAACTAGATCCAATAACCTTACAGAACTCCGAATTTTAGAATCTTTGTACATATATAGAAACAAACCCTCCCTTAATAATAATAGCTCATCCTACAAATTACAACTCTTTTAACTAACCAACCGATTCTCACAGACATACCTTTTCTAATCCTCTGACCATCCAGTGTTCTCTTAGACTTTGCCAAGTATGGAGGTGGATGTAAACATTCTGTATTTACCTATTGAGGTAATTTAATTTAATTTTAGTTTTTATAGTGATGAAATTTAAATGATTTTAATTTTGTATTGATGCAATTTTCATTTTGCTTTAAGGTTTTAATTTTAATGGTTTTAATATTGTATTGATGTAATTTTCACTTTTCACTTTTTACTTTTGTTTTAAGGTTTTAAGACTTAATTCACTGATGATAACAAAAGATTTGTCGAAACGTCTGAAGTACAAATAAATGAAAATGTTTGCCGTTGTGTTGATCCTTCTGTTCATATATATATATATGGGATGAATTTCACAATTAACACATCAAATAAATAAATTATGCACACCCACAAGGAAAAATGAAAAGCGTGCATTCAACAGTACACCTCGTCAGGAAATGAAGGGAGAATGCAAGAAGCCGAAAATATATATCCCTGTACAGTGTAAAGAAAATAGTTGTAGGGATTAACATAAAATTAACAAGTACTAATTAAGTGGAAAAGATATTTTAACAAGATGTGGTCCATTTTATACGTTCCCGAACTGTTATTGAAATTATTTATAAAGTATACGAATGAACATTCCAGAATGTTCCTTTCATTTACAGTATATCTTTATTTTTAACAAGAATTTTAGAACTCTTCCAATTAATACTATGATTATATTTATACATTATTATGGTTAAACAATGAGGACTGTTGAATACACGAAAGGCCTTTGGGTTTTGGAATTGCTTTTCATTTTTCTTTGCGGGTGTCCATCATAAGATGCAAACCCAAAAGGAAAAGGAAAAATTATTCCAAGGTTTTTCGTGTATTCAACAGTACACTTTGTCAGGGAATTCCCTGATATATATATATAGACCCTGGCCAAATTATTAGACTCAGTGGCTGAAAATTTTCTTTAATGAAACAACCATATTTTTTCCATTTTATATTTATTTTTACCTATATTAGGAACTTCTAAATTATTTGCTACTTTCTTCTTCACATAATGTGTGAGTGTAGATGTGAGTGTCAGTCTTGAAGGAGGGGGGGGAAAGGGGGGGAATGTGATGATAAGGAAATATAGCCTCGCACGTCATCTGTAACGCCTTGTGTTGGTTACCATTTATTTCAGTTTCAAAGCACTCTTTACACTGATTGGATGTTGTTTCACAAAGAAGCTTAAATGTGCTTAAATTAATTTACTTTTTTATGCTCTACTATAGCTTAGTGTGTGAAATTTTAACTGTACCTTGCTACTTTTCAGATTTGTAGTTATTTTCTTTGTTCTTGTTCTAATTGATAATATGGGCCGATTGTGTGATATTACGCCACGTAAAAAGGCGCGGATTAGTGGTTTATTGATTGCCGATACTTTTTCACAAAGAGAGATAGCCCGTAAACTGAATGCGTCTCAATCAAGTGTCCGAAGAATCTCGTCAGTCTAGTCAGTCTCGTCAGTGTAGAGTCTGTAGACAGTTAATGGATCGGCAGGCTTTGCATCTATAACTGGAGCATAAGTGGCAACTGTGCGAGTGAGTTGCATTTTTGTCATCGATGCATTGTATCCAGTCCAGAAGGGAACTTTTTCAGTTGTACTGTAGTCAGTACGTAGAGGAACAGAAAGGTTACCACGCGGAATCGCTCTCAGAAACACCCAAGCAAGATTCGCTACCTGCATGTCTGATCCAGCAATATGTAGTGATTTCACCTTGATCTTCGCCATGGAGTGAAATGTTCCCTTTCCATCAATGGTTGCACAGTTGATATCAATATTGTCGTCACCTTCAATCAGCTTTCCTCCATGTTGTCGTGAGACTAAGCCATGTGGTATGTATATGCGATCTTGCATTCTTTTAAGCTCATCTTTTCCTAGGGCAGTTAAAAAACGTCGAAGATGATCTTAGCTTATGGTGAAACCATGGACATGGAGAGTGTCTATTATATCTCGTTTTCCATGATCATGATGAAGTTGCGCTACAAGTCCTAGATGAAGGGGGGTTATAATATTACTGTCACTGCTATGAATAACACTTTCTGCAAGAGTAAGACTCTACGTTGTAATTTTTCTGCTCCCTGGTAATTTGAATCGCACGATTCAAATGCCTCTTTGCTCAGCAACCAGAGAAACGCCTTCTGTAAAAGTGCTGGAACAAATTCTTCAGATGTTTTCAGGCCGATTTCAGCAGCTGTGTAGTACGCAGTTGGCTTTTCAATTTGTGCTATTTCTATCTAAGCATACCAATGGCAGAATGAAGTAAACTTTCTGAATTCATTGGAACATTTGATTGTTCTTCAGCAGAACCAAGTGTCATCTCATTAGAGTTGAAATTTTCCTTCAGTTGAGCAAAGGCTCTGACAGCATCGCCTAAGCTGACACTGCTACTGACAACAATGCTTGACTTGAACTGTTCTCGTTGGGCATGAATAACGATGCTATCACCATAATGCTTCATGAGAAGGCGCTGAAGTTTTTCTGCACGGTATGCTTGGGTATCAATGTGGTCAGGTAACAGCTGTTGGAATTTGTCTAGCAGGGTTTTCAACTTATAAGCTTTCCCTTGTTGTAGATTAACATCTATTTCTCCTACTAGTGCCATAAATGCCTTCTCGTATATGTTCTCTCCTTCTTCCATTTTCCTTGAAGCACTGATGTTATGCTTGCTTGTATAGCGTGCCATGCAGGATTTATGGTAAAAAGCATCAGCTGCAATGAGGTCTTCTCCTTTAATTTTGGCAAGCATAGAAATGTCCTTCCGAGCTTGTGCTGCTTGATAGAGATTACTCTGACACGTAGTTGTTTGTACGGATCAAGTAAAGATAAGCACCCCCAGTCTTCTTTAATTATCCTTATAAGGCTAACTAACGAAAATATCACGACCTAACCTAACCAATCGTCAAGGGCGTACAGTTGACTTAACGATTGGTTAGGTTAGGTTGTGATATTTTCGTTAGTTAGCCTTATAAGGCTAATTAAATAAGGCTGGGGTGCTTATCTTTACTTGATCCATTTGTACCTTATGTATGCCGTCTCTCTTTCGCGCATTGCATATTAATTCAGAGCTGGGCACTTGCGGCATATTTTGCGGTACTGCGGTACTGCGGTACTACCAAACTACCAAACCGGTACCAAACCGGTACGCGGAAATTTGAATGCGGTAGCGGTACTGCGGTACTTTCAGCGATCCTTTGCGGTACTGCGTTATGCGGTCCCGGTTTGGTAGTTTGGTAGTACCGCAGTACCGCAGTACCGCAAAATATGCCGCAAGTGCCCAGCTCTGTATTATTAAACACATTGAAAAATCTGTAAACTTGGATGTTTGAGCTCGTGTGTGAATACTTTGTTCTTCAGTACCATGTGATGCAGAATCATGCGTGCTACATTTTGTACTAACCTGAGAAATGTTTTTCTTACTTGTAAATTATTGATAACAGCTAAGATGATATGTAACAGACGCACTATGTAATTTTGTAAGGTCATCAAACTCAGATTCAAGTCTTTGTAAAAGGTCATCCTGCCGTAACAATGATGTTGACAATAATGCTTCAATACCCACTTTTGTGGGTACAACCAGTTTTTCTTTGCGACTCTGCTGACATATAACGCATTTCTCCCAATTTGTTGACAGTCTCTGTTTCTTCGCCTGTACAAATTTTAATGGACTTGAGTCAGACAGGTTCTGCCATGCTTGATATAGATATTCGTCTGAAATAAAAATGACAATAATTAAACTGTGGTTTTCAACAATACCACACATTTTCACAATATTTGTCACAGCACACATTTGTCTTATTCTAATATTGATAATAAAAGGAGGAAGTAAATTTAAAACTGGGCCTAACCTATAACAATGCATGATTGTATTACGTTTTACTATAATGTGATAATTCAATTGTGTATCTAGATAGTAAACACTTATAATAAACAGTATAGGTTGATTAGTTAACAGTATTTCAGTTCGAAACTAAAACAAATTAGCATCTGGATAAAGTTTCGGGTATTTTCTAGGTGTTTGTTTATATTGGCGTTTCCATGGCAACCGCACATAAAAAACTGAGGACAACACTTAAAAATGTGTTCACTGAACAATAGGGACTAATAAAAAAACATTACAACTTTTTGTACAAGCGGGGAATTAAAATTGTTTAAATCGGGATCTGGCCGCTCGCCTATATATATATATATATATATATATATATAGAGAGAGAGAGAGAGAGAGAGAGAGAGAGGGTGTAAAGTCAGTATACTGTAGATGTACTGACCCTATTTTCCACCCATATTTCAGATATGGGTGGGACATTAGAGAAAGACGAACGTGTTAAGACAATATTGTCGCGTATTTTTTTTTAATAAGAAATTTAATAATGTTATTTAGAGTATAATAAACTGATTAAAATTGTATGAAATTAAGATCTGTAAAGTTAAATTGTTTGAAAATATAAGAGAGTAGTTGGCAACAATTGAAACACGCTGAAAGCTGAAAGCATACCCCAACGCCAGTCTTCGGGCGGGGTGTTTAAGCCTTAAGGAAAGTCAGTTGGTGGAAAAATGTAATTTGGTGATTTTAAAATTTACTCAACTTAAGCTCCCTAGTCTCTCCACGGTTAAATTATAATGATAAATTCCCCGCTCGCCTTCCATGTCCTGCGCATTGCTTTAATTTGAATAAAATCAGAAAATAGTTTCAATGGCGAACCACGCTATTCGTCTACTTTAAAATACAGAGAAATAAGTACCTGAAAATTAAATTAATTACTCTCCAATGCGCGAATTTTTACCCTATATATATATATATATATATATATATATATATATATATATATATATATATATAAGTATCCTGAACATTTCTTTTTTACTGCTAAATTGTAATTTTTTCTAATATTTCACCAAGGAGCCCGGGGCGACTGCCTACTCGTGTCCCCTAATGCTTGTCTACTGCTTTTGCCGTATTTTCTAAAGAAGTTTCTCCAGTTTATTTCTAGATTTGCGTAAATGGTATTATAGGTAATGACTATGCTTCTTTGTAGCCATTCTCTGGGTCTCTCTTGCCGATTTCCACGCCGATAAATGATGAAATAAAAGCTTTTCCGTCCTATAGTTACGCAAGTAAGCATTTTAGAAGAATAAGATTTATTGTGGTATGTAATCAAACAATAAGATTTATTGAATGATTTATTGTGGCATGTATGTCATTTATTGTACATGCATTGTCCACCCCAAAACCTGATATTTCCAGCAAATAATGCATGACACGCTATTTCTTTCAGACTATGATAATAAAAACCCACTCTAGTAGACAGAGTTTATTTCCACAACAGTTTCGATGTCCACTGGCATCCTCTTCCAAACTGTTGTGGAAATAAACTCTGTCTACAAGAGTGGGTTTTTATTATCATATTTTGACCTTCACGTAGAAAAAAAGTGTTTTTTTGCATTTCTTTCAGACTGTTTGTTGGATTACGATTCTCTCTATATTTTTGCTTATTTCACTCGTCTCTCTTGCTGTATTCTGTTTTATATCCCTTTTATTTCGTTGTTCAGTAAGTTTACTTCTCTGTTTAGGCTGACCATACGTACCGTTTTGAACGGGACAGTACCGTTTTTTTAATATTTCCTGGCCGTCCCGTCGTTTCAATAAAAATGTCAATTTTGTCCCGGTTTATGTACTTACTTTTTCATGAATACAGAATATTACATAACCCCCGTCCCTTTTTTGCCATCCCAATGTCCCGTTTTTGTCTCAAGGAAATATGGTCAGCCTATCTCTGTTACTGTTCGTATTTATTAATGTTCACTTAACTTTAAATATTTACCGTTCGAGTTACAGTTTTCGAGTCACTGTGTGCAACAATTTCTTTGTGGTTTTCGACGTCTTAAATTTCCTCTTTTTCACTGCCATTTTATGCTTCGTGCTTCCTTTTTCTCTCCAACTCCTTTGGTAGAGGCAAAAATACAGTCTAAGTCAGAAGAATTTTAGATTAGTTTCCGCATCCGTTATTTTTGTTATTTTATTTATCCCTTAAGACCTTAAGAGGGAGAACGTTATTTCAGCATAAAAGATTATGCCAAAAAAGAGTATTCATAAAAAACTCGATTCTTTGAAACGATTATATCTACATCACTCCGAAACCGGTATGCTAAAACATCAATCTTCAGTTATAACTCTTGGTGTAGGTTCAATTTCACTTTTTTACATTGAGCTTACGATGTAATATTTAAGAGTAAATGTTATTATTATTAGTAGTAGAGTAGTAGTAGTAGTAGTAGTAGTAGTAGTAGTATTGGTAAAATGGCAAACAGTATTATTATATATTACAGATTTAACTATCACTCTTGTACTTTACAGCTGAAAAATATAGCTTCAAATTATATTCCAGGGACAACTTTCAAACAAACCTCTCGAAATTGCTGTTTGAATAACAGTAATTACCAACATCAGTAGATCTACTTGTATTTCAATTTTGCAATAAGAAACAATAGGCTAGTTTTATCAATATTCTGTAATCAATTCGTTTTCATAGGTTCGGGTATTTTCTAACAGTGTTTTATTTTCCACACAAAAAAATACATAAAAAGGCTAACAACAGACGAATAGAATATAGTCAAGTTTCAAGAGTTTTGAGGATGAGTATGGTTTTCCGCTAAACATCGAAATAACCACATACTTACCAAAAACACGTCTGTTCCTCCATGTAGAAACTAGTAGTATGCCTGCAGAAATGAATAGTGCAATGCAATTGAATGCAATATGATCAACATTGATTGTTGCAAGGAATGTCGGAGTCAGAGCCCTGAAACGCTGCAAAAGGGGAGAGGGATATGCAGGAAAGGGGTAGAGGGTGTATGCAGGAAGGGGGAGAGGGAGGTAAGCAGGAAGGGGGATGGGGTGTAATCTAACCTAACAGCTCAGGCCCACAAAGGTATATATATATGTATGTGTATATATTTAAATTGTAGGCTTGCATGTATGTATATGAGTATGCATGTTTGCATGTAAGTTTGTATGTATGCATGTTTGTATGTATGTATAGGAAAAAATAAAATAAATTTCTTTATTAAAGACATATCTGCAGAGGCACTTCTTACTGCTGGACCTTCTTGGCGCAAAATGCCGGCTTCCCTGACCTCTTTGGGTGTCTTCGCAACACAGCCAGTCGTATGGCTTAGATACTCAACTATATATATCATGTCGACAATGACAAATGACAAAAATTTGGTTGAGCGTTCAAATACACACACACACACACACACACACACAAGCTCATATATATATATATATATATATATATACTTTCTCTTTCCCCTTGTGAGTTTGCATCATTCATTCATTTCACGTGTTTAATTGTGAAATTCATCCCATATATATATAATTCCAGAATTAACTTATATATATATATATTATCATTATTATTATTATTATTAAGGTCATAAACCATCATTTCAATTTTATTAATTTAATTACACTCGACCTCGCCCTAAGAAAATAAGTTAATTCCGGAATATTATTATTGTATAGGTTAAATATATTAGATTCAAAACAATATTATATTTAAGCGCATATCTGCATTGCCTTGGTTATCTAGGGTTATGCTTTCGCGAAGGAGAGCAAGCTTGTCACACCACCTTGGAACAACCAATCACTACACTGAATTTCTTCCCCAATATCTAAAAATCATTATAAAATAATGATGCTCCGTATTTCAATCAGATCAAACGAAGAGTAAAATAATATGCTCTTCCTGGTCAAGCTTCAAACTTTAACAATTTCATATGACAAGAATAACATAGCATAAAAGGCACTAAAACTGTACCTAAAGTATTTAATTAATAATTAATTTAAGTTCTAAAACTAAATTTGTATTATTCATAAAACACGTCATGTAGAGAACCGCCCCAACTCTCTCTCTCTCTCTCTCTCTCTCTCTCTCTCTCTCTCTCTCTCTCTCTCTCTCTCTCTCTCCCTATATATAATATATATATATATATATATATATATATATATATGACCTCCTATCTTTCAAACACAGAGTGTCTAGGCTTTTGAGAGAGTCTGGCACAAATCTTTAATTTCCAAACTGCTCTTCTTCGGTTTCTATCCTTCTATCTGTTCCTTCATCTCTAATTTCCTTTCTGGTCAATCTACACCGTCTGCCAAAAAAAAGGGTTCACTCTAAAAAGGCCATGAAATCAACATTTATTAACCAATCATAATGAAACTTTTAAAAAGCAAAACCATGTAAACAACATATATGTACACCAATTTTCAGATTATTATATTCAACATTAATGATTTAATGAGGATTGTTTATGTTCAACAAATTTTGTTGGTGAACATCGTTCCAGTTTTGAATTCTGGTAATCCACAAAGGCTGTAAAATTTTGGTAATACAATTTTTATTCTCATATTAGTCATAAAATACATCATAAGATTTATAAAATATAGGCAATGTCTCCATTAAAAAAAACATGAAAATAAAAAAGGATTTTGAATTTCGAAACAGAACTTAAATCCTAAATTTACAAAAGAAATCAAATTAACATTTTATTCTTTTGGAATTCCTATTAAAAAATTGTTCAATGTGTTTCCCTTCTGTTTCAACAATTTTCTTCAATCTTGGGCGAAATTCATCAATGGTTAGATCGATCTGCTCCTGTGGTATCTCTTCCAACTTCTCCACAAGAAGCTGACGCAAGTGATCAACATTTCTTACCCTGCTCCTGTAAACTCTCTATGTTTTGCAGCAGAGTAGTTCGACAGTACTAGGCATTGACTTTTACACCAGGCTCAATAAAATGAATGTATGTTTTTCCTAACTTTGATGTGCCAACTGACATCATGATACTAGCTGAGAAATGACTTCTGGTTGCAAAAAGTCTGCTATCAGGTACTTCATTCTTACATTGGACATGCGAGTAAACTCTGCCATTTTGACTGTTCCGAGGTGGCTTCACAGTGAATCTCTTCATCAGTGAGAAAAGCCTTTGAAAGTTTATCACATGTTACTCGCCGTAAGTTTTGTTTTGATCTTTGAACTCGTTTCTGTTCATCAGTTTGAGTAATATTTTGCCCGTGCACTCTTTTGAAAGGTTTTAGTTGAAGATCTTGTTTAATTATACTTCTCACACTAGTTTCTGATAATTGTAACTCTTTTGATATGTAAGCTGGTGTCATATGGGTTCCTGGCTGGTTTTCCTGACTTAATAAACGTTCTTTGACGTCGTCAATATTGTCTTGTAAGTTGTATGCGAACAGTTTTTGTTCGCCCACTTCCCTCTCTTCTTTTAATATCCCCAGTCTCGTCAGTTTTCTTTAGAAGCTTTCCCAAACCACCAAGAGTCCATCCTTTGTTGGGGAATTCGGAGAGTAGTTTCGTTCGTCCATATCCCTTTTCTAGTCTATAATGCTTAATTATAATCTTATCTTCCTCTGAAAATGGCATATTCACTATATTTTATAACCCTGCAAAAAAAATCATATATTAGAATTTACAAAGTGAAAATGGAAATAAGGGATTCTTGATTAGTTTGTCGAGCATCAGTTGTAGTATTATTAGAGAAATCTTTAATAAATCGTTATTTTTGTTAGCTTCGAACTGAAATTTAATTTACTGGTAGATGTTTTATGTATATGTTACGTGTATAGGTGTCATACTGATTGTTTGAAAAATGTCGATTCCATGGATGTTTTTAGAGTGAACCCTTTGTTTGGCAGACGGTGTATATCTGCGGTTGTAGATGGCGACTGTTCTTCTCCTAAAGCTATTAACAGTGGTGTTTCTCAGGGTTCTGTCCTGTCAACCACTCTTTTCCTTTTATTTATTAATGATCTTTTAATTCACACTTCCTGTCCTATTCACTCGTATGCCGATGATTCCACTCTTCACTTCTCCACCCGCTTCCCAAAGCATCCCTCTCAACAGTCACCCCATGATTCGCGTTGTACGGCTATGGAGTACCTGACCTCTGATCTTTCTGCTATCTCTGATTGGGGCAGAGAAAACCTTGTGGAAATCACAAATGTGGGTAGCACTTACATAATAAGGTACAACAGAACAGAGATGTCTACGGGCACGTCACGTGTCACAAACATACCTGTAGCCAGGTTCACAACAGCTTACGCACGTATGAAGCTTTGGAATCTGATGCATTCTCTTGGCCGGAAGGTTCTGTACGCAGATACAGATAGCGTGATATTCACGGAGAAAGATGGCGAATATATGCCTCCTATTGACGAATTCCTTGGAGAGTTGACTAACGAGATCAAGGATGAGTATGGATACAGCGCCTACGCCGATTCTCCTGTCTCCACTTAACCAAAAACTTACGGGATACGTGTGAGTGTTGGGAATGAGTTCAAATACATGTGAAAGCTAAAGGCATCACTCTGAACCATGTAAAGGGTCAGATCGTCAACTTTAATTCACTCAATGATCTAATGAGTTTAGAAGATGTTGGAAATGAAGGTGACCAACTACCGCACTTGGTTGTCGGGACTCATAACTTCCGTGCACAGAAGTTGGGTGGTGTGAAGGAACTTAGGTGTGTCGTAACACCTACAGGAAACGGTACCAGGTGCCAGGAACCTACGATACTGTACCCTTTGGGTACCGTGGGCGTGAATAGGCGTTATATATATATATATATATATATACACGGTGAACCAAAAGTAGGTGGACAGTAGGTTGAATACGGTTTGTGTTATATTATATTATAACTATGGTGTTCATTATAACTATGGTGTTTGTGTTTTATTATATTAAATATTATAACTAAATTTATTTAAATTTTATTTTGTATTATAGTATACAAAAAAATTAAATATGTATTCTCAAAATAAACGTTATCATTTACTGTCCACCTACATTTGGTTCACCATATATATATTATTTTTTTTTTTTAGTTCATTTACTTGTTGGTGACATGTTGCAGCTTATTTATTTATTACGTGTGGTTTAAATAAATGTATATTTCAGTTAAACGTTTCATTTCCTCCTTTGTGTGTGTGTGTGTGTGTGTGTGTGTATAAGAAATCTAAGATCATCCCGTTGTATGGTGCGCGCGCCAATAAAAATCGTGTCACGTGACTCGGCCTACTAACCCTTTTGGAAAGGCAAACATCCTTCCCGCCGTGTTCAGTTGACCGCAATAATCGCTGGTGTCCAGACGTATCTCCTGCCAGTTGAAGGTTTCTCACGTTAACGATTAAACAACGATGGCTATCGCTGATATTGCATGCTCTGCATTCCTGAAGTGGTACTCGGCAAAGTCTACAGCTGTGGTGAACACTCAAAGAAATTCTAGTCAGCCGTCTTTTGAAACATTTAAGTCTAATCTAAATTGTGTGAAACTGTGTGACAGGATGCTCAAATACTGTATGGATTTTCTGATGAGAGCATTACAAGCTTCCGCAATGCAAAAGACATGATGGAATATGTTGTGAGCTTAAAATGCTTAAAAGAATACGTCTGATGTGGAGTGAAGGCGTCAACGTTCGCTGAAGAAAAGCAGAGACTCTGAATTACGAAGCCCATTGACGAATTGCACGACAAGACCTATTACGTCATGTTACACTTCACCGAGTATACATGTGTTACTAAACACAAATCTTGTAGTTATAGACAGTTTAAAATATTTATATCCATATTTGTATACATATTTTCATGTCTCACGATGAGATGTATAGTGAAATTATAGCTAAAAGTTGATACGAACCTTTAATAGAATTCAGTCATGAATATTGTTTATCCCCTAAAGTGGAAAAGTATGCGAACGCATTTTTCTCGAATAGATCCACTCGGTATCAATAAGTTTTTATCCTCATTTACTGTTCTATGTGTATATAAGTATAACTGATGTTCGTGAAAGAGATATGGTGAGTTCTGTTATCCTAAACAAATTACAAAGTCATTGGTATGCATCCCTGGCAACGGATATGATAAAACTTTGAAGCCCGTACTGCTTCTTGTATCGCAGATGGAAATTTTTATACGCCCTAGGCCTCATTTATACGCCTAGGCGTGTCGACGTTTTCATATTGGATCAACTCCGTACACGAATTCATCACCGCCTAGCAACAGACGCAATACATGTTCCACGCCGCACGACTCGTTAACTAAATCAATCCGAGCGCTGTCAACCTCACAACCGTCTTAGAGATTGATCCCTTTGGACGTGCTCTCCTCACAGACTCGATAGAAAACTAAAAAAAGATGGAGCTACCACTTAGCACTATCCACAATGCAGTATACAATGCCTCTGTCTTCAAATCAGTACGTGTATTTAAACATAACAGTGGTGCTATTAATTACGTGAGTAAAACAAAATGTAAACAAGCAAACTCGGGTAAACGTAATATTATTTATATGAGTATTGAGGAGAAGGATAAAATATTCATGGTGGTTGAGAAGTGGTCGGTGGAGAACTATAAAATACCTGCAGGGACGGGAACAAGAAGAGAGCAGATTAACGACACCCCCTCATACTCTATTATTTGCACGCTGCATGTGAATCGTGATACTAGGCAACCCTGTGTCGATATACAGTTGATGTAAAGAAACAGTGGTAACAGTACTCTTATGCCTACACGAAACCGCCTCATTCTCGATATATTATTTGAAATTGGCGCTTTCCGTAAACTAAAGCCATTATTAGATGGGCATATCGATGATGTGCATTATTTCGACACTGTTCTTGAACACGCATACACTGTGCTGCTCGACGATTTCACCAAGTGTCACGAACAAGGCGAGAATGGTCTGGAGCTGAAAACATATTTAGAAACTACAAACCCAGAGAAGTATCATAAGCTCTGAAACAAAGGTATAAACGCTGCAAGCCCAAACTCGCCTCCACTCTTGACCCAGAACAATTATTTCCATATATAAGATACAGCTCTCCTGACGATTTAGAAGACTTCCTCAATCATCGATATGAGTTGTGAAAAATTTACAGTTGAAAAGATTAGTGAAAAAAGATTAAGTGCGCGCTTGGAGAGAGTTGTTTGTAAACTTGAATTTAGTGATGATGCTGTAGTAAACGACGTCTTCTTTGAGCGGGCTTTTAATTGTATTCTAATCATGTTTAAAAAGCGTGAGAGTTTTACTTCAAGTTGGAAAGTAGGGACAAAAATAGTCTTAAACTCTCTAAAAGGTCTTTATATAGACTATAGAACCCTCGCATACTTTGCGGTGAATTAATGTTAAACCGCATTTATTGCGTAGTATAAAGTAATGAAGCTGTAAATGTAACTACGATTACGTAGAGTTTACTATTTTGCTTAAGAATGGTAGAAAGTGAACTTACAGCATGTATTATTATTTTTATTTCCATTTTATGTCTGATGCAATATATTAAACCAAGTATGCATTATTTCTATTTTTACAACTGTTGTGTGTATATGTATATATATATATATATATATATATATATATATATATATATATATTTTAATTCGTCTTTACTGAGTGCATTATTATTTCTGCTTCATGACTGATATATATATATATATATATATATATATACAGGGTGTTTTATGTCGACCCTATAAATATGGAAATTGGCGGAATTTGTAGTAAGTAGGAGGAGTTACTATGACAAATTTCAAATACCAAATTCCGCCAATTTCCTTATTTCTAGGGTGAACCTGAAATACCATATATATATATATATGAGCAATCCAAGAATAAGCACTCCAAAGTCCCCAATCCAAGTAAAAGCACCCCAGTTCGACCTCAATCCATATTAAAGGATTTTAACATCAACATTCTCGAAAACTTTGTCCAGGTCATTGCTTAGTCGCACTTAACACACAACATAACTTTTTTAATAAGATTTTTTCCCTCACACCAATTTATTTCTGGCAATGGATCTTCAACCAATAACGGTAACACTTCAGTTTGAAAAGTTGATGCTGTTTTCTTACCCTTAAACTTCTGAATGGTTTTTACATTTCAGGACTTATTTATAAATATATCGAAACCTACGGTAAAATTATTGAATGCCCGGTTAAGTTAATTGAATGCCAGGTTAGGTCAACTGTACGCCCTTGACGATTGGTTAGGTTAAGTAGTGATATTTTCATTAAAACTAACGAAAATATCACGACTTAACCTAATCAATCGTCAAGGGCGTACAATTAACCTAACCGGGCACTCACTTAACCATTTTAGAGCAATTAACTCCATTTTAATTCCATTTTAAATTCATTTTAGAGCAATCCAAGAATAAGCATCCTCGTTGGCCCCCTATCCAAGAAAAAGCACCCTCAATTGATTTGGGTGCTTATTCTTGGATTGCTTATATACATATACTATATATATATATATATATATATATATATATATATATATATATATATATATGTTATACGGGACGAATGTCAAACGCAAGATTGCAGACGCAATATTGAAAGATGAAATAAATAAGATCACGCCCCCCTTCTTAAATATCCTACAAGAGCAGGCGTTCGTCTTTTTCTCAGTGATTGACGCGAGAATCTGCTTAATCTTTTCCAAGTCCTTAAACGCGCGCCCGCAAGATGAAATATGATGTTAAAAACAGCTTTTCATTTTAAATCAAAGAGCGCCCAGACGGACTTTCGTGACAGCGTACTCGCGCTGGTCGCATGTTAGCCTTCCAAGCGAACACCTCGCATCCGTCTCGAGTTTCAGGATGGGAACCTTGACTGTGAGAACTAAACACTCTTTTGGTCTCAAGGTGACTCACCCCTCTGACGTATGTGAGAGTGGATTTCTTCCTATATAAGGAGGGGTCCAGCCATTGAAGGACAGATTCTTGGTGACGCTCTGCCAGACGAGATTCTGGGTAGAAGAGATTCTGGGTAACGCTCTGCCAGACGAGATTCTGGATAGAAGAGATTCTGGGAACGCTCTGCCAGACGCGATTCTTGGTAGAGTAGATTCAGCTTACCTAGATCTCCGCGGGTGACGGGGTGCGAGTCACCTCGTATACATTAGTTTGCTTCGAGACGATTTTAGAATGGACTAAGGGTAGTTAGTCTTAGAAGGAAATCGTTGTCCATTTTACCGCGGGTAACGAGGTGCAAGTTGCCCCGTATGTCATTAGCATGCTTTACAGAGGCCCCAGAACGAGCACAGGGGTTGCTTCAAGAAGGGGGCAGTCTGACTTTTGAATTAACTGTAATTTAACCCCTGGGTGAAGGGTGAATTTCACCTCAATTAGGGAACGAGTTTTATATCGGAATATCGGAATTGAGAATTTGACTGAATGAAACGCCGGCAGACTTAATTCGTTTATTTCATCGTGACCGTAATTGTCACTCGTAAACTTAAGAACAATTCACTTATAGCCCGGTGAACTTAATTTAAAATATAACCTTGTGAAATTAAAAGCTGAACAATTTATAAACTTTCGCCTGTAATCCGCTTACTTGAATTTAATTAAAGTGCCTAAAATTAAGTTGACTCTCAGTTAATCCCATCACAATTAACCGAAACTCGACGAGTGGAACAAGGGCTAAGGAAAGCTCCCGGATTCCGTAAGTGACCAAAAAGGGGTCAGCGCACTCTGTAGGTCCCCCTCAGGACCGCAAAGGAGTACTCTGCTATACTTCAGGGTTAAACACAAATAATAACCAACCCATCGAGTATAATATATATATATATATTATATATATATATATATATATATATATATATATATATATATATATATTAATAAACAGAGCATGTCATTGTGTTTCATTTCAGCCTCTACACGATGTACCTGTAATGTGTGTGTGTGTGTGTGTGTGATTGAACGCTTAACCAATTTTTTTCATTGGTAGCCATTATAAATAAATATATATATATATATATATATATGTGTGTGTGTGTGTGTGTGTGTGTGTGTGTGTGTGTATGGCTGAGTATCTAAGCCATACGACTGGCTCTGTTCCGAAGACACCCAGGGAAGTCAGAGAAGCCGGCATTTTGTACCAAGAAACTCCAGCAGTAAGAATTGCCTCTCCAGCTGTCTTTAATAAAGAAATTTGTTTTATTTTTTCATCTACATCATACAAACATACCAACATACATACATACATACATACGAACATACATGCATACACACATACATACACGTAAACATAGAATTTAAATATATACACATACATATATATCTTTGTGGGCCTCAGCTGTTAGGTTCGGTTACATCCCACCCCCTTTCCTGTTTACCTCCCTCTTTCCCCTTCCTGCACACACCCCTCACCCCCTTTCCTGCATACCCTTTACCCGTTTGCAATGTTGCAGGGCTCTGGCTCTGCAACATTCCTTGCAACAATCACTGTTAACCATATTGCACGCTTCATTTTTGCAGGTATACTCCTAGAGTTTCTGTTTTGAACCTAGAATCAGGATTTATTAATGAATATAAAATAATAATTCATAATGTATAAAGGTAAGTTAGGCTTAATAGATAGATTGTAAAAGATAGGAAATGGGCCTATTCTGGATTTGAAAAAGCGTACGTGACTGAACCACGAAACCAGAACAACAGGTTTCGTTTTATTCATACTCGTATTCACGTTCAGCCAATCAGGCATAGGTTTGTTTGTCACGTGATACCCACCTCTAGTCTTGCCCAATTATGTTCTTAAAAACAAATTAGTTTTCAAATAAGTAAAAGATTTAATATCAGAAAATAGGCCAATGAAGTTAGTTGAATCCTGTAGAATACGTGGAAAATTCTAAAAACTTTCAAAATCATGTATTAATTTCTCTCTTAAGCTGTAGGTACAATCATAAATAAACTAAAGATCAGGTGTAAAGTGCGAATGGAACAAGGAAATCATCTCGATGGAAGGTCAGCGCATCGCTAAGATGTCAGTGAGAAAGCCGAGTCGAAAAGGTTAAGAAGTGAAGTCAAGAAGAGTCAGAAAGAGTCATTGGAAGTAGTTTGTCCATCTTAAAATAGTTTTGCTCTCCCTTGTTACTGTTTTTTTAATTTCTCTATTTAAGCACGTGGGAAGTAGGGCTTCTACTTAAGATAAATTAAGGACAGTAAATTCAATGCATTACCCACGAGGGCCAATGACATAGAATCTTCTATCCGCGGCCCAAGGCTTTTTCTTCATGTTATGCGCAAGGCTATATTTTTGAAGGCCTACTTGATTTTCGGTCAAGGCTTAACCTTGTCTTTTGAATTATATAAAGTAAGTGTAAAGTTAAAGCAATCTGTGAACACAAAATTAAAAATATAGAAATATTGGTGTTTCATATTAAAAACAATTTATATTACTGGTGGAAATTAAATTCAAGAGTTTAATAATACAGTTCGATAAAGAGTGTTAATTTACTTAGTTGTGGTTTAGTGGAAAAGTTGAACTAATACGAGTAGTTAAAGCATCAATGGTCACGTTACTATGACAAACTTCAAATACCAAATTCCGCCAATTTCCTTATTTCTATGGTCAACCTGAAACACCCTGTGTGTGTGTGTATATGTGTATATATATATATATATATATATATATAAGTAAAGAACCACAGGGAAAAGGAAAAGGAAACACGAAGTCCGAGTGCTTTCGTGATATATTCACATCTTCAGGAACAAAATTTCTTGTCCCTGAAGATGTGAATATATCACGAAAGCGCTCGGACTTCGTGTTTCCTTTTCCTTTTCCCTGTGGTTCTTTGCTAATTAAAAAGATCACGTGTTGCTTTGTGATTTCTTTGCATATATATAGTATATATATATATAAATCAGAGCTGGGCATTTGCGGCATATTTTGCGGTACTGCGGTACTTGCGGTACCACCGCACTACCACCCCGGGCCCCCATAACGCAGTACCGCAAAGGATCGCTGAAAGTACCGCAGTACCGCTACCGCATTCAAATTTCCGCGTACCGGTTTGGTACCGGTTTGGTAGTGCAGCAGTACCGCAGTACCGCAATATGCCGCAAGTGCCCAGCTCTGATATATATATATTAGTGGTGGACCGGATGTCAGTTTTTCAACATCTGCGGATGCGGATGCGGATTTTTAATTTCAATATCCGTGGATGCGGATGCGGATATTTAGTTAATCTATCAATATAATGTAGAATTATGAATATATGACATAATTTTTCAAATTTCTTGATATTACTATTATGGCAGGCAATGCATAAGAATTAATATTAATTTTTTCATTATGATAAAAATAATAACTTTCTCAAGAGTTTCAGCCACAGAAAATTCAATGAAACAAGTTTCATTCATTTTCTGTGTTACCAGGTATTTATATTTTGAGGTTTATATATTTGTTTGTTCATTAATAATTAATACTTTACATGAAATGTGCATGACTGGGCCTTATAAGCTACTTTATAAGCTAATTTAATTGTAAATTGCATAATTTATTAGAGGTAATATCCGCAGTCAGAAGTGCGGATGCGGATGTTAAAGTTGATGCGGATACTGATATCCGGTCCGCCACTAATTATATATATATATATATATATATATATATATATGAGAGGTCCCGCCTCTTAAGGTACCTAAGCGCCAAAATTAAAATTCGCCAGAAATCGCCTCCAAAGTTCAACAATATTCTGGCAATAGTATCTCTGTTATTAATTGAGCTAGAACGTTCATTTTTGGCTAAATTAGAGTTCTAAGTATGCTAATGAAGATGTTGATGAGTTTTTGGAATAGATTTTCATATTTTATATTATATATTTATATATATATATATATATATTTTTTTTTCTTATTATGCCGATCTTTGGGTGCGATTTCTGGCACAGAATGATTCCATTGATTTTTCATCACTATCACTAGCACGGTGAGACATTGCTGCACACGTTGATAATAGTTAGAAGCCGGGTGAATAGAATAATCCACGCAATATTCAGCAATATGAACACGAACACAGGACGCCTGTTAACAGCAACGCGAGTCTTAAGGTACTGGCGGGATGTTTGTGTCGTGTTCCTCTCGGCACGTGGAGCGGGTGGCCAATCAGAAAGCAGAGCGGCGTGGCTGCTATGTTTTCCTTGGCTCGCGCTCCTCCTGCTGTTCCCGCCACCCAGAGACCGAGCGTCCCACCCCCACCCCCATCACCTCCCACCAGTTGAACGAGATATTGGGGCCTTAAGACGCGCATCACATCTGGGTGGCAGAGCCCAGCTGGCGATAGAGGTGAAAAAAGTAGTTCGCTTCATAAGGTTTTCAACCATATTTCTAATGTCGTAAGGTCATTATAACCCAAACCACGCGATAGAGGAAGGGTGAAAATAGTGATATCCATCAAAAACACGTTTTCGCCTGTGGTGGCGCTTAGGTACCTTAAGACGCGCGACCCGACCCCTCATATACGTACTGTATATTTCAAATAAACAGAGCATGTCATTGTGTTTCAACCTACGGACGAGTCTATGGACGGTCTATGGAACATTCCGAAAACTCCGAACTCTTTATTTCCTTATCTCCTAACACTCCTTGTTAGATTTGTTCAAATTCACTAAAATTATTGTTACTTAATAGATTAAATGGCGCTTGTTTTGTGTTTCTATTGGTAACCCAAGATATTTTTAATGTTTTCTTTTAAGCATTTAATTTATCAACTTTTAATTTGTAATTTCTTAATTTAAATTTTTTAATTTTCCTAATTCAATAAATTTCTGTGAGATACTCAAAATTCTAACGAAGAAAATTTGAAGGGGATCTGCAGTCACCAACAAAACACCTCAGCATCTATGAAGCATTCAAAATGATGGGTTTTCCCTCACTAAGTTTGCTCTCTGCCTCTGCTTTTCCTCTTTCAGGAGAATAATTTACAAAATAAAAAAAATAAGATTCACTTACTCGTACTTATTTACCGAATGCACATATGTGTACATTCTTTTTTGTACGTTTATAATTACCGTATAGGTACTTACATGTCCGTATCCTTGCTCTTTGTCCTTCCATATACAGTATAGTTGTAATATTTACTCATTATGAACTTTTAGTTTTATTTAATCTTTCTTTAACACAGTGGTTCTTAACCTTTTTAAGCTGCGACCCAAATTCTGGTGGCAGAGCTAGTCAGCGACCCATGCCTTGAAACATTTCACTCGTAATAGATAATAAAATAAATAATTAATGGTAAAATGATTAGGGATAACATAAATAAATGGTAAATGACAATTTAATGACCGAATCAAATGGCTTGGCGACCCATTTTTGGGTCGCGACTCAGGGGTTAAGAACCAATGCTTTAACATATCACTTCAGAAGTATATACAGTAGGGGGTGTTCAAAATTAGGAAATGTTTGAGAAATGTAACATACTGTGTTTTTTCCCATTATTTGGTCCAAATGAAGCCTTTTGGTATCATTTTCATCAAAATCGAAATTAGCCTAGGGGTCTCTCAAAGAGCTTAAAGATAGCATGCTTCAGTCATTTACAGAAAAATGCTAACTTTGTAATTAATGGAGATAATCCTATCAACCTGCCTCTCGTTTTGATCCTCTCGACGAGAAAATGCGATTGGAAACAATTTTGATGTCGAAACGAGTTACGGCTTTCAAGATATTTGACATCAAAGTTTGTCAGTTGTCATAGTTACGCAGTTTTGTGACTCAGGAATACGTCCGTAGTGATTTCTGTGTTCAAAACTTTAATTTCATTTGGTGTAGGTCGCTGTGCACATTGGAATGAAATGATATGATATTGGTCAATTTCTTTTGTATGTACGAGGGTGGGCAGAAAAGTAATGCCTCCACTTGAATAATTCTGGATTGTGTAGAGGTAGCTAGATAAAACCGGTTTTATGTTGTAACTTGATATCCCCACCCCATTCCAGATTGTGTAGAGGTAATCAGATAAAACTGGTGTTGTGTTATAGCCTAATATAGCCTACACTCATTCCACACATTCGTTCCGTATCGATTACAATGGAAAGGAGTAAAGACGTTCGCTTCAAGCAACGTTCGGTAATTGAGTTTTTGACCGCGGAAAGTGTTGCTCCCATAGACATTCATCGGCGAATGCAAGCTGTGTGCAGCGGAAAACAGTGTGTTGATGTGAGTACCGTTCGACGGTGGGTGAGGCAGTGTAAAGAAGGAGAAGCAGGGCAAGAAGATTTGCGAGACAAACCGCGCAGTGGAAGGCCTGTAATGGCAACCGACGAGTCTCATCGGAACTACGTTGACGAACTGATTCGTGGAAATCGTCGCATTAAACAAAATGAAATTGCTGCAATGCTCGATATCTCCAAAGAGTAAGTGGGACACATTATCAGTATTCTCGGCTACCGAAAGGTCTGCGCCAGATGGGTGCCTTGCATACTTACTGCTGAGATGAAAACAGAGAGACTACGCATTTGTCAAGAAAATCTGCAGCTCTTCAAAAATGAAGATGAATTTCTGCACAGCATTGTGACAGGAGACGAGACGTGGGTCCACCATTATGACCCTGAAAATAAACGGCAATCATGGAATATCGGCACAAAAATTCACCGCAACCAGGGTCACGGCAGAAAGCGAGATACCGGACTATGTGGGCCCTGATTCTCATTTCTTGTTCAGCTGCTTGGATGTGAGCGATGAATGGCTACAGAAACCCGTGGCTGACTGGCCACAAGATGCGGATTGTCAGATCGCAGAGAATTTTCTGAGAATTTTGAAGGTGGTAAACGATAGCGCTGATAGGGGTGTCAAGCTGAATACAGACAATAACTGACAACCATTAGGAACGGCAACGATTACTACAGACTGTCGAGCAGCACCGAAACAAGTATACCGACTTCTCATAGAAAACACAAGGATAGAATTGTAGAAAATAATTTGTAAATTTGTTTATCAATAAAGAGTGGGAGCCGGGAGGATAATAAAATGCAAATGCTGGAGCCTGTTCTTCAGGCCGGACAAGGGTGGGTCCGGAGTGAGCATTTTAATTATCCTCCTCCCCTGTTATTTTTACTGGTCCTACATGAAGCTGAAAAGTTTACTACAAATATACATGAAAACATTAATAATAGCATATTTTAGTGGTAAATATCTTGAAAACTGTAACTCATATCGACATCAAAATTGCTTCCAATCGAGAGGATCAAAACGAGTGGCAGGTTGATAGGGTTATCTCCATTAGTTACAAAGTTAGCATTTTACCGTAAATGACTGAAACATGCTATCTTTAAGGTCTTTGAGCGACCCCTAGGCTAATTTCGATTTTGATGAAAATGGTACCAAAATACTTCAATTGGATCAAATAATGGAAAAAAACACAGTATGCTACATTTTTCAAACATTTCCTAATTTTGAACACCCCTAATATACAGTACCATCTTTAATAAAAGGTCTTCACCATCAAAGTGTTTGTAAAAGTTAACGATATTTACCCCTAATTTACTACACATTTCCTTTAATTTTTCATTTACAAAATAGCTCTCGATAACAAACGCATTCTGGCAAACATTCGTGGAAGAACGCCAGTGTCAATAATAGATTTAAGCAGAGCAGGTTCTCTTCAAGCAATTCCTCCGACCTCTTCCCCTCCACATAACATCGTTATTCCAACAGACGAAACAGGACCGCCATTTACGGCGGCTACATTCAATTTAACAACTTCGTCTCCAATGCCCTTAATTTCTTCTAGGTAATCATACACTTTTTTTTAGGCGAGGGGTGGGGGGGTATGGGGCGCTCGCGCCTTACAAATTTCTCCATGTGCTTGACTAATGAACTGCCTATAAGAACGGTCTCAATTTCCACTTCTTTTTCCAACACTTAAGGGATTTGCTGCTGCTAACCTAAATTCCGCTTTCCGTTTCGGTTTCGCACCGTTGCTAACTTCCACAGACCCATCATTAGTTTTATTGTTTTCCGCCATATTTGCAACGGTATTTCGTGCATTTATGTGTCCATTTCCTGTTAGGTTCACTTTGTCTTCAAGCTTTTTAATCTGTTCTTTAATCTCGTTAACATCATCGTCAACAGTCTCGTTAACTTCGAGTTTACACTAATACGATCAAAATTTCTCATTTTAATTCGCTTAATTTCTGATCACTTGACAAAATTTCCAAAGCGGTACGTCGCCATCAGTATCAAGAAAAGGTCACGATTGTAACTAAAGCCACGAACAGAACAATCAAATTTCTGGATTTTCAGAGGTATATTAATTAATTTATTCTAGGAGCAAAACAAAATGGGGTGTTTAAAAGATTTTTCAAAATTTACAGGGCTACGTCGTAGCCAATGTCGTAACACCGCTTCCCGTTGGTCATCGAAGTTACGCGACAGTGGGTCTGGGTAGTAGTTGGATGGAAGACCGTCCTCCGTCATATGACCTTAGATGTTGCGAAGGAGGTTAAACAACCCCAATCATCATCGCTAAGGGGCTTAAGGATTAGAATGCAGAGTGCACCACGTAGTTTAAGGATACCAGTTTCTATGGCGAATTTGCATGTAGAATTTAAATATAACTATATTACGATGCTCCTAACTATATAAAAATAAAGCAGAAATGATTCTAAATGTTGAATGCGTTAGAAAGGAAAAATAATATTTGTAACAAGAATTTAATTTTCTATATCTTACAAGGGCAAGAGTTGATGCTTGTTGTTAATTCTTTCTGATTTAAAAAATAATGAATATAAATGTAATTTTCGAGCAAGATATTACGAATTACGGAATATAAGAAAATATATAACAAAAAATAAGCACACCCACGAAGCTATCCAAGATGTGAACACGGCAAAAATATATATGTGATGAGGAGAGCGAGAATTTGCATCTTGTCACGGGCAAGGTTGGAGACGGTGGTACAAATATAATGTCTCGCTATTTAAAGATTTTAAACTGGAAGGTATTTAAAAACTAAGCATATGTATCAAATCATCAATAATACTGCTCTAGAAATTATATAAAACGAAATATTAGTTTCCCAAACCCAACACCGTTTCAACACGAGACACTGAAAACCAAAACCAACTAGATTTTTATCTCCAGTGTATCAACCTCTGGAACAATCAAAGACAAAAGAATATAACACGATGAAAAGCTTCCAGAAAGAGCTCAAAAGATAAATTCATCAAATCATACAAGCTATATCTCTATTCCTCACTTATTTTCCATTCGAGCCTCTTTTTGCCGTTCCTTTCTCTTGACACACGAATTACAACTTGAGAAAAATGGTTTTATTCCTGTGTAGTCATAAAACTTTTGCATAATAAAAAGAAATTTAATTTTATACAAAATTCTTCTACAATATCAAAGTATTTAATATTATACATGGACTTTATATACCTAAAAAGTGAATGTTTGCAGTAAAACATAATATGTTTTATAACACCTTTGATTCGTTATAATAAAGCTTCGTTATTACGGGTTAACAAAAGCATTGTGTTGCTTTAAGTTTTATTAAGTGGAATTTAGTTATTTACATTTATTTGAACAAAAATTATTTAATCCGAAATCAAAAAAAGATTTCTTCAAACTTATATCATATAATAATAATTAGCATCACAAAAAAATAAAAATAAATAAATATATATATATTGTAATATCAAAATGATTCATGAAAACAAAAAAGATGTTTTGTGAATTTTACCAAAAAAAACGTTTGTTAGCTTCAGAAACCTTTTAGATTTTTACAATATGAAAGTGTTCATTACAAGAATTATTTGTTTTAATGCCAAAAAAAAAAAAGTTAAAAGTAAAAACACTTTTGTTACATTAATGCAGTTGTGACATTATGTCGGAATAATACTAATATTTTATGTAAAAACATAAAATATTTACTGTATTGTTAATTTCAATGTATTAATTATTTATATTTACAAAAGATGATTTCACAAAATTGACTTTGCTATTAAAAAAATCTGTGTGTGTGTGTGTGTGAGTGTGTGTGTGTGACTGTGTGTGTGTGTGTGTGTGTGTGTGTGATCTTAGCTCAAGTTTATATGTATATTTAAATATATGCAATCTCTAATTATATGCTCAGGATTTTATGCCCGCCAAATAAATTTGAAGGAACCACAGTGGATGGATTTAATGTTGTCCGTTCGTCTGTTCGTCACTCTGTCGTGTTTGCTCGATAACTTTTGAAGCGAACAACATAAATTGATGAAACTGCATACGCATCTGTATCATCAAAAGACGATGTTTCATGAGCAAGAATCAGATATTTGCATAAGGTGAAGTCACAAATTGACGTCGTTCCGAAAGTTCTTGATTTTTATGCTATCTCATACAGCATTCAATGTCAACAGCCGTCAGGACAAGGTCACAGATAGAGCTCGATGGTCAAAGGGAGCATTTGCATGTCCGTCGCATAACTTTTGAACCCCCGAACGTAAATTGATAAAGCTTCATACATATTGTATCATCAGAAGATAATGTGTCGCGAGCAAGAATCAAGTTCTTGCCTCAAAGGTAAAGGCTACTAATTGATATCGTTCCGATAACACTGGGGAACAAATTTCAACTTTTTGTCTATTGAATTAGATTTGACAGTTAGTTCTAGGTAATTTGGGTGCGCTGAGCACGAATTTTTACTCGGTTTTGCTCTATCAGGTCCTGATTTTGCTCAACACCCCTCCTCTTTCGTCGTATTCATAAAAAGGTTTTTTTCTCAATACTCGCTGTCTTTTTGCAGTTACACATTATGCAACTAGGTTTTTATCTAGGTATTTGTACCTATTGTTATGGTATTGTTGTATTATGTATATTCTTATATGTAACCCCTAAAAATATTTTTAATTTTGTCATTTTTAACCCATTTTAATATTAGTAAATTAAGCTAAAAATATCATAGAATTCTAAAATTTTCTCGAGCGTTCCTGTTCTCTGTAGAGTATTCTAGAGGGACAACTAAAATATATAAAAGCAACTCGTTTCCAGAGTTAATCAGTCAATTCAATCAGTCAGTCAGTCAGTCAGTTGAGTTAGTTAAATAAGTTTGGGCATTGACATAATTTTGAATTGGCATATGATTTAGTGAGTAATTTTGGCATCGTGATTTAATATAGTTGATTTAATTAGACGTAATTTATATTGTACCTACTCATCCGTGTTTCTAGTTTAATTTCATAGATTGTAAGTACCTATTTCATAATAAGTACCTATTTAAACTAATTTTTGTGTTTATATTTCAGATTTTCTTAAATTATATGAATTAAGGGCTTTAAATACCTTTACAAATTGGCAGAACAATCAAGCAATATGTCATCAAGCACTAGAAAGTTCAAATGCAAAACAACCCTGATTCCTTCTGTTATATATGTGGAAATTTTACACTTCCACATCAACGAGCAAATAAACTGACTTCGTAAAAAGAGCTTACTTAGCTTATTTTGGCATAAAACTGGGGGACCAAGATAAATCGTGGGCTCCACATAAAGCCTGCACTATATGCATTGAAAGACTGCGACATTGGACGAAGGGTTCGGATTCAAAAATACCTTTTGGAGTTCCGATGGTAAGTTTATGATTTCATAAAACTACGTAATTTAATCACTAGTATACTGTAACTTACCTAAATGTAATTGTAACTTAGGTACATAAACAAAAATTTACAGAAAATGTTTATAAGAATCTCAAATATTGCATAAGGTTGAAACACATAGAAATGTTAAATGTTTGGGTGATAACTTTTGATAAAATTCATAAAAACAAGTCTCTCGTCGCTTTTGTTAACGCTTTACAATTTTTTTTCCATATCAGGTGTGGCGAGAGCCTACTAACCACGAGACCGATTGCTACCTTTGCTTTGTCAAGACTTCGGGCTTCACTAAGAAAAATAAACATTGTATCGAGTACCCAAATTTCGACACCGCGATACGACCTGTGCTACATTCAAATGAGATCCCCATTCCAAAATTTAAGGGTCTGCCAACTCAAGAATTAGTTGAAGATGTTCCTGAAAATATTGTTATGCACTTTGAGGAGTCAGACACCGATTTTGACCCAGCGTATTTGAAAGTCAAAACGATCCGCAAAAGTTTAACCAGGCCGAGTTGAATGATCTTGTAAGGGATCTAAATTTGCCAAAAAAGGCTGCGGAAATTTTAGCTTCAAAACTTAAAGAGAAAAACTTGCTTACTTCAAACACATACATTTCATTTTACAGAAAAAGAGAAGAAGAACTTGTTAAATATTTTAGAACAGAGGATAGTTTAGTATATTGCTGCGACATAGTTGGTTTGTTAAAGAAGATGGGGGTTGAGTCTTACGATGCAAATGATTGGCGCTTGTTTTTAGACAGTTCGAAAAGAAGTCTTAAGTGTGTGTTGTTGCATAATGGCAATCTATACGGCTCGATACCGATTGGGCACTCAACAAAATTAAAAGAAAAGTATGAACATATAGAAAAGGTTTTAAATCTTATCAAATATAGGGAGCACGAGTGGATCATATGTGTTGACTTAAAAATGGTTAATTTTCTGCTAGGACAACAAGGAGGGTATACTAAATAGCCCTGCTTCCTTTGCTTATGGGACAGCAGAGCCAAGGAAGAACATTATTTCAAACAAATCTGGCCAGCACGAACATCACTTACTGTCGGAGAAAAAAACGTAATTAATCCACCTTTAGTGAGCAGAGATAAATCATATTTCCTCCTCTGCATATAAAACTAGGCCTCATTAAACAATATGTAAAAGCTTTAGATACGAACGGCGAGTGTTTCAAATACATAACTTCAAAATTTCCAAGTTTAAGTTATGAAAAAATCAAGGCGGGAATTTTCGACGGTCCACAAATAAGAACAATGATTAAAGACAGCAATTTTCCTAATGTCATGAATGAACGCGAAAAAAATGGCTGGTTCTCATTCGTGGACTTGATAGAAAACTTTTTAGGCAATTATAGGGCAGATAACTACGAAGAAATCGTAAAAAAACTTTTAAGGGACTACAAAGAGTTAGGTTGCAATATGAGCATAAAAATGTATTTTTTGAATAGCCATCTTGACCAATTTCCAAGTAATTTAGGTGATGTAAGTGACGAACAAGGGGAGAGATTCCACCAAGATATAAAAATTATGGAGGAACGGTACCAAGGCCGCTGGGATTCCCACATGATGGCTGATTACTGCTGGTGCTTGAAAAGAGACCTGCCATCAACAAGCAAATACGCTAGAAAGTCTTACAAAAGAAAATATTTGCCACAGTGAAAGCTTCATATCTGTTTGTTTTTTTATTTTAAGTCATTTCTATCGTTATAATGTAATTTTACTGTAGTTTGAACTGCTTGTATTCATGAAACTTGAAAAAAAAATTTAACACATGACTTAATTTTTTAGTCCTAATTTGAAAAATCTGGAAAATGGCACATAGGCTGTCGACAAGAATCAGGACCTGATAGAGCCAAACCGAGTTGAAATTCGTATTCAGCGCACCAAAATTACCTAGAATCAAGGGTCAGATATCATTCAATAAAATACGTGTTGCCCAGTGTAATAGTTCTTGCATTTGTATTCTTATCTCATACAACGTTCAAAATCAATAGCCATATTTTGTATTTAATTTTACACCTTTAATCCTTCCTTTAAATTTATTGTAAATAATCTCTGTATTCTCCACTATCCGAAAAGGGTTCTCAAATAATCCCATTCTGTCAATAAAAAAAATTTGCTTGTAAATGGCAGTTCTGTGCTATAGGCTGTGTACAGTCAATCATTTACTGATCGAGTTTGTGTATTTCTTTTTACATCCGTTATATTATGTTCCTTGTACATTTTATAAGTATAGCAATAAATAAGTTAATAATAACAATTATTATTATTATTATTATTATCCTTTTGGTGTAATTAAAAATCAAAACCTATTTTTAATTCTGTCGAAGGACCTTTAAAAGTCTTCGACATTTTTACTGAAAAGAGATTATTAAAATAAGATTTCCAGATTACGAAAGTGTCTTTCTTTTGAAGAGCTCATGCGACTATTGCTTAGCTTTGATGTAAAAATACAATTTGGCGCCTCGCGATGCTTCGTTGAATATTTCATAGGGGGACATTTAATGCAAATTGCATGTTTAATATTTCAAAATAATGCTACGAAGTTTTCAACTTTTGGTTATATCGTCAATTTAAAATTCTCTCTCTCTCTCTCTCTCTCTCTCTCTCTCTCTCTCTCTCTCTCCCTATTATATTATATATATATATATATATATATATATATATATATATATATATATATATATATCGTAAAGAACGACGCTTGTATAGGAGAACATTCCGCGCAAGATGAGGAGGGAGAACGAACAAATGAAAAAATGAGGTATATACTGCACCAGTGTATTTATGACAGTGTAAAAATAGGAAGTCCCACACCCTAATAGCAAGGGCGCAATAACAATTTAGGAGTGAGGCAGAGCCCCTTCCTGCTCTCTCCCCTGGAACAAAATACTACCATACACATACCACACACTGAAAATCAGTACGTATAACATTTTCTGAAAATATGATAATAACAATGGAATTGTCATATTATTGTAGATATAATAACTCCTAGCGTAACAATGAACTTCTCATTGATATATTATCAATGATTGGATCAGCGTCTACACAATGTACAGGGTGACCCATAAGTCCCAATCGGTTATAATTAAAGCGAAAATATAAAAAAATCAAACAAAGTGAAAAGCTTATAATAAGTTTAGAAATATTTAGTGATTAGTCAAGGTGCAAAATATAACCATCTCGATAAATATTCTTTCCTTTTTTTTTAATATCCGCTAGATCGATTTTCGCTTTAATTATAACCGATTGGGACTTATGGCCCACCCTGTAGAATGTCTTTTTTTTGTCACTGCCATCAAAAGAAATGTTTTCAAGTGGTCAGCACTCAGGGTACTCCTCAGTTCTCGAGCTGACAGTTAATAGCTTTGGATAAAGAAACCACGATACAGAAAACTTGAAAAAAGCAAAACGAACTTAGGCAAATATATCACTTCAGAGAACTATCCGTGAAAAATAAAAAGCGAATTTTCACAACTTTCGTAATGTCAGTTATTGAATACCCACCTATACTTTCTCATACATTAAGTGCCACAAATTTGTATGAGCTGCAAAAACTACAAAATCCTGGCACAAGATTCAGTCTCAACAAATGCATCAGAAATCAAAACTCAACATCGAATCTGCATCAACCAACGGAATTACCTGCACTGACTCTACTCTTTCACGAGAAAGCAGAAAATCCTGGAGTAAACCTCAGAGGGTCTCTCCACAAATCTTCAATGAGTTCGACATCGGGCCACCACGTGGCAATGAACGCACTCAAGAGAAGTCTACGATGTAGCTACTGTGCAGCAGAAACCATGCATCAACTCCATTCTTCGTCACAAACCTAAAGCAGCAAAAGTTGTGTCAACAAACACTTCATTTAAGTGAGTGGCGAGAGCAAAAAGCAAAAGTCTCCTTTCTTAAAAGCAAAAGTCTTCTTTCCTAAATCCCAAATTAGTCCCAAACTGAGGACGTAACCTGAAACAACCGCAATTTAAAAATACCTTCGTCATTATCAATCAAGCGACCAGTCTCGGAAAAGTCGAAAGACTCTACTTTCCGATTGCGAACGAAACTCTTCGTGTTTAAAATAAGAACCTCACAACAAAGACAACAGATCCTTCTCCAAAAGAAAATAATTTAGATCATAAATCATAAATAAAAACGATCATTGAGGTGAAGTGTGTATTTCAGAGTATGCTGGACTGCTGCTCCTCACAACTATATATATATATATATATATATATATATATATATATATATATATATATATATATATAATATATATATATATATATATATATACAGTATATCAGTAATTCTGACATTCTTTGGGAATCGAAGAAGTATGAAGGTAAAAGCCAAGACGATGAATAAAAGGTTCATATATTTGAAACGTTTCGATAACTAATTTCATCATCAGTGAATAGAAAAACAGAAATGAAATTACAACTAAAATACATGAAATCAAAAGACAAATATAAAAATCGAAACATGACAAAAAATAAAAGGTTACAAAATATCAAGTGGAAATGAGGTTGTCCAATCATTTAATTTAGGTTTTAAATAGTTTGTCTGGATCCATATACAGGGTGTCCCATAAGTCCGGCATCATAGGAGAAATTCTTATTTTTCTATTTCTACAAACCATAATTCATATTTTTCTCTTTCTACAGGCCATAATGTCTGTGAGCAAGGAAGAACAAATCCAGATAATTCTACTCAGAGATTTTTATCTCTGGGGCCACTTGAAAGCGCTGGTATACGCAGAGAAAATTAGGAGTTTTGAACATTTGCGGCAGCGCATTATTGAGGCATGTAACACCATTACTCCTGACATCATTCACCGTGTGCTTGCTGACTGGGTATCACGTCTGAATTTGTGTATTGAAAACAATGGTCGACATATTGAGCACGTTCTGTAAATAAAAGCTTTTGTTTTGCCTTTTTTTATTATTTTTCCTATGATGCCGGACTTATGGGACACCCTGTATATTAACTATTTAAAACTGAACTTAAGTGATTGTTCAACTCCATTTCCTTTTAATATTTTGTAACCTTTATTCTTAGACATGTTTTGGTTTTTACGTCTTTTAATTTCATGTATTTTATTTGTAATTTCAGTTTTATTTTTCTGTTCACTGATGAAATTAGTTCTCGAAACGTTGGAAATATATGAATCTTTTATCCATCGTCTTGGCTTTTACCTTTATATATATACACACACACACACACGTGTGTGTGTGTGTGTGTGTGTGTCCCCCAAAAATTCCGTGAGATGAAAATTATTTATTATTTACATTGGAAGTAACACACTTTCACTTGTGTTTCAGATATGAATGTATGAGACTATTGTTATGGGTCCTGAATGCACAGGATAACGTGGAGCTGGTGCTTCTCCATGTTTGTGAATTAAGTTCTGATACTGTGTGTGATGAAGTTTCAAGAAGAGATACCCAGAGAAGGAAACGCCATCATGTAGGATAGTTTTCAGAACATTCGAGAGGCAGAAAGATACGAAAACTCTTCAAAACATTACTAGGTCCATCACATGTCGTTTTTTAATGTGTGAAAATCTGCAGAAACCACCTTCAACATTTATTAAATGATAAATAATAATAAATACTTTCCATGCCACGGAACTAAGTCCAAATAAAAGCGGTATTACAGTAAAAGTCCTGCAGTTAATCAATTTTAAGTAGTGCCAATATTTGAGAGAATATATACAGTAGTGCACAGTGGTATTTCTCTTTAAGTAGTAAAAATCGCGGTGTACGTCAAAAGAATAAAAATGAAGCGAATTAATCTATACAGCATTTTTCCGAGTGTTTCTTTGTGAAGGAAATTAACTGCCTATCACTAGGTTGAAATTCTTACAACTACCCTCCCCCCTAATTATCCCCCCGCAGTCACACTCTCGAACTCCATTCAGTTGGAATTATACAGCGTGCCACATCCCCCATCCTCCGAAGTAACGGAGAATACTTTCCCTCACTCAGTTTGAGTCAACCCCCACTCAATACCTCCCATAATACCCTTTTGAGTCAATTTTGTGCACCAGCTGCTACCTTCTATCAGTAACATGGCAATGGTAAATAAATTCCTGCAACTCTGTGGTTTCTGTAACACTACAACAGATGAGGCAAAGACGATGAGATGCGATCTCTCCCAGTCGCTTTTCGATTTCAGATGCCTAGAATGAGAAGATGAAGAAATCTCTCATAACGAACGCAAAGCAACTTAATGGGATAAAGTTTTTCTGCGAAAAGTGCATGACTGAAATAAGCTCTTTTACGATATTTAAAGCAGAAAACAACTACAAGAAACTAAAAGAGGAAAGTGTGAATAAAGGACAGAGAAAAACAGAAGAAACGAAGAAAAGCGAAGTAGAAATCAATCAAATACCGTCACACAACGAGGTCGAAAACATACAGGCAGCAGATAGTATAAAGGCAAAAGATAGCATAAAGGCAACGAAGGTCATTAGCACAAATAGAACAAATAGGAAAAGACAAGCATGCAATCAAGTAAACAGAGTGAAACTGTCCCTGAATAAGGAGCAAAAACCAAACGCCAAGGGTAAATTTGGGGAATGAATTATATGCAGATATTATGTAAAAGATAATTGCAGACATGAGAGAGGACAATGTATATATGAACATCCCCCAATATGCAATTTCTTCTACAATAATGCTCATTGTAAATTCGGAGACAGATGCAGATTCTACCACCCGAACATTTGCAGGACTTACGCAAAATAAGAAACCTGCAAATATAGGAAAAAATACAGGGTGTACATAAAGTCAGGATCTATTTTTGTGAAGCACTTGGAAATTATATGGAATTCAATCATAAAATGTTAAAGTGGTAACATTTATTAAATAATTAAGAGTAGGATTCGACGTGACGCCCATCAGTATCCCTGCACAGCTCAAATCGTTCCGCAGCATTTCTAAACACATTCTGGAGCATTTGCGGGGTTATGTTATCTGCAGCAGTTCGTATACGTGTACGTAAGTTTTCAAGACTCGTAATCTTCGTCTGATAGACGTGCGACTCGATAAAGCCCCATGCAAAGAAATCTAAAGGGGTTAAATCTGGTCATCTCGCTGGCCAAGGTCTGTTGCTTCCGCGTCCGATCCAGCGATTTGGAAAACGTCCATTTAGATAATCCTGAACAATTTTGGCATAGTGACAAGGAGCACCATCATGTTGATAGACGACGGTACTAACAATCCTATCCCGTCGTCTATCAACATGATGGTGCTCCTTGTCACTATGCCAAAATTGTTCAGGATTATCTAAATGGACGTTTTCCAAATCGCTGGATCGGACGCGGAAGCAACAGACCTTGGCCAGCGAGATCATCAGATTTAACCCCTTTAGATTTCTTTGCATGGGGCTTTATCAAATCGCACGTCTATCAGACGAAGATTACGAGTCTTGAAAACTTACGTACACGTATACGAACTGCTGCAGATAACATAACCCCGCAAATGCTCCAGAATGTGTTTAGAAATGCTGCGGAACGATTTGAGCTGTGCAGGGATACTGATGGGCGACATGTCGAATCCTACTCTTAATTATTTAATAAATGTTACCACTTTATCATTTTATGATTGAATTCCATATAATTTCCAAGTGCTTCACAAAAATAGATCCTGACTTTATGTACACCCTGTACTACTATCAACATCTCCCGACGAACGCAAAGGGCAAAGGACAAAGTTCAAAGGACAATAGGAATAACATGAGTAAATATATGTACATAACTCGCGAACAAAATTTTTTCAACATCGCAGACACAATACGGCTGCTGAATATCATACAACACATGCAGTCGACACAGCTGGGAACCCCCGAGCCGACCCTCTTCCTGGCAAGAAGCTACCAGAACAGGTAGGGGGAAATAGATCTCTCTCGGAGGACCAGAGGGCAACTAAACAAGCGATACCGAAGGAAAACGAACTTGAACTGCACAAGGGGCAACGCAAAACAAAAAACATTAATATTGTCCTGGTTAATAGTCAAGGGATAAAACTAAACCGCACACTGAACAAAATTTCGTACCTGAAAGGATTTACGAACGAAACAAGGTCGGATATCGCATGCCTCACAGAAACTCATCTCAAAGATTGACAAGGAAATTGTGAAAACTGCGAACATTGTATTGATAAGAAAGAGATAAATATAGAGGGTTTCATCTTACTAAGAGCGGATAGAACAGCGAGACGTAAAAGTGACTATGCTATGTACAGGAAGGTCATATGACAGAGACGGTAATAAGTAATCAGTTTTGTTGAACTCCGAGCAGTGAAAATAGAAAAACTAAACGTGATACTGACAGTCATCTAGACCTTCAAACACTCCAACCGAAAAATTCTCGGATGGCATTGATGATATCAGAAACCTAATAAAGTTCATAAACCCTCCATCCCCCAATATAATGCTCTGCGGAGACTTTAATTTCCTATTTATAAAATACAAAAAGGGGGAAAGAAGAGAAAACCAGGAGCAAGCAAAAATGTTGATGGCTCTCACAAACGAGTTTATGCTGACACAGGAGATAACAGAAAATACCAGAAAAAATAACTGCATAGATCTGGTATTCAAGAATAACACGAACTTGATGACTGATATAAAAATAATCCCAACTATTATCTCAGACCACAACATAATCGAGATATCAACAGATATGGCGACTACTTTAAAAGACAATACACATACTGAAGAAAGAAGCACAATTGGGAGTTTTAAGTTAAATTTAAACTCCAAGAAGCAATCAGATCACACATGACCCAAACAGAGTGGAGAACAGTTTTAGAGAATAAAACAACTGAAGAAATGCTAACAACCTTGGAAGAAAAGACGCTGAGAATTTTAGAAAAATATGCTCCGAAAGCACAACCAAAAGGAAAGAGGAACTGGTTAGAGAGGTATAAGAGAAGAATATTCCGCAAAAGAAAAAGAGTAGCGGCGAAGTTAGCTAGTTGCGGAGACGACACTACCGGGGAAGTAATACAAGACAAATTGGAGAGTATCATTAGGGAAATACAAACCCTGATTAAGGGCAATACAGAAAGGGAAGAGGAAAAGGCGGTAGAAGTAATAAAGGAAAATCCAAAATACTTCTATAGCTATGTGAAAAGGAAAACAAAAACGCGCGCCACTATCAGGCACTTAAAGAAAGGAAATAATGAACTGACGGACGATCTAAAAGAAATATCTGAAACATTGAGAGCCCAGTATGAATGAGTCTTTAGTTCCTCAAAAAGTGACAAAGCGCAGGCGCGGATCCAGGGGGGGGGGGCGAGGGGGTCCGGACCCCCCCCTGCTCACGGTGACCAACGATTTTTCGATTGCGTTTGTTTGCTCCTATATATGAAAAATAAGACCTGAACACTTAAAATGGCTTAAGGTACATGTATCCCGGTTGCCACAAAATTAATTTCCTTAAAAAGAATAAAGAAAAAAAAGTTTATGTCCGATCCTGAGACATTTCAGACCTGGCCTGGGTGTGTGAACAAGCAGGATTTTGATAACGGGAATATACTTCAGTTTTGACGTTTGTTCATTGTTTACAAAAGTGCCGATTGACGATATGCTTGACTTTCTCTCCCGAGAATTACATAAGTATGACCTGCCACTACCTTCACACATTGTTTTGCAACTTATTAAGCTTTGCATCAAAGACTGTAAATTCACTTTCAATAACGAGTATTATCAACAAGTTTTTGGGATGGCCATGGGCAACCCCTTGTCGCCCCTCCTCTCCAATATTTATATGGAGTTTTTCGAAATTACTTACATTCCGAGAATCCTGGGGGTTGGCATCCCTTGGTTGCGGTACGTCGACGATATTTTGTGTATCTGGCCCATGAATCGTGACCTGGATAACTTCCTCCTTCAGTTAAATGATCAAGTCCCCTCCATTAAGTTTACTTTAGAAGTTGAACAAGACAACTCAATCCCATTTTCGGATGTGCGTGTACATAGGGAAAGCCCAGGTTTTAAGTTTAGTATGTATCGGAAAAAAACAAACAATTTGTCCTACGTACATTTTTACTCGGGACATGACACCCCCACTAAGAAGGTCATTTTTTCTTCAATGTTTCTCCGCGCCCTTAGGATCGCCAGTCCGGAAGACATCGATGCCGAATTGGAAAAAATCAACGGTATTGGAAGTGATCTGTGTTATCCATCTGCGTTTATGGAATCTTGTCTCAACAAGGCAAAACGAACTTTCTATCGTGTGAATAATAACACTCATACTTTGTCAAAAAATATTTTAGTACTTCCATTTTTCCCGGGCTTTTTAGGCATTGCTAATGTACTTAAACTTTTGGATATTAATGTAGTATTTTCATATAACAATATTGTGAAAAATATCATAGTAAAAAATAGCCCTACCAATAATTCCGGCATTATCTATAAAATTGGTTGTAAACAATGTGATTCCTTTTACATAGGTCAGACGGGAAAGGATTTACACACACGTATAAAACAGCATCAATATTCCGTTAGAACAGGACAGTCGTCCAGTGCCCTTTTTGTCCATTTGTCAGAGTTATCCCACTGTATTGATTGGAATAATGCTTCAGTTTTATTTCACTCTAGCAACATTGTTAATAGAAATATTCTTGAGTCTGCCATTATCCAACTTACAAATAACTTCAACGTAAGCAAAGGTCTTTTTCAACTCGATCCTGTTGTTTTGAATTCCTTCAGAACAGATTTAGAGAAGAAGGGTAGAACGCTAAATCTTTGGTAAACTTGTATGCTACTCAAATAACTTGTATTTTTTTAAAATTTATTTTTATATACATCGAACCTAAACAAGAAGGGCAAAGTGCTAAAACCCGGGCAGATTTCCAGTATAAATTTGTATTTTTTTATTTATTTTTTTTCTATAACATTGGTTGGAAACAATTCATTTGCTCTTGTGCTAATCTTGTGCTAAAAATCGGTAGTTTTTCCTTACAAATTTGTATGCTCCTCCCACAATCCTTTAATGTTTAATAATTTTTTATCTCTCCGTTTATTGTATATATATATATGTGTGTATAGTTTTTTTTTTCTGTAACCTATATATAGGCTGTAACCCTTTATGTACTTCAGTGTTCCTGAGGATGTCATTAGACGAAAGCGCTTGAGCACCATTCTGTGTTTCCTTTCCTTCGTGGTTTTATTCATCGTAAATATTTTTCACGTGTTACTTTCGTGAAATAATTATATATATATATATATATACAGGGTGTCCCGTAAGTCTGGACCCATAGGGAAAAATAATAAAATTACAAAATAGTCCAAAAATTTATTTATAATATATTTTTTTATTATTTTTATTATTATTTTTATTATTTTTTTATTATGATCTTACTCCGCTGGAGTTTTATTTGTGGGGCCACTTGAAAGCCAAAGTGTACGAGGTCAAACTTCAGAACATTTTCCACCTTAAAGCACGCATTGTGGAGGCGTGTCAAGAAATTTCTGCGACTGTGATTCAGAAAGTGCTGTCGCAGTGGAGATTGCGTCTTCAACTATGTGTGCGACACAACAGCGGACACTTTGAACAGATTATGTAATAAATTTTTGGACTATTTTGTAATTTTATTATTTTTCCCTATGGGTCCAGACTTACGGGACACCCTGTATATATATATATATATATATATATATATATATATATATATACAGGGCGTCCCAAAAAAATGTATACACACTTTAACAGCTGATAGCTCAATTGATGTTTCTTTCTTTCCAAGTTAAACCCATTAGAATTAATAATGGCAGTCAGACTAAGCTTTGAACAAAGGAAATTCATTCTAAAATGCTACTGGAAGTGTGAAAACGCAGTTGAAGTGCAAAGACAGTTTAGGAGGGAGTTTCAAACAGATCCACCAACGCGACTTACCATCACTCGAATTAGAGATAAGTTTGAAGCCGATGGAACTGTTCAGAATGTCCACAAGAAGCGTTCCGGAAGACCACGGACATCGACAAGCCCCACAAAGCAAGAAAGAGTACTGGAAACGTATCACCAAAGTCCAAGAAAATCTGTGCGGCAAGCGAGTCGTGAGGTAGGAATTTCAGAATCGTCTGTCCAACGCATTTTGAAGCGCTGTCAATGGAAAAGTTACATTCCAAGATTAGTCCATGCTATTAATGAAGATGATGATCCGGACCGAAGAGTGGAGTATTGCGAGTGGTACTTGGCACGATGTGGATGTGGATTGGACGAAGGGGTTTCGTAGAATACCCTCCGCGTTCACCAGACCTCACACCACTAGACTTTTTTTTATGGGGATACTTAAAAGACAAAGTCTACGCTATAAAACCTGCAACAGTCGCTGAATTGAGAGCAGCCATTGAACGAGAATGCACACAAATACCAAACGAAATGTTTCGTGATGTTTGCGATTCCATTGCTTCGCGTTATCAGCAGTGCCTGGACCAGAACGGACGTCAGTTTGAAAACAGGCGTTGACAAAACAATTAAATAATGTCTGTAGATTCTATTACATTTTGAAAATGAAATGTATTTTAATAAACACTGCCTTTATAAGTATTTAAAGTGTGTATACATTTTTTTTGGGACGCCCTGTATATATATATATATATATATATATATATATTGGCACTGGCGGTGCCTATAAAACGTAATTTAAAAACTGTTAATTACGCTGCAAATTAGATGACGCCTAATTTGACGCCAAAACAGGTCATCGGAAACTTCGGCGTCTGAATTTCAAATTAGTTGCTTTTATGAGCAGCAGAGCGCAACCTGACCTTATAATTATTAGGTTTTATTTCTTATCTCACATATATATTCATATAGAGAGTCGTATAGATATACAGAGAGACCTGGATTCTGAAAGATTCAAGTTCGACTGCCACCGTCGGCGCTGTTGGAGGTGAGCCGGTCACCTATCTCCTATGCAATTGATTACTCAGGTTCATGTGCCTCTCAGAGTTGATGGCCACTCCGATCTTAACTTATATGATGCAAACCCACAAGAAAAAAGAAAAAAATTATCCCGAAGCCTTTCGTGTATTCAACAATACACCTCGTCAGGGAATTGTTGAATACACGAAAGGCCTTGGAATAACTTTTTCATTTTCTTTGTAGGGTTTGCGTCATTCATTCATTTCACGTGTTTAAGTGTGAAATTCATCCAGTATATATATATATATATATATATATATACCAGTTACGGAGTTTCTTCACCTCAACTCAGTTGCTTTCTCTGTGCAAGGGTCTTGTCCTCCCTGTATGGAGAACGCCTCTCATGTGTTGGGTCGCTCAACCCCACACATCAGTTCTTCGCCTTTTACTGACTGTCTTCAATCCCTTTCTCTCTACCGCAAAGTTGCTTCACTCTCTCCTTACTATCGCTGTTATAACGGATACCGCTCTTTTGAACGCTCTAACTGCATGCCTCCTCCTTTAAGGAGAGCTTGCGGTACAGTAGTAGACTTTCAAAACATTCTCATTCCTTTTCTCTCCAACTCTCAAACGCAAGGGTTAATCGGTATTTTGAGTCTTTCATCCACTCAGTCGGTCAATTCTGGAACAATCTTCCTCAATCCATCTTCCCCCCTCTCTATAACCTCCAATCTTTCAAACACAGTGTGTTCAGTCATCTCGATAGGTTTTCACATTTTTGACGGATGAAGAAATTTTTGGCGAGTCGAAGAACAGATTTTGCACGATTCCAGGCCCAAATATAAGCCGAGTGAGAGTCAGGAGTTGGATGGCGACGGTACCTTTTGAAGCCTCCTCTATATTGTGGAGAGCATTAGAACAAGTAAAGTTAAACCAAGTCTTTTTTTTGCATTAGTCGTAGGAATAGAATATGGAATGTCCGAAAGAATCACCTCCGTGATGCGCTCAGCTCACTCAGAAGGGTCCCTGCCACGGAAGTAGTAATCATTCCATAGGAAATCACAGAAGTACTGCCTAAGGGCCTCCCATTCAGCAGCGCCAAAGTACCAAAGGCGCTTCCTCTTGGGAGGATCCAAAGGCCGGATTGGAGCGATAGGAGAGGAATTAAATATAAGATTGTGATCGGAGGAGCCCAACGAAGAAAAAAGTTTCATAGAGTAAGAAGAAGAATGAGAGGTAAGAAATGAATCCAGAATGTTGGGCCTATCTCCAAGGCGATTGGGGATACAAGTAGGATGCTATACAATCTGCTCTAGGTCATTTAGGATAGAAAAGTTGTAAGCTTTGTAAGGGATGTTAGTGAAGTGGGAGGAAAGCCAAAGCTGGTGGTGAACACTGAAATCTCCTAAAATGGAGATTTCAGCAAAGGGAGAGCGGGAAAGAATGTATTCCACTTTGGAAATGAGATAGTCAAAGAATTTTGGATAGTCAGTAGAATTAGGAGAAAGGTAAACAGCGCAGATGTATTTAGTTTGAGATTGGTATGTAAGCCGTAGCCAGAGGGTATAAAATTTGGAAGATTCGCGTTCGAAAATACGAGAACAAGTTAGGTCACTGTGTACATATACGCAATATCCACCTTTGGAGTGAAATTGAGTATAGAGAAAGTAAGAGGGTACAGATAAAGGGGTTGCTGTCAGTCGTCCCAGACACCTGAGTTTCAGTGAGGAAAAGATGAGGTTTAGAGGAGAAAAATGAAAATTGGTACACTTTTAAAGAATGTCTTGGGTATACTCATTACTCAGGCCCGGCTTAAGCCTGTGAGGGGCCTAAGACTAATAAGAGGAAAGGGCCTATATTTGTAGAATATATTGTATATATTAGTAATTCATAAAATCTTCAAACAAATAGAAATGTATCTTTATCCAAATTTAACAACTAACAAAAATCAAAGCTATATACATTAAAAAAAGACAGCAAAAACCATACAATTCAAAGAGAGAATGATTTCTTTCTTCCTGGCTTTAAATTGTGATATCAAACAAATCATCCCCATTTCTTCGACATGCTGAATGATTATTACACTTGGCCCAAATTCTTAGCGTCTAATAAACAATTTCCCAAACGTATTAACCCTTTGAAGCCAATCATACAAAAATGGATGAAAATCATACATACACATCGAGAATAATACACCATCAGATATAATGACATATAAAATTCTTAACTAAAACTAAAAAACTCTTATTTTCCACCTCTGAAGATATAATTATACAGTTATATATGATATTACTTAACCAACCTTGTGACAAAGATTTAGGGTTTATGATATAAAAATTAGGGCCTAAGGCTACAGTCTTATTAGCCTAATGGTTAATCCGGCCCTGGATATACTTTTTTTTAAATTTCCCTCATTTAATTTGTGTGGTTATGATGTTACAGGGTAGAATAGAAAACGTTTATAAAAAAGCCTTTCTTGAAAAAAGTGACTTGGGGGATGGAAGCTCCCGAAAGTTAAAAATATGTAATATGATAGCTGAGTCTTTAATTTAATATAATTTAATATAAATTTTATTTAAAAATTAGCTCGACTTGGTTTTGTCGAAAATTTTAATTTAAACGTTAAAGGGAGAAACATGCAAAAAATGACCCTAAAAAAAAATAATAGCTATAAAAGATATCAACGTAAAATTTCTAACAAAAATAGAACTGAAAGGGTCTCCATAACAATATAAAAATTAAGCCATATGTTCTGATTTTCCTATTCTGTGAACATCTTTTTTTTTAATGTCCATTTCAGGGTTACGACCTTATAAAATAATATTTTTATTTTAAATTCATTGTACCTGATAGGGTCTCTAATAGCTTTGAAATATATACCTTGTTAACCTTGTTGCTGTTACGTGCGTTGGTCTCTCTTCACACGAAGGTCAAGCTGGTGGCCCCGCCTCTAGGTCTGGCTTGGTGGAGGAGAGAGTTGCTTTCTTGCGCTCTCCACCGTACATAGCCATGTACACCTGGCTAATCTGGTACCGTTCTGAGCCAGACATCTAGTCTTCTCTTGAAGACTTCAACTTTGACCCCTGTAACGTTTCTGAGGTCCTTTGGAAGCTGATTAAAAAGTCTTGGCTCCCTGACAACCAAGCTGTTTTCCTTCAGTGTTGAGGAGGTCCCTTGCCAGCCCTTTAATTTGGGAACACTACACATTCTGCCTTTCCTATTTTCCAGTGTTGTTTGAATGGTAATTGGGTTTAGTTTTAGGTTTGGTACCAGTTTTTCGATCATTTTCCATATGTAGATTATGATGTACCTCTCTCTTCTTCTTTCCAGGGAGTACAGATTTAGTTTACGTAGTCTTTCCCAGTAGTTGAGTTCTTTGCAACCATCATCTCAGCTGTGAAATGTCTCTGCGTTTCTTCTAGTTTATTAGTTTCTTCCTTTTTATATGGGGACGTCAAAACTGAGCAGTATTCAAGTTTTGGTATAATCAGTTTTCGTATATATATATATATATATATATATATATAGATAGATAGATAGATAGATAGATAGATAGATCGGACATGTGACTTATTTGGCTGACAGTCTATGGAAAATTTTCGAAATCAGCGTTTTCTACCCGGTCTCATAAAATCAATGTATCACTCAGGCTCACTCACTCACTCAAAATCAATGTATCACTCAGGCAAACCAAGAGAATTATTATACAGAAGATGAATATGGCTCTAATTTCTGTCCAATAACTCTTTTGAGTGTTTAATATTTCTAATTTTTATTATTTTTTCAAATTTGTTCACCCTCTAAGAAGTTAAGAAATTTCATGTTGTCTTCTGACCATTGGTATATTTTGTTCATGTCCTTCTGTAGGACCTCCACCTCTTTCGCATCACTGAATTTTCTGCTGATCTTTGTATCGTCTGCAAAGGGTGTTACTATACTGTTGCTGTTTACTCCGCTGTCTATGTCTGTTAGCATGATAATGAACAGGAGTGGGGCCAGTACTGTGCCTTATGGTACTAAGCTGCGTACTTCCGATTCTAATGATGATATACCTTGAATTTGTACGTCATGCTGACGTTCTCTGAAGAAATTGTAGATCCACTTGCCTACTTTGCCTGTTATTCCAATATATTTCATTATATGTGCTATTATATCATGATCACATGTTTCGAACGATTTTCTCTCTAACTATTCTTTCAAATACTTTTGTGAGATGGGACGTCAGTGAAACTGGGCTATAGTTCTTTGCTTGAGATCTACTGTATCCCCTCCCCTATATATAGAGATAATGTTTGCTCTTTTCAGGATGCTCGGTATTTCTCCAGTGTCCAGAGATTTTCTCCATATACGGTATAGTGGTGTAATTATTTCATTTTTACAGTTTTTAATCAATAAGGCATTCCATTTGCCCGCACCTGCAGCTGAATGTGGTTTCATTTGTCCTATAGTTCGCGCTATATCTTTCGGGGTAAAATCAAAATCTGTTATACACTCTCCTTGTAATTTCTCTTCAAAGAATGCATCTCTGTCAGGTACCACTTTGTCACTTTTTGGGGTACTGAAAACTGATTTGTACTGGGCTCTCAGTGTTTCAGATATTTCTTTTTAAATCGTCGGTTAGTTCATTATTTTCTTTCCTTAAGGGCCCGATAGTAGCGCGCGTTTTTATTTTCCTTTTCGCATAGCTATACAAGTATTTTGAGTTTTCTTTTATTACTTCTACCTCATTATATATATATATTATCACATCTCATATATATATATATATATATATATATATATATATATATATATATATATATATATACAGTGTGTCCGTAAAGTCATGGTGGGATTTTAAATAGCTATATTATTGCAACGAAACATGATAATGAGATGAAAAAAAGGCAAATTGAAGAACAACTCTAAAAGAATAACTTTATTTAACGTAGTTCGATATGGGCTCCTCTGGTAGCCCTGCACACATCTAGGCGGTGATTCAATTCCAGCCACACACGCCCAAGAACATCAGGAGTGACGGATGCGATAGCTTCCGTGATTCGCTCGTGCAAGTGATGAATATCCCTAATGGGTACACTGTACACGCTTTGCTTGACGTAACCCCACAAATAAAAGTCCAAAGGTGTCAGGTCCGGAGAGCGTGGAGGCCATGGCTTCCATCCTCCTCTTCCTATCCATCTCTGTGGAAATTTTTCATTAAGGAATTCTCGAACAACGTTGCCATAGTGCGGAGGAGCACCATCTTGCTGAAAGATGACATTATTGTCAATAAATTGGGGTACTGCAAAATGTACCAACATAGCGAGGTAGTTGTGTGACGTCACAGTGGGTTCCGCGAAGAAAAATGGGCCAATCACTCGATCTCGTGCTAGAGCACACCACACATTAACTTTCGGGCTATTACGCTCATGTTCAACATAGGCATGTGGACAGCCTAGACTAACTACGAGATAAAGGTTAAGCTTAGCCTAGACTAACTACAAAATACAACTTTGAGAGTTGTTCTTAAATTTGGCATTGTTTCATCTCATTATCATGTTTCGTTGCAATAATATAGCTATTTAAAATCCCATCATGACTTTACGGACACACATCACCGCCTAGATGTCTGCAGGGCTACCAGAGGAGCCCATATCGAACTACGTTAAATAAAGTTATTCTTTTAGAGTTGTTCTTCAATTTGCCTTTTTTTCATCTCATTATCATGTTTCGTTGCAATAATATAGCTATTTAAAATCCCACCATGACTTTACGGACACACTGTATATATATATATATATATATATATATATATATATATATATATATATATATAAAATGACAATTTGTACTTTTAATTTTTCACCTTTTTTATTTCAAATTCGTCGTCATCTATTTGCAGTGTTCACAGACTTTGGAATTAAAAAAAAAAATCCTGATTTAATTATACACGAATTAGGGCTGGAATACAGTACACTTCGTTAGCTGAATTACGAGTAAAATCTTTTCTTCTTTGGGAGTTGACTCCTACTTCCTTCTTCCTTCGCAATTTGTCGATGTAATGGAACCATTTCCTTTCCATCCTTTTTGTATTCATGCTGGGATCTGAAATATTGCTACACCCATTCGGGAGTTGAAGCTTTAATCTCGTTAAAATTAAATTTTGGAAAGTGAAAATTTAAATCTTAGAAATCGTGAAGTCGCTCATCTTTTGAAATTGGAAGCAAAACTGAGTAACATTATTTAGATACTGTGATAAGTCAGTGATAGGGTTTACTCGCAAAGCTAAGATTACCCTCTAGATTCAAAGTCAAACTAAGTACTTGGCTAAAGTTGTTTATGAATGTACCCGTTATTTGCAAGAATATTTTCATACCAATGAATCAAATTAATTCTCATCCCGAAATCCAACTTACGAAAGTCAAATGGTAGAAGTAAATAGAGATCACGATAATTGGCCTCAACAACAATTTCAGAAACTCATCAATAAAATGGCAGAGCGTGTATGAGGTTTACGTTTACCGACGATGGCAGGGGACGCTTAGCTCACCTAACTGTTCATCCTCCCAACAAAGAAATTGGTTGGTAGATAAATGGGTAGCCTAGTGGTTAAGACGCCGGGTCGTGGGTTCGGATTCCACGTTAAGCTATAGATCTAAAGAAGAACAATGTAATGTGGACGTACCTTAAATAAATAATATAATAATTATATGTAATAATATAGGAACAAATTTAAAAGCAAATGCTTCCAAAGTTCTCTTGGAAATTTTCGTATTCAATTAAGGAACAAAATGTTGGATAAGCTTCTCACCCTCTTCGCCTTTCTTCCTTAAAACCTTTGAAGAAAATCAATTTTATGCGTAAATTACTGCGTTCTTTAAATTAAATCTATTGACCTTATTCAAACTCATGCAAATCAGTAATAGCCGATATATGCTATTAAATTATTATTTCAGGAATGAATCCGAATTATGTATATAAATGTCACGACCCAACCTATATAAACTATGTATAATGTACAGGGTGTCCCGTAAGTCTGGACCCATAGGGAAAAATAATAAAATTACAAAATAGTCCAAAAATTAATTACATAATCTGTTCAAAGTGTCCGCCGTTGTGTCGCACACATAGTTGAAGACGCAATCTCCACTGCGACAGCACTTTCTGAATCACAGTAGCAGAAATTTCTTGACACGCCTCCACAATGCGTGCTTTAAGGTGGAAAATGTTCTGAAGTTTGACCTCGTACACTTTGGCTTTCAAGTGGCCCCACAAATAAAAATCATAATAAAAAATAATAAAAAAATAATAATAATAAAATAATAATAATAACATAATAAAAAAATATATTATAAATCCCTATGGGTCCAGACTTACGGGACACCCGTATGTGAGTGATTATTGCCATTGAAGGTAACTCTCTTTGCTTCATATTTGACAGTTTTTAAGATGTGCTCATAGTACTTAAAATTCTGTCCTTTATACTGGAAAAATAAATTGTATTTACATTCTGCCTCTACTCTCTTTTGACTAATAAAGAATTATTATTATTATTATTATTATTATTATTATTATTATATTATTATTATATTAGAATAGTGCACTGGGGGTGCAAGCCAGCACAACTCAGTGCCGGTCCCAAGCCCGGATAAATGGTGAGGGTTGGCGTCAGGAAGGGTATCCGGCCGTGAAAGATTTTGCCAAAACCAAGAATGATGAGCCAAATTCATATAGCCTCGGAAAATGCCAGGGCGTACCCCGTATGCGACGCGCAGGGGCCTCGCCTGACCCCCGCGAGAAATGGACGAGGGCTGCCGAGTCGAGGACGGGCTCGGGTAAAGAAGTTAGTCAGAGTGGTTAGAGTTGGGACGTTGAATGTAGGCTCTATGACTGGGAGAGGAAGGGAGGTGGCGGATTTGATGGAGAGACGGTGTGTGGAGTATTGTGTGTGCAGGAGACGAGGTGGAGAGGAAATAAAGCAAGGGAGCTGGGAGGGGGATATAAGTTGCTTTATAGTGGAACGAATGAACAGGGTAGAAACGGTGTTGGTATAGTGCTGTCAGAAGTGCTGAAGGATAGCCTGGTGAGTGTGAGTAGAAGGAGCGATAGAGTTATGAGTGTTAAGCTGGGCCTTGACGAGATGACGGTGAACATCGTGAGTGCGTATGCCCCCCAAGCTGGCTGTGAAGGTGTAGAAAAGGAAGTGTTTTGGAATCAGTTGGATCAAGAACTTGGTGCGATACCAGAGGGGGAAAAAGTGATCTTGGGTGGAGACCTGAATGGCCATGTGGGAAGAAGTAGAGAGGTGATTGAGAGGGTGCATGGTGGTTGGGGCGTGGGAGAGAGAAATGAAGAAGGGGAAAGGGTGGTGGATTTCGCGATGGCGTTTGATCTAGCGATAGTCAACACCTTCTTCCAGAAAAAAGATAACCAGTTTGTGACCTATAGGAGCGGAGGAAGAGAAAGCCAGATAGACTTTCTAATGTGCAGGAGATCCCATCTGGAAGAAGTTAAGAACTGCAAAGTCATAAACGGGGAAAGCGTGGCGGCGCAACATAGAATCCTGGTGATGGATTGGTCGTTTAAGAGTGGTAGGAAAAGAAGGCAAGAACAGGTGACACCTAGGATAAAGTGGTGGGGACTGAAGAAAGAAGACCAGAAAAGGAAATTTGAGGAGAAGGTTTTGGAAGAAGCAAGGTCGTTGGAGAGTGTACAAGAATGGTGGGAGGAGAACAGCCGGGTGATATTGAGAGTTGGTGAGGAAGTACTGGGCAAAACATCAGGTAGAAGACCCCCCTGAAGATAAAGAGACGTGGTGGTGGAATGAAGAGGTTCAGGAGGTGATTAAAAGGAAGAAAGATGCTAAAAAGAAGTGGGACACATCTGGTAGACAAGAGGATAGAGAAAGCTATAGGCAGGCGAAAAAGGAGGCGAAGAAGGGAGTGGCAAGAGCCAAGGCGCAGGCGATGGATGAAGTATATAAAGAGTTGGAGACACCGGCGGGAGAGAGAAAGATCCTTAGAATAGCGAAGGCTAGGGATAAGGCGAGTAAGATTTTACTCAAATTAAACAGGTAAAGGATGGTCAGGGAGTGGTCTTAAAGGACCAGGATAAAATCATGGATAGATGGAAGAGTTATTTTGAACATCTGTTAAATGAGGAAAACCCAAGGGTTATTTTTGAAGATGGTGTCCCAAATCAAGGGTTAACTTCAGGAGTGAGTAGGGAGGAGGTGAAGGTGGCGTTCAAAGGAATGAAGAAGGGGAAGGCATTGGGACCGGATGGGATACCAGTGGAGGCGTGGAATTGTTTGGGAGATGAGGGCATAGATCTATTGTGGGATCTGATGCAGAAGATATATGAACAAGAGGAAATGCCGGAGGAGTGGGGGGATAGTACACTCGTACCTATCTACAAATAGAAGGGGGACATCCAGGATTGTGGAAATTATAGGGGAATAAAGCTTATGTCACACACGATGAAGGTTTGGGAAAGGATTATAGAGAAAAGGTTAAGAGAAGAGACAACCGTGGGGGAAGAGCATTTGGGTTTTATGCCAGGTAGCGGAACAACTGATGCGATTTTTGCACTGAGGCAGTTGATGGAGAAACACCGGGAGCGACAAAAGGGACTGCACATGGTTTTCATCGACCTAGAGAAAGCATATGATAGAGTGCCACGCCAGGAGGTTTGGAGGTGTATGAGAGAGAAAGGTGTGCCGGAGAAGTACGTTAGGTTGGTGCAAAGTATGTATGAAGGAGCAAGGACCCAGGTTAGGAGTAGTGTAGGTGTAACGGAATGGTTCCCCGTGAGGGTTGGTCTACATCAGGGATCTTCTTTGAGCCCGTACCTTTTTGTTTTGATTATGGATGTGTTGGCCCAGGGAATAAAAGATCAATCCCCTTGGTGTATGCTCTTTGCAGACGATATTGTTCTGTGCAGCAACAGGAGAGAAGTAGTAGAAAGAAAATTGGAGGAATGGAGGAGGGCTTTTGAAGACAGAGGGTTGAAAATCAGCAGAAAGAAAACGGAGTACCTGAGGTTCTACGAAAATCAAGACTCAGAAATTAGTTTAGAGGGAGCGAGGTTAAAGAGAGTAAGTAAGTTTACGTACTTGGGATCGACAGTGGCTGAGGACGGTGAGCTGGACACAGAAATAACACACAGAGTGCAATCTGGTTGGAAAATTGGAAGAAAGTTTCAGGGTGTTGTGTGACCGAAGAATAGGGCGCAAGGGTTAAGGGAAAGGTGTATAAGACTGTGGTAAGACCGGCTATGATGTACGGGGCTGAGTCTTGGGCTATAAAGAAAGATCATGAGAAAAGACTAGATGTAACGGAGATGAGAATGCTGAGATGGATGTGCGGAGTGACAAGGTTGGATAGAGTAAGGAATGAAAGGATAAGGGGCACAACAAAGGTTGGAGAAATCTCGAGGAAAATACAAGAAAGTAGACTGAAATGGTATGGACATGTGATGAGAGGGGACGAAGATTATGTGGGTAAGAGAACGATGAATATGGAGGTGCGTGGCAGGAGAAAGAGAGGCAGACCGAAGCGAAGGTGGATGGAGAAGGTGAGGGACGATTTGAGGGAGAAGGGTTTGTCGGAAGAAGAAGCCCAGGACCGGGCTGTGTGGAGGAGGCTGGTCAGAAACGCCGACCCCGCATAGAGGCGGGAACGGGCGAAGAGAAAGAAGAAGAAGAAGTAAGAAGTTAAAACATAAAATGAAAAACAGTCTGGCTAAACAATGCGGGTAAAAGAATGTATGTGCTTCAGGAACGTTATTAATAACCTCGTAGTATCAATTCCCTCCTGTAACATACGTGCAGAATTGTGTTTTACAGAGATAAACTAAGAAGTAAAAAATAGGGTTATTCAGTAAGTTAAATGAAGATCCCCTCTCAGTGGAGGATTATCACTGAGGCTATTGAGGCTGAAGCCTCAGCCTCCCATACTTGAGGGGCCCCCAGTCAACTGAGTTTCGATGATATAATTCGAGATTTCGCAAACTTCTTTGATTAAATATGACAGAGTACACAAACTGACAAATTCCCTATTTTATTTTATGTTTTATAGGCCCTAAAGTAAAGTTTGTTTAATACTGTTTGGTTTTGGCAAACGGCAAAATACAGTGTGTTAAGGTTCTTTTAAGTTTGTTTCTCAATTAACCTGAGCACCGTACATATAATTCGTGTAAATGTACTATGTACTGTACATGTACATGTATTGTTAATAAAAAGCTATAGAAAAAGGCCCCCATATTCTTCATTGCCCCTGGGCCTCGAGGTGTCTTAATCCGCCTCTGTGGACCCCTCTCTCCCAATATATCCATCGTTCAACTGTTGAAGTTAGGTGGTCCAACTAAAATCCACTTCTTAAAATAATCGATGAAAATGGTATAAAATTGATTTTTATTCGTTTCTCTATAAGTAACTGAAGGCGTAGCTCCTCTTAGATAATATTCATACTAGTAGTGTCCCGATTAATCGACATTGGCATCGACACCGGCAGAATTGGTCATTTTGGGGGCATCGGCCAAATTTAGCCGATTCTCTCACCGATTCTCTCACCGATTCTTTGAGTTTTAAAATTTTCATTACAAAACAAAATCTATATTTATAGAAAAGTGAACAGACAAAAACGCTATTGATGATAAATTACACACATTTTAAAGCGTAATTATATAAAAATATTCTATATAATTATACGAAAAAGGGAAAGCTTAATAAATTAAGTTGCCCATAAATTTACATTTTCTCTAGCTAATCTCTAAATATTTTAATTTCTACTTTATAATTTATATATTAAACCATTTTATTATGTTGACTTTATTTTAAGTATTTTGATAATTTTAAAAACCCAAATTATATACCCATTTTTTAATTAAAATTAGGCCACGAAATTTTAATGAAAAATTTTGTTATTGTTGAGAGTGTTGAAGAGAGAAAATACCTTCAACCCAAGGAAAAACAATTATATATATAATAAAATAAATAAAATTATTTTATCAATTTTATCCGGTGCTAGTGTCTCCGAACAACTGATACAATGAGCAAACCAACCAACCAACTTTTTAGCATTATTTTAGCTACGATATATGATTAACAAATTCTAGTACTGTGTATTGTGGAGCGAACTAAGGAAAAGTATTTAAACACATTTGAAATGTAAAAATATGAAAATTGAAAATTTTCACATTAAATTATTAAAATTTATGAAGGGAATCGAATTTTTAAAATATAGGCAAAGAGTCGGCACCGGCACCGGTACTGGCATCAGCAACGGCTAAATTTTGGAATCGGTACATCACTAATTCATACGTAACTCAAGCTCAGCTCGACGAGGTAATTAAGGTTTAGCCTAAATCAATTAGAGCTACACTTGTTCCACTTTTGAAATATACATCTATGATTCAAATTCTCATGATGCCACCGTCAGAGTAAGGCATCGATTTCCGAGTGGAAGACTGGGGGCGTTTCAGTCCTTAACATTTGGCGTGTTGTGATATTTTGCGTTCCTAAACCCGAAAAACATTTAATATCAATTAGCCAAAAATGATAACTAAGATTATGCTTTAATTTTTATTATTATTTATGTAAGATACAATATATACGAGGCGTCGCGAGTACGAGAGGGGAACTCGCTACATTGGCGATTTTGCGATGGTTCCACGAATAAATAGTTCAACCTTCCCCCATCCACAGACAAAGTGGTATAGCCAAATACCCCTCTCGTACGCTCGAAATGTAGCTATTTTCAATGCGTGTATTTGCGCTATGTGTACCTCGTACACAATAGTCACGAAATTTAAACCCGTCTATCTCAAAACTGGTTTGGCGCACTCGCGACACCTCATATATATATATATATATATATATATATATATATTCTGTTTGAATTTCGTTCGCACAATTCTGAATGCAATTTTTATGAGGATCTTCGCTTAATCCTATTTCCTTCGCTTCCTTTATCCTCTTATGCACAAAATTTGATCAACTGATTGACGGGTTTTAAAATGATGTGGTTTTCTCACAAGAATATATATATATATATATATTATATATATATATATATATATATATATATATATATGTAGCGGATCGACAAGAAATAGACCAACAAATCGACAGAATACTTTACTTCCACGCTTCATCAAAACTTGGAAAACACGTGGGCAAGAGTCAAACAATGGAGCGTCTATTTTTCCCCAATGGGAGCGAATGAAAACCGTTAACAACTAAAAGACGCGTGGACAAAGCGTCTTAAGAATGAAGTCTACGTCACAGGCCTACGGTATAAAAGGAGCTTCCACTTTATACTCACTCTCATCACTCTCACTCACTCTCACTCACCCGTACGCTCACCATCGAACGTCCACCAACCGCTTTCCGGCCCCCTGGCCGAGGGGCCACGGCCGCTACTTTCTTCAGGGCCTACAATTTGTCTTCACGTAAGATCTAAAGACCACCTGCAGAAGCAATCCAACGAGGCCCAACCGGAATCACTTCGGGCCTGCGGTTTGCCGGGTCGGCCTTCAAGTTTCTCTACATTCCTCGAGATATATTCAGCACCACAGGCTGATCATAAGGCCAGCCTGCACCTCGAGAAGTAACATCACCTCAGGCCTCCACGAAGCCTACATCCATCATCTCAAGAGGCTTAACGACAACGACAGCTCGAATCTGCGTAATAGGTTCTGTCTTCAGCCCGTCTTCAAGTTTTTACATCGCCCTAAGCTAAGTACATCATATTCGTAAGTACTCTTGAAACCTACATTAGCCTACCGCCGAACGGTAGGCTATACTCCCAAAGTGTGTAATCACGCGTCCATTGACTCCCGTTAATAACGCAGTAGGCCTATCATCCAATTCAAGTGTCAATTCAATACCGTTTATTCCGCGTACCATCCGTCATTATGTTCAAGTCATATAAATGTGTGTTTAAATAAATGTTCTCTTGACGTAATCACTTAACATCACATAATGTCCTTTATATAAATGATATGTGCAAGCATTTCAATCCATTATTATTAGGCCACATCAATTATTCTATGTGCATCCATGCAATCATTTAGCCTACTTAATCAGTGTCATGTTTTCCATTCAATGTACCAAACGCACGTGCATTCTTTATATCATTAACTAGGCCTATTCAATGTTCATGTTGCATGCCATTTACATACCATCGATGAGTATTACATTATTTATTACGTGTCAATTAAGCTATTAACATTTCATCTTATTAGCTAAGCCTATGCCATAAGCATAACGTAAAACTACCAATTAATTACTGTCAATTCTTTGTTATATCACAGTGAATAAAATAACGGATTTATTTTCATAATAAACTACAAAAGTAAGGTGTCTTTCATAACCTTAATATTAATTTGCTTTGGCCGTAAACCAAAGCTGGTGACCTCGCTGCCATTTCGGTCACTTCCAATAGTATGGTGGACCTAATCAAATAACCATTCATTCCAATCGGTGATACTGTATTACATCATAAATTATTAACCCAGCCTATCATTATAAAGCAATCAGTCATTGCCTAAATCAATCGTTGCATACAATTAAATCATTATCACCTTAAACGGCTAAAACTAGCTCCACTATAAATTGGTGTAACCCCGGAGTGACTCGAACTTATTTTACGTTATTTATTCACAGCGATCCTTGTGTTAGCTATTATTGACCATTTCATTTTTTTGCAGCCACATTAAATAATTTCTATGTAAATACGGTATTCATAAATTCAATGTGATTTTCTGCAGCCATATCAAATAATTTCTATGTACGTACGGTTTCATAAATTCAGTGAAATTATCTAGGCCTACTTGCAAACAGTGATATTCGTTCCGCGCGGTACTTTAATGCCTTACTGTCTCGCGGTCATGTGCCGTCGCACAATCACCGCAACTTTCAAATTCCCGAGTGCGTCCCCCTGAGTCGAGTCTCACTGCCTCCTGACGGCAGGGGCGCGGCGACCCCTTGGAGAAGCCACCACTGGCATTGGGTCCTGCTCCGCCGTCATACGGATCGTGGAGGGACTCACGAAACTCACCACCTAACGCCTCAGGACAACACTCACCCCCCCACCCCCCCAGCGCTGCAGTCAGTCCCAAATTCGTTTCAAACGGCGCATTCTTTCGTCACCACCTCGTCCAAAATATTCAACGGTCCCGTCTCGGCCGTTGTACGGTAAATCATTTGGCGATAAATCTGGTGACGCGCCTCATTGATCAGCGAATTTTTTCCGTAAGCACGACGGGTTTTCCCTTCCCCATTCCCTACGGGAAGGCCTAAAAAGAAAGCATTCTTTAATCAACGAGCAGAGTGCACACATGCCTCCACGCAACAAGCAAACTGCAAAACAGACACTTCAGGCACAGGGTTGGCGATCCCCTGCCTTCATCAACTGTCTCTTTGCATCATTCCGTGGATTAATTCCTGCTGCTCGTGGACTTGAACGACGTTTCTTTTTCTCCCTTCGGCAGGAGCGACCTCGACGACAACATCCACACGACGAGTTACGGGCACAGCATTCGAACTCAGACAGTCCCCGGCCCCTCTCGTTTCCTTCGTCCACTCTTCATTGCTCCACATTCCTGCCGAAGTCCAACCCCTGCGGCAGGAGCGACCTCAACGAGAACACCACGCGACGAGTTACGGGCACAGCATTCGAACCAACACAGTCCCCCCCCCCCTCTCGTTTCCTCCGTTCGCTCCTCACTGTCCCCCATTCCTGCCGTACCCCAACCCCACCCCTGCGGAACCCCCACCCCATACACCAGCGTTTCCTCTTCCGAGCATCTGACGACCCTTCATTCCTTCCTGCGTCAGGAATTCCACGACATACCAGGCCAAGCGTCAAATCTCGGAGTGGCCTCATCAGGTCTCCCAACAGAATGGTATTTCTTCTCAGTATCGTTCCTTCGTCTCTGAGAGGGAACTACTTGTAGCGGATCGACAAGAAATAGACCAACAAATCGACAGAAACTTTCTTCCACGCTACATCAAAAACTTGGAAAACACACGTGGGCAAGAGTCAAACAATGGAGCGTCTATTTTTCCCCAATGGGAGCGAATGAAAACCGTTAACAACTAAAAGACGCGTGGACAAAGCGTCTTAAGAATGAAGTCTACGTCACAGGCCTACGGTATAAAAGGAGCTTCCACTTTATACTCACTCTCACTCACTCTCACTCACTCTCACTCACCCGTACGCTCACCATCGAACGTCCACCAACCGCTTTCCGGCCCCCTGGCCGGGGGCCACGGCCGCTACTTTCTTCAGGGCCTACAATTTGTCTTCACGTAAGATCTAAAGACCACCTGCAGAAGCAATCCAACGAGGCCCAACCGGAATCACTTCGGGCCTGCGGTTTGCCGGGTCGGCCTTCAAGTTTCTCTACATTCCTCGAGATTATTCAGCACCACAGGCTGATCATAAGGCCAGCCTGCACCTCGAGAAGTAACATCAGCTCAGGCCTCCACGAAGCCTACATCCATCATCTCAAGAGGCTTAACGACAACGACAGCTCGAATCTGCGTAATAGGTTCTGTCTTCAGCCCGTCTTCAAGTTTTTACACGCCCTAAGCTAAGTACATCATATTCGTAAGTACTCTTGAAACCTACATTAGCCTACCGCCGAACGGTAGGCTATACTCCCAAAGTGTGTAATCACGCGTCCATTGACTCCCGTTAATAACGCAGTAGGCCTATCATCCAATTCAAGTGTCAATTCAATACCGTTTATTCCGCGTACCATCCGTCATTATGTTCAAGTCATATAAATGTGTGTTTAAATAAATGTTCTCTTGACGTAATCACTTAACATCACATAATGTCCTTTATATAAATGATATGTGCAAGCATTTCAATCCATTATTATTAGGCCACATCAATTATTCTATGTGCATCCATGCAATCATTTAGCCTACTTAATCAGTGTCATGTTTTCCATTCAATGTACCAAACGCACGTGCATTCTTTATATCATTAACTAGGCCTATTCAATGTTCATGTTGCATGCCATTTACATACCATCGATGAGTATTACATTATTTATTACGTGTCAATTAAGCTATTAACATTTCATCTTATTAGCTAAGCCTATGCCATAAGCATAACGTAAAACTACCAATTAATTACTGTCAATTCTTTGTTATATCACAGTGAATAAAATAACGGATTTATTTTCATAATAAACTACAAAAGTAAGGTGTCTTTCATAACCTTAATATTAATTTGCTTTGGCGTAAACAAAGCTGGTGACCTCGCTGCCATTTCGGTCACTTCCAATAGTATGGTGGACTAATCAAATAACCATTCATTCCAATCGGTGATACTGTATTACATCATAAATTATTAACCCAGCCTATCATTATAAAGCAATCAGTCATTGCCTAAATCAATCGTTGCATACAATTAAATCATTATCACCTTAAACGGCTAAAACTAGCTCCACTATATATATATATATATATATATATATATATATATATATGTGGGTGTGTGTGTGTGTGCGTGCGCGGGCGCGCGCGACGCTATGAATAAAAATCAGTCTTCTAAAATTTAAGAAAAAAGAATCATATTTTGAACTTTTCATTTTGAAAATGCAATAAGGGCTTAACTTTGCAGTTAGTTGAGATTCAGTTCTCGCACCGCAGATTATTTTTATGCTATCAATAAGAGGAGAGTTTCTTACAAATAAGCGCTTAAAGTTTTTATTGGTAAACAAATTTCTTAAATATTCTTTCCTTTCCAACTCTTTACTGGGACCAAAGTTTTAATTTGATGGTTTCTTTTGCACAATCTACTATATAATATGGCCGTTTTGAGATCCATTTTGATATTTATTTGTAAAACTTTATATATATATGTGTGTGTATATATATATATATATATATATATATATATATATATATATAACCCTAGTTTCCCTCCGTTCGAAGTCTGATGAAGGTCAAGCTTGTTGCCCCACCTTAGACCTATAGCTTAACGTGGAATCCGAGCCACGACCCACCATGAGAATCAGAAATTATAAAGCCCTCACCGAGACTCGATCTCACGACCTCCCGGTCAGCAGACTAGCGTCTTCACCACTTTTTTTTTTATGCAGGAAGGAGGGGGCAAGAGCGAATGCCCGCACCCCCACCCCCCCACCCCCTATGTAAGAAGGAAAGAGCCAAAATCAAGGTCTCTGAAGCCCACGATTCCATTTTATTTTTTTATTTTTTAAGAAATTTTGAAAAGATTGTGTAGTGTGTAAAATGCCTGTACGTGTAGTGAAGAATAGAGGGAGAAGTGCGTGTATGAGGGCATGCTGGACTGCTCACAGGGTAGAAGAGACAGAAAAAGATCAGCTAAAGAAGACAGTGACAGGAGAAACGGAAATTCCAGCACTCCCTGTCTCCTGCCTAACGTCCAACCTGGAATACTTCCCTGGTCGATTGGTGTCTAACTCTCCTCCTACTTATCTACTTACTTCCGCTGGCTTCGAACAACTGTTCAGGATCGATCTATTATTTGACTCCTCTGGAGCATTCCGCCTCATTCAGGAGATTTGACGTCGCAGAGTTTCTATTCTCATCCTGCCCTCACGGATTTTACACAGCAACCTGTAGAGTTGGTTTTTGAAAGTATTTTAATTAAATTGATGTGCTGAACGTTTCAGCGTTCTTTTGGCAGCACGTTAAAGAGTTTTGGGCCTTATTCTGGCAACAATTTCCGTCTTCGTTTTCATGTCTCTCTGTCCCGCTACAGTTGGGATAGTAAAAAATGTACCTGGTCTCTCATTTCAGTGTATTTTTATTTCATTTCTGAAGTTTGGGATATATCTTTCGATATGTATGTTATTGTGTATGGCTTACATCTTCTTTTCAGGGAGTTGAGTTTCAGGGATTGTAGTTGCGTGATCAGTATCTTTATCTTTCGTTTCCTGTACCTTAGACGTAAAAGTCCTTTGTATGTTTTCCAGATTTTTTCAATGTCTCGTTTTCTGTATGAGCTTAGAGTACTGATCAGTACTCAAGTATCGGTAGGACTAAACTGTTCCATACTTCAACATGGTGTTTGCTTTACTGCAATGGAAATTCCTTCAAACATAATTCCCATTATTTTTCTAGCTCCTTTAATTTTAATTAATATTGTAGTGTTCTCTGGATTCTGCATCCGATGGCATTATTATACCAAGATCCCTGACTCGTGGGTTTCACGTTATATGTTTGTTTTGCAGTCTTTTGTAACCTTCATTCTGTAGCACCTTCTTGTTAACATATCTTATAAGTCGGAAATGTTTTAATGTCGTTTTGTAGTTTTTCTGTCATCTTCATTTGATATTTCGTTGTATATATTTGTGTCGTCTGCGAAGCACGGTAGACACTCTCCTTAACCCTTTCAGTCTTGTAACTTACTGTACTGTATTTACTTAATTTCAGTCTACTTTTACTGTTGTAGAGAAATTTTAAATTCACGCAGAGTACAATTTTAATTTCTTGTTTAATATAGAGATTGACGTTATTAGTTTGGATTTGGAATTGAAGGTAACTTTCTGTACATTTGATATTATAATTTTTAAAAAATTATTATTGTGTATATATATATATATATATATATATATATATATATATATATATATATATACATACAGTATTATTTATATATATATACAGTGCGTTTGAAAAGTCTCTCCGCAGTGCTATGTTAAACGCATAGGAAATTGAAAAACTACAGTTTTCATTCAACCACGATTTAGTGATTTTATTACATAACCTTTCGATTTTAGAGCATGTGTTGAAAGTGTTTTCCACCATTTTGCAGGCACAGAGCGACTCGTCTACACTTGTTGTCAAACACTTTTTTTAAAGTGTTGGTTGACTGCGGAGAGACTTTTCGAACGTACTGTGTGTATATATATGTGTATGTATATGTGTGTGTGTATATACAGGGTGTCTCAAAAGTCACTATCTATTTCGGTGACATTAGATGTTTTTTAGAAAAATGCTATGCTGGCATAAAGATATGTACTTCTGGTGCAAATTTGTGCATTTAAAAAAAGTTAATTGGTTTATTATCTTGACATGCTTGAACAATTCCTCGAACCTCAACTTCTTACAGATGGCATTCTTGACACACTAGTTTTTCAGCAGGATGGAGCACCGTGCCATTATGCAATAATTGTACGTGATTATCTTGACAGACGCTTCCCCGGTCGTTGGATTGGTCGTGGAGGAACACAACCATGGGCAGCACGTTCACCCGATTTAACACCATTAGATTTTTTCGCCTGGGGTTTCATTAAGTCTAAGGTGTACACTGGTAGAAGAATTAATGATGTAGCCGAACTTCGAAATCGTATTACCGATGCAGTTCAGAAAATAACACCTCAAATGCTGGAAAGTGTGTTCCGGGAAACAACTTATCGCTTTGAGCTCTGTAGAGACACTGATGGTCGCCATGTGGAGACAGATAAATAAATAGCACTAATTCTTTGTGGCACTTACTTTGAAATAAATATATTTTTCATGTCTTAAACCAATTTTTCGTAATTCCCATTATTTTTCAAAATAGATAGTGACTTTTGAGACACCCTGTATATATTATATATATATTATATATATATATATATATATATATATATATATATATATAGAGGGTGGCACAAAAGTCAAGAGTCAAAGGAGCCAGAGTAATGAAATGGATCTTTTCCATTCTATGACCACCATTTTATATATATATTATATATATATATAGTCAAAGGAGCCAGAGTAATGAAATGGATCTTTTCCATTCTATGACCACCATTTTATATATATATATATATATATATATATATATATATATATGATACAATTCAGAATGATCCCCTTAGAAACTTTTATGTTACACACAGACCGTGCATGGAACAAGGAACTCTTCTGGAAAACTAAATCCACTATAGTCCGAATAAGTAATGGTAAATGACAAACACTATACTTTTTTTTTTAATGATGTTAACTCCACGTGGAAAACGGGTCACTCGGAAAGAGACTCCAAAATAAAGCTTCCCTCGCCAGCGATCTGCCAAGCAGATAGGATCCGGCTTTGGAACAGGATGGTTAGGTGGTTTCAAACCCTAGATCTTGTCCCAAAGGTGGATCCTATCTGCTTGGCAGGTAGCTGGTGAGGAAAGCTATATTTTGGGGCCTCTTTCCGAGTGACCCGTTGCCCACGTCGGCTGACATCATGAAAAAGAAAAAGCTAAAGAGTTTGTCATTTACCATTACTTTTTTTATGCAGGAAGGAGGGGCTAAGGGAAAATGCCCGCAAAAGAGCACTACCATTCAAGAAGAAGAGTGCCAAACTCAAGGTTCGGGGTTTTCGAGAGGCCTAGACACTCTGCATTTGAAAGATGGGAGGTCATACACAGTTGGAAAAATGGATTGAGGAAGATTGTTCCAGAGTTGACCGGTTGAGTAGATGAAAGATTGAAAATACCGATTAACCCTTGTGATAGATAGTTGCACAGAAAAGGAATGAGAAAGTGTAGAAGGTCTGGTGCTGCGTGCTCTCCTTAAAGGAGGAGGCATGCAGTTAGAGAGTTCAGAAGAGCGGTGTCCGTTATAATAGCGATAGTAAAGAGAGAGTGAGGCAACAGTGCGGCGAAGAGAGAGAGATTGAAGACAATCAGTAACGGGTGGGAAATTGACGAGACGGAAAGCTTTTGATTCCACCCGGTCAAATAGAGCTCTGTGGGTTGAGCCACCCCACACATGAGAAGCATATTCTATACATGGGCGAACAAAACCCCTGTACAGAGACAGCAACTAAGTGGGCACGAAGAAACTGCGGAGGTAGTACAGCACCATAAACTCTTAGAAGCTGTTTGAAAAAGAGAATATATGTGATCTTTCCAGGAAAGATTACGAGAAAAGGAAACGCCAAGAATGTTAAGAGAAGACGATGGATTCAGTTGTGTGGAAGAAGTTGTGTGTTGATAGTCGTGTAGATGATTGTGACGAGCAGACAGATGGGGGAACTGAGTTTTTGAGGCATTGAAAGCAACAAGGTTTTCTCTGCCCCAATCAGATATAGCAGAAAGATCAAAGGGCAGGTGTCCCATAGTCGTCGTACGCGAATCATGAAGTGACTGCTGTGAGGGACGCTTTGGGAATCGGATGGAGAAGTGAAGAGTGGAATCATCGGCATACGAGTGAATAAGATAAGCAGTGCGAATTAAAAGATCATTAATAAATAAAAGGAGAAGAGTGGGTGACAGGACAGAACCTTGAGGAACACCAGTGTTAATAGCTTTAGGAGAAGAACAATGGCCATCTACAACCGCGGTTATAGATCGGCCAGAAAGGAAATTAGAGATGAAGGAACAGATAAAAGGCCAGAAACCGAAGGAGGGCAGTTTCGAAATTAACGATTTCTGCCAGACTCTGTCAAAAGCTGTTGAAATGTCCAGCACAATAGCAAAAGTTTCACCGAAATCCCGAAAGGAGGATGACCAAGAGTCAGAGAGATATGCAAGAAGATCGCCAGTAGAGCGGAACACATACTGACGATCTGAAAGAAGATTGTGAGAAGAGAGGTGTTTAAGAATCTTCCTATTAAGGCTAGCTTAAAAAACTTTGGAAACGCAAGAAATCAAAGCAATTGGACGATAGTTGGAGGGTTGAGAGCGGTCACCCTTCTTTGGGACAGGCTGAATGAAAGCGAACTTCCGGCAGGAAGGAAAAGTATCAGATGAGAGACAACGACGAAAGAGTTTGCTTCGGCATGGTGTCAGGACAGAAGCACAGTTGTTAAGAACACCACGACGAACACCATCAGGACCATACGCCTTCCTAGAGTTGAGCCCAGATAGCGCAGAAAAAACATCTTCAGAAGAGATTTTATTTCCAGTTATCCTTCCTCCATGAAGATTCGAGAAAATTTTAGATTCAGAATTGCCAACAGTCTCTAATCAGTAAACCGCCAACTACTGATTAAAATTTTTAATTTTTCCAGCCTAAGGTGGACACACAAAATATTAAATAGTTTTGTAAATAAATTTACAAAAACTTTTTTATTTTCCTCAAATTCTTTGATGTTTTACGTTATATGTTTGAGTTAAACTAATTTTTTTGTTTGTTAAAGTTTTCCAAACGAATGGTAAACTTTTCATAACTAACCAATACATCAGCGTTTCCCAAACTATAGGTAAATTACCCCAATGGGGTAATTTTACTTTTTCACTGGGGTAATTTGGTACTCTGCAAGTACTTCTAAAGTACAGAAAGTGCATAAATAGACGACATGACAACACTGGGACGGGCTTTAAGTGGGATACAATTAGTGTAAGGGTCATTATGAAGGTATCCATGTAAAAATGGGGTAATGACTCAAAAAGTTTGGGAACCACTGCAGTACAAAAGATAAGGACGAATATTACTGAAATATTTCTCTGTACGAATACTTATGAGCGCCACTGTATAAATCACTGAGACTTCTAATCCTCAGACAGACCCGTAAAGAAATGACAATAGCTGTCGACTGTAACAACACTTTCTCGCAAAATGGTTGGAAAAATTCTCTACATCTTGTTAAATCACGATCTATATTTCATAATAATAATTAGTAATAAGATAACATTAGAAGCACAAATATGTTTTTATATAATAATGTTAAAGGATAATATTCTCTTAAAATAAACAATTGATATAGTTACTGGTATCACGTGAAATCCTGAAAATTTAGATGATGACAATAAATCCTAATTTGTAGAGAGGTTAACTCAAATAAACACGTGTTGTAGCCAAACTGTGTAAGTATCATCAACTGAAATAAACTCGTTTTAAGATTGTACAAATTCTTATATGATGATAACCCAGTAGGACCCCCCCCCCCCCACAAAACTATTGTGAATTCAAATGATGATGAACAATTGTTATGGAAAAAGTTGAAAAGAAATAATTTGTATGCTTGATAAAGCATATAAGCATGCCTTATATTAATATATTAAAGCATATAAGCATGCCTTATATTAACATAGTTTAAGAATGCAGAAATTGTTTATACTAATATAGGTTAAGACAAATAAATTGGGATCACCTGAAGATCAGGGCCTCCATGTATTCTTGTTTTTTGCTTTGCAGTACCAACTATAATAATAAATTAAATTGAATGCTCGGTTAGGTCAACTGTACGCCCTTGGCGATTGGTTAGGTTAAGTCGTGATATTTTCGTTAGTTTTAACGAAGATATCATTTGGTAATTGAGGCTGGGGGGGGCCTGATCTGCAGGTGATCCCTAAATTGCTTTCTTAACACTTTAAGGCCTGAATTTTTTGTAAGTTTAAGTTATGAAGTTATTCTTTAAGAAAATAAAGTAGACTACATTAACTGCAAATTTTACTCGAGTCCTTGGATCACCTGAAGATCAGGGCCCTCAGCCTTCTTTAGTTAGCTTTATAAGGCTAACTAACAAGAATATCACGACCTAACCTAACCAATCGTCAAGGGCGTACAATTGACCTAACGATTGGTTAGGTTAGGTCGTGATATTTTCGTTAATTACCTTTATAATGCTATCTAAAGAAGGCTGGGGGCCGTGATCTTCGGGTGATCCGAGTCATTTAATTAAAATTTTATATTGTTACGTGCAAATAATTTAATTAAATTAGTTTTAGGTTAAAGAACATAAATGAAAATTTACAAACAACGAAGATTTTTATTTTTTTATTTATCACTTACTGTAATTGATGTAACTGTAAACTAAATCAAATTAACAGTAAATAATAACAATTATGATAATAAAATTTCCAATTATTGAATATTTATGAGTTATGGAACGGGAATTTAAGAATTTTAGGAATGAGAATAGGAATTTTAGGAATTTCAGGAAAATATGAAAAAATAGCATGATATAATATAGCATGATATAGCATAGTGTAGCATAGTTTACGATCGTAGATGTCATGAAAACGTTGAGTAATATTAACAATTCTTATTACATCCTGCTGTTAGAAAATGTGGAGGTCCGAACCTATGTCTTTAGCGAAGTAATAGAAAACAAAAGAGTTTAGTTATTTTTAAAATTAAAGCCCATCCTGTTTATGCTTTCTACATGATTTCGAACCTTTATCATTTGCTTAATAATTAACGTATAATAATTTATATTATTATTAGGTAATCATAATTGTTTAATATGCTCTTATCCTGTTTATAGAAGGAATTTTGAGATCAATGAAAGAAAGCCACCCCCAGCCTTCTTTAGTTAGCTTTATAAGGCTAACTAACGAAAATATAATGACCTAACCTAACCAATCGTCAAGGGCATATAGCTGACCTAACCATTGGTTAGGTTAGGTCGTGATATTTTCGTTAGTTAGCCTTATAAAGCTAATTAAAGAAGGCTGGGGGTGGCTTTCTTTCATTGATCCGAATTTTGTATTAATTTCTTGTTGAAGGTTGTTGAAGGAGAGAATGGAAATTCCGAATTAGTAAATACTTATTAGTAATTCTCATTATTACCAAATATTAGTAATCATTCGAAATAATTCAATATAAATTGATTCCAAATTGAGATATTAATTCTCAGATAATTAATTTCCTCATATTGCATTAAAATAACTTATTTATAGTTGTGAGTTGTGACTTAAAAGATTTTAAAATTTTAAAAACTTCTCGGTTTAACCTTTCAAATTTAATGATGAGTTATGCGGTACATCACGATTTAGGGTTGAGTTTGGAGTTAATAATGAAATTAATTATTCATAAATATAAAGAATTAGCCATTTTGATTAACTATAAAAATATAAGAATAGTTTCTGCCGAAAAGTTTTCTTTTTCGTAGATTCAGGTACGACTTTACAGTATACACGTTTTTCGGAGCGAAGCGAGCTCTGCCTCGGATGGATGTCATCATACATTTCTCCTAAGTTACGAAAACAAGTTGGCAAGAAAAACGAGTTAAACGAGAAGAACGTATATTTTCTTCATTGAATTTTAATTCTGAATGGAGAAATAGGAATTACTGTAAAGTGTCATTCACACTCGCAAAATACCGAAGGATAATCCCGAAGTCTCGAACGACAAGGAAATTAGTGTACGAAATTATGCGAAATAGACAGACTTAACTTTTAACTTTAATCATTTAAACGAAGAAAGGAGAGAGAAAACATTAGTATTAATACACACAACTATAACATTATCACTAATAATAATAATAATAATAATAATAATATTAATATTAATATTAATAATAATAATAATAATAATACCATGAAAATGGGCAGGAAATTAGACTTCCTTTAAAAAACTTGCTCTTATACTTATGATGTGACGTTTAAATGAAGACATCACTCAAGTAACGTGAAGTATAACATGAGAAATTCTTTAGTAATAAATCTCAAACAACCGATAAAACTACAGAACTATATATATATATATATATATATATTATATATATGCAAACGATCCAAAGAGCTAAAAGTATATATTTTTACATCGAAACTAACATTAGAATTTTGTAGTGACAGGAAATAAAACGAGTTTTGTGTTTATTTTGGAATTTTTCAATATTTTCTACAATTTTTTATCAAATTTTGATTTTTGGTAAAATTTTCCTTTATTAAAATAGTTTTTTTCACGTTTAAATATAAAATAAAAATGAAAAAATTGATAATAACTTTTAGACGGAAAATAAGAAAGGAAATGAACGATGTTACAATTTAACGTCTTCGAACCTTTTGTTCATTTTAAAGGAAAAGAATTTCTCTTTTTTGCCCAATGATCTTTTCAAATACAGTAAACATTTTTTGGATCACCTGAATGAAGATCAGGGCCCCATGTATTCTTGTTTTTTGCTTTACGATACCAAATATAATAATAAATTAAATTGAATGCCCGGTTAGGTCAAATGTACGCCCTTGACGATTGGTTAGGTTAAGTCGTGATATTTTCGTTAGTTGTAACGAAGATATCATTTGTTAATTGAGGCTGGAAACCCTGATCTTCAGGTGATCCTATTTTTTTAAATTTTGTTAATTATTTTCCAGTCAATTTTGACTTGGAATGGCATACTAATAAAAATCGAGGATTAATATACGTTACTATTGTTTACTCACTTATCGTCTATAATCTAGGATTAAAGATACATTACTGTACTCGTGATTGTTCAGTTCTTATCTCTAGTGTATAATAGTGATTTCTTTGTATAGTGTTGGTATAATAACTTCAATAATGACCTTGCATTTATCATATCCATAATGATAATTGAATTAATACATACTTTAACTATTAATAATATTTATTTATCTATTATATCACTGGGCAACACGTATTTTATTGAATGATATCTGACACTTGATTCTAGGTAATTTGGGTGCGCTGAATACGAATTTCAACTCGGTTTGGCTCTATCAGGTCCTGATTCTTGTCGACAGCCTATGTGCCATTTTCCAGATTTTTCAAATTAGGACTAAAAAATTAAGTCATGTGTTAAATTTTTTTTTCAAATTTCATGAATACAAGCAGTTCAAACTACAGTAAAATTACATTATAACGATAGAAATGACTTAAAATAAAAAAACAAACAGATATGAAGCTTTCACTGTGGCAAAAATTTTCTTTTGTAAGACTTTCTAGCGTATTTGCTTGTTGATGGCAGGTCTCTTTTCAAGCACCAGCAGTAATCAGCCATCATGTGGGAATCCCAGCGGCCTTGGTACCGTTCCTCCATAATTTTGATATCTTGGTGGAATCTCTCCCCTTGTTCGTCACTTACATCACCTAAATTACTTGGAAATTGGTCAAGATGGCTATTCAAAAAATGCATTTTTATGCTCATATTGCAACCTAACTCTTTGTAGTCCCTTAAAAGTTTTTTTACGATTTCTTCGTAGTTGTCTGCCCTATAATTGCCTAAAAAGTTTTCTATCAAGTCCACGAATGAGAACCAGCCATTTTTTTCGCGTTCATTCATGACATTAGGAAAATTGCTGTCTTTAATCATTGTTCTTATTTGTGGACCGTCGAAAATTCCCGCCTTGATTTTTTCATAACTTAAACTTGGAAATTTTGAAGTTATGTATTTGAAACACTCGCCGTTCGTATCTAAAGCTTTTACATATTGTTTAATGAGGCCTAGTTTTATATGCAGAGGAGGAAATATGATTTTATCTCTGCTCACTAAAGGTGGATTAATTACGTTTTTTTCTCCGACAGTAAGTGATGTTCGTGCTGGCCAGATTTGTTTGAAATAATGTTCTTCCTTGGCTCTGCTGTCCCATAAGCAAAGGAAGCAGGGATATTTAGTATACCCTCCTTGTTGTCCTAGCAGAAAATTAACCATTTTTAAGTCAACACATATGATCCACTCGTGCTCCCTATATTTGATAAGATTTAAAACCTTTTCTATATGTTCATACTTTTCTTTTAAGTTTGTTGAGTGCCCAATCGGTATCGAGCCGTATAGATTGCCATTATGCAACAACACACACTTAAGACTTCTTTTCGAACTGTCTAAAAACAAGCGCCAATCATTTGCATCGTAAGACTCAACCCCCATCTTCTTTAACAAACCAACTATGTCGCAGCAATATACTAAACTATCCTCTGTTCTAAAATATTTAACAAGTTCTTCTTCTCTTTTTCTGTAAAATGAAATGTATGTGTTTGAAGTAAGCAAGTTTTTCTCTTTAAGTCTTGAAGCTAAAATTTCCGCAGCCTTTTTTGGCAAATTTAGATCCCTTACAAGATCATTCAACTCGGCCTGGTTAAACTTTTGCGGATCGTTTTGACTTTCAAATACGCTGGGGTCAAAATCGGTGTCTGACTCCTCAAAGTGCATAACAATATTTTCAGGAACATCTTCAACTAATTCTTGAGTTGGCAGACCCTTAAATTTTGGAATGGGGATCTCATTTGAATGTAGCACAGGTCGTATCGCGGTGTCGAAATTTGGGTACTCGATACAATGTTTATTTTTCTTAGTGAAGCCCGAAGTCTTGACAAAGCAAAGGTAGCAATCGGTCTCGTGGTTAGTAGGCTCTCGCCACACCTGATATGGAAAAAAAATTGTAAAGCGTTAACAAAAGCGACGAGAGACTTGTTTTTATGAATTTTATCAAAAGTTATCACCCAAACATTTAACATTTCTATGTGTTTCAACCTTATGCAATATTTGAGATTCTTATAAACATTTTCTGCAAATTTTTGTTTATGTACCTAAGTTACAATTACATTTAGATAAGTTACAGTATACTAGTGATTAAATTACGTAGTTTTATGAAATCATAAACTTACCATCGGAACTCCAAAAGGTATTTTTGAATCCGAACCCTTCGTCCAATGTCGCAGTCTTTCAATGCATATAGTGCAGGCTTTATGTGGAGCCCACGATTTATCTTGGTCCCCCAGTTTTATGCCAAAATAAGCTAAGTAAGCTCTTTTTACGAAGTCAGTTATATTTGCTCGTTGATGTGGAAGTGTAAAATTTCCACATATATAACAGAAGGAATCAGGGTTGTTTTTGCATTTGAACTTTCTAGTGCTTGATGACATATTGCTTGATTGTTCTGCCAATTTGTAAAGGTATTTAAAGCCCTTAATTCATATAAATTTAAGAAAATCTGAAATATAAACACAAAAATTAGTTTAAATAGGTACTTATTATGAAATAGGTACTTACAATCTATGAAATTAAACTAGAAACACGGATGAGTAGGTACAATATAAATTACGTCTAATTAAATCAACTATATTAAATCACGATGACAAAATTACTCACTAAATCATATGCCAATTCAAAATTATGTTAATGCCCAAACTTAATTAACTAACTCAACTGACTGACTGACTGACTGACTGATTGAATTGACTGATTAACTCTGGAAACGAGTCGCTTTTATATATTTTAGTTGTCCCTCTAGAATGCTCTACAGAGAACAGGAACGCTCGAGAAAATTTTAGAATTCTATGATATTTTTAGCTTAATTTACTAATATTAAAATGGGTTAAAAATGACAAAATTAAAAATATTTTTAGGGTGTTACATATAAAAATATACATAATACAACAATACCATAACAATAGGTACAAATACCTAGATAAAAACCTAGTTGCATAATGTGTAACTGCAAAAAGACTTTGCGAGTATTGAGAAAAAAACCTTTTTATGAATACGACGAAAGAGGAGGGGTGTTGAGCAAAATCAGGACCTGATAGAGCAAAACCGAGTAAAAATTCGTGCTCAGCGCACCCAAATTACCTAGAATTAACTGTCAAATCTAATTCAATAGACAAAAAGTTGAAATTTGTTCCCCAGTGATTTATTAATTAATAATAACTATATTTTATTTTTAATAAGAGTCCAGTAAAGCCTAAAACTTAAAGGCCAAATTAAATTAAATAAATAGTCGAGCTTCACAATTATTTATATCATTTTGTAATTTGTAAAACCATTGCATTTGTTTTATTATAAATAATAAAGGTTATTCAATTTAATTAAATTAAAAAAACTAATTGAATAGAATCTCGAGTAACTTCTCAAACCAAAATGAATGCTGCATTTCTTTACAATAATTTAATCTTCTTCTTAGTCTTTATTTTCGTTTCCTAATTATATTTTCTTTTATTTTGAGATTTTAGAATAAGTTTTAATGATACTCGATAGGATTAATTTGATTGTTTGATTTAATGATTATTGAGGAATTAAATATTGTTAAAGTATTTTTACTAGATTTTAAGGTATTTTTCATTTTTATTTTTTTTTATTTCGATGTAAAGATTGTTATTCAATGACGATCTATTAGAATAACACGCACTTTCTCTCTTAAGAATCTGTTTACGTATTAGATAAATGATAAATATTATAGTTTTTCTTTTTCATGATGGAAGCCCGACGGAAATGCAACGAGTTTCTTGCGTATATTGAGGTTCTGAAAGTAGTGGTATGGGAAGTTTTAAACCCTAGACCTTGTCCCACAGCTGGGTCTTATCTGCTTAGCGGATAGCTGGTGAGGGAAGCTATATTTTGGGACTATAATTTGCTATATTTTGAAGATATTTTGCTGGTGACCCATTGCCCACGTTGGGCTTCCATCATGAAAAAGAAAAACTATAGTATTTGTCATTTGAACTAGAGAGGATTTAATTTTCCCAGAAGAGTTCTTTGTTCCATGCTCGGTCTGTGTGTAAAATAAAAGTTTCTCAGGGGACCATTCTGAGTTGTAGCATTATATATATATATATATATATATATATATATATATATATATATATATATATATATATATATATATATATATATATATATATATATATATCAGTGGCGACTCGTGACATTTTTGTTCAGGCATGCAATGTTATGGAATGGAAGAAAAACATCCGCCTAACCCTCTTGCCCAAACTTTGCATATTGTTTACATAGAACTTAGCAAATTAAAGGTGTTTTACAAACTTTTGGGGACCTCTTTGAAGGAAAGTTCATTTAATGTTAGGCTTAAATATGCGAACAAAAAATTAGACATATTTATATATAGTAGTTACCGAATTGATCTAAAGAAAAAGATACAAATTTAAAATTTACCTTAAATAATTGTGAAGCATTATTTGAAGTGAAATTCTGCTCTCCTAGTTTTCCTGCAAAATTCTTCGATGACCAAATTGTAAAAGTACTCTCGATTCTCCATAAGCTTCTTGAGGAAATTTTTTTCAATTGAAATTAAGGCAAGATTAGATAGCCTTTCTTCACTTTGGGAACTCCGTAAATAACTTTTAATTCTTTTAAGCGCAGAAAATGATCGCTCAACACTTGCTGTCGATATTGGTATAGTTAGAATAAAATTCGTCAATTTATATACTTCCTTAAGACCTTTGTGCATTTCGCTTTCCAGTAGATATTTTAGGAGCTCAGCAACATTCTTTTTGGCAAAAGATTTGTGCGAATATAAAACACACAATTCAGAACGGAGACGAGGAAACTCAAAAAATGAATTGTAGCTTCTTTTCAAAGATTCAAAAGCTCTCTCTGGGAAAGTAACATCATAGAACTCAAATTTTTTGCAATCTAAAAGCTCAATGAATTCCAATTTTTCCATTGAACTGAAACGCTCTTTCATTTGAAGAAGTATATTATCGAATATTTCATGAAATAGTTGACTATACTTCTCTTGTGGAGAAAGACTCTGTTTCCTTTTACATACAGGTTCACCACATCTTTCTGTTATCAAGTCCCACATATCTGCAAATTTTGTATCCCTTATTTGTTTGATTTTTTCATAGTGCTTTCAACGGTGATTGAGCTATACACAATATCCATAGATTTTGTTTGCAGCACATTAAATAGATATTCAGTAAAAGGAAAAATTGAAGAAAATACTTCTAATAAAAAATTTAAATCGAAAGTATCCATACCAGCAAGCAATCCGCGTGCACTATTTTTTGTTTTTTCATCAAATTTCTTTGGGTTTTCAAGAATGCTTTTTAAAAGATCTATTATATCTTCTTTATTTTCCTTAACTCTTTCAACTAGACGAGATGAATAGTTCCACCGCGTTGGAGCCAGTTTAGGGAAACGCTTTCCAACAACTTTGTCAAGCATTGAAGTTCGCTTAGTTGAACTGCTGAAAAATGATGACAAACTTCCTAATACTGAAAAAAAATTATTACATTCGGAAATTTCAGCGACAGCTTGGGATAAAACAAGGTTAAGTTTATGGGCGTAGCAGTGAAGAAAAATAGCCTCTGGTACAGTTTCTCTAATCTTTGTTTGTACTCCATTAAGATCGCTCCCCATAACAGCAGCACCGTCGTAGGTTTGAGCAACTAATTTTTTCAAACAGCCCAGTTCACCTAGTTGCCTTATAGATAAATCAGAAATCGCTCCTGCACTTCTATCATTGCTGACGTCATTGAATTTTATAAATCGTTCACAAATCTCTCCATGTTTATTAACATAACGAACAACAGTAGAGAGTTGAGAAAAACAGCTGACATCAGATGTTTCATCTAATAAAATCGCCACATACATGCAGTCGATAAGCTCACGTTTTATTTGTTCTAACATAACTGCACTAATAGATTGAATTATGTCATTCTGAATAGCAGATGATGTTCCCTTAAAAATAGTCGCAGTTTTTAAATGGTTTTGAAACTTTTCATCGAATTCTCCCATACAAAATACCAATTCAATATAGTTACCCCTATTGTCAGCGTTTTCTTCTTCATTGTGACCGCGAAATGCTAATTCTTGCATACCTAAAAAACATGTTATCCTAATCAAACGTTTCAAAATTTCTCGATTCTTAAACTTCTTCGTTATGTCTGGAAATGGCAACTGATTTCTGCTTGTCGAGTATTAAATCAATTCTTTCTGACTTTCCAAATGTTTTAAGATCAACAAATGCATTTATGTGAGCAAGAGATTTTTCATGGCGAGAAATTGCAGTATGTAAATTGTTTAAATCGTCGTATCCACGACTAACAGAATTTGAATGCACCTATAAAACTGAATGCATGCCGTATTATTTTCATTAATTAAAAAAAATCAGAACAAAGCTTTTTAATTATTTTTAGTAAAAATATTAAGTAAATTTTCTAAGCATATTTTAAAACATATTGCCTTTTGAATTTAGCTATGAGGCTCAAAAAAAATATCTTATGGATAGTGAGAAGTCTCCTTAAAAAATTGCCCAAGGCAAGGCGGTGTAAACAAAATCATGTCTTATTTCACTAGACAATTAAGAACATTTTTCTGTACCCAGACTGAATTAGTGAATGCTTTAGCTACAAATATTTCGATCTGTGTACAGAAAAATGTTCTTAATTGTCTAATGAAATAAGACATAATTTTGTTTACACCGCCCAATAGCCAGTACATGCGTGATTGAAGCCTTAGCCTATTTTTAGTTTCTGAAAATTATTTTTGTCAATTATAATCCTTACTTACATCTGAAAAGAGAACATATTTAACGCGCATGCATTGCATGCGTTGCATTCATTAAGAAATCGCCACTGATATATATATATATATATATAATCTGCAGAGACAGTTACTTTAACGGATGTTAAAATAATTGTCTTCATAGTTGACGGATACGACATTGGCAGCAGAAATTTTGCCAACACTAAATGACTTTATAGACCACATTTGTGGAATTTCTTTCAAATATCAATTTGTTTTGAAATCTGAATCCATATTGTTATTTGTGCAAATATTTACATACATTTACTTGAAAATTTTAAGCTTTTACGTATGCTTTAAATTTTGTATGTATCGTACATAAATATTTATTTGTACAGTTTCGGAGAAAAGTTCGCCTAGAAACAAAATTTCTAAAAAGCTTAAAAAAAAATCCACTAACTGGTTCTGTTTCAATTTGAATATTTTAGTCTTTTGGTGACGGTGAGATTTTTCCAAAAGAAACCCACTCAGTACTAATTACTAACATGATTTTTTTTAAATTTTATTTGTAGGCGAACTTTTTTCTACAATTTTACATATACTTAAAATTTTTAGATAATTATTCCTACAAATTTCCGAATCCTATAAATGGAAAGGTTTCTATTCGACTGAATTCGTGATATATATATATATATATATATATATATATATATATATATATATATATGTATGCATAAGGCACGATGCATGTAGCGAAAGGCTCACATTCTTAAGAAATACAGATCTCTATTTAGGTGTGACCATTTAAAAAAGATGAAACGCGGTTTGCGTCGGACGTATCTCTTCCTTCACGAGACCGAATGAGACCAAACATGATGGCTTCCTTTTCCATTTTTTTTTTCCATTTCTTTCCCGTTTCCATTTGCGAGGAAAAATATGCAATAAATTTCATTTATAAACGTTCACGGAAAAATACAACAGAAAAAATAAATAAAAAACAAAAAAACAAAAAAAAAAGCGAAAATATCATCAACAATTTCGTAACGAACAGAATTTGTATCGAAATTTTCTGTTCTTTCAAAAAAGAAAGAAAAGTTATTACTTTTTTCTCATTCTTTTTCTCTCTTTTTTTTATCTTTCTTATTAAAACGTCTTGCTTTTAAACTCTGACCAATTTCTCTTTCCTTCAACACGCAATTCTTTTATTAATTTTAATGCAAAGAGAAAATTATTTTTATCAATTTACTAATATCTCTCTCTCTCTCTCTCTCTCTCTCTCTCTCTCTCTATATATATATATATATATATATATATATATATGTGTGTGTGTGTGTGTGTGTGTGTGTGTATATATATATACACGAAGTGTGATCAGTAAGTTCCGGGATTGCGTAATCTTTTGTCAGTCAAAGCGCTCAAGTACAGATGTGTTTGTAGTGCGTAGCGGATTACGTAATGGGAGACGCGTGTGCGTCAAATTATGTTTTAAACTTGGGGAAACTGCAACCAGAACCAATGTAATGCTTAAAACGGCCTTGACTAAGAAGCGCTGAGCCGTTCAAAGATATTTGAGTGGTTTTCAAGGTTCACAGATAATCGGTATTTTCAATCTTTCATCTACTCAAGCGTTCAACTCTGGAACAATCTTCCTCAATCCATCTTTCCTTCTGTCAATGATCGCCTATCTTTCAAATGCAGAGTGTCTAGGCATCTCGAAAACCCCGGACTTTGATTTCGGCTCTCTTCTTCTTCTGTAATGGGGCGCTTTTGAGGGCATTTATCCTTGGCCCCTCGTTCCTGCATAATATATATATATATCTGTGGCGGTCGGTGACAATATGTATAGGGAAGCATGGATAGCCTATTACATATATGTAACTGCTGAATCATGTCAGGATAAATTGGCCCTGTTACCATAGCTTCTGCAAAGAAAAAAGGTCCCTAAATCTTCAATCTTGCTATACCCAACCAGACATTAACTTTGGGAGAATCTCTCTCCTATTCCTAGAACTCGATTGGTTTTTAACTAGTTCAGATATGGCAATTATGTCGATTAACCTTTCCGCATGTGTAGAATGTCGCCGGCTCGTCTTCGATAATCCTCTTAGTGTAACTCGTGTAGCACTTGAACATGGTAACTTTTCTTTTTTTAATGTTGCTTTTAAAATCCTTACAGCAGTCGTTTTTGGCAAGCTCAGTCCACGTGATGCTGTGCGAGTTGACATTCTAGGATTTGTTTCAAAGACCTCCTTTACCAATTCGACATTTTCTTCAGAGGTACTTGGACGTCCAAATCTTGCCTCATCATGAACAGATCCTGTTCTTTTAAATTTATTGACCAGCTCGCGAATTGCTTTGTCTGAAGGTCCTGGTTTGCGAAATCTTCTTTCGAATTTCTTTACACTTCTTCCCTTGGATATGCAGTGTTACTACCATCACACGTTCTTCTACATCCATCATCATCTATGTCCTGTAGAAAATAAAATAAAAATATCATTATTTCAGCAAAATACATACGGACTTTTGGACCACCCTGTATTTAATATTAATTTTCAATAAAGTCGAAACTCGTGTAAAAAAAAAGTATAACAATCAGTGGATCACTCCAGCCTTCATTGTAAGCATAAACCGTAAACATTCTCTCTATAAACTATGGAAGAATGATATTATCAATGAACAAACATATATAAATTTTTGTAACAGACTAAATTTGCTCATAAAAAACGCAAAAGCGGACCATTATTGTTCTAAAATTACCGAACAAAAATCTAATCCTAAAGGATTATGGAATACTTTAAAGGTTTTAGTTAACGCTAAAAAAGAAACCACAAATCCCGTAAGTTCGTTAACACAAGATGGAATTTCCTACAGTGATCCCAGAGACAAGGCCAATTTATTAAACAATTTCTTTTCGAAAATAGGAAGCAATATGGCAGCAGCCATTTCGGAATCAGAGTCACTACCAACAATATATGCCACAAACCATACCAAATATTTTCTTCTTTGAACTAATTCTGCCAAACGAAATATAAGCTACATTGAAAAACTTAAAAATTAAATGCGCTGATATCAGTTTAATTCCAGTGAAAATAAATGAAATGAAATGAAATGAAATGAAAATGAAAATGAAATGAAAAGGTTTATTGGCAGACTACAGTCTATATGACAAACATCATTAATACAATGACAGTTCATATACTAAGGATAGAAATATATACAATTGATTAGAAATAATACTGTAATGTCGAAGTTAAGAGGAGCTACAGACATATACTATATATATATATATATGTCCACAGCTTAGACTCGCAGGGGTTCCCAAACTTTTACCACCAAGGACCCCTAAATATTAATTCCGTACGGACATAGACCCCCCCACAAAAAAAATTATGAATTCAGTTACAAACTATAGTATATTTCATAAACATAGATAGCTTTTAAATTAATGTAAAATTAAACATTCTACGCTCATTAAACCAGTTTAATAAACACTTACCGAATGTCTAGTGTGAAATGGAAATTTATTTTAATATATTTAATGTTACTATTTTTCGAAAAGCTTAGAGACCCCCTGGAAGCTTCCTACAGACCCCTGGGGGTCTGTACAGACCACTTTGGGAATCCCTGGGCCTTAGAGGATAAATGGCAGGACTCATGGATAGCTTGGATGATCGGGTTGGTTGATTTTTTAATTCTTTGCATTAGACTGTATTGCGAAGCTGAGCATCTCGGGGGTAATTTATGTAAGAGTCTAAAAGACCTGTTGTACAACAAATTTAGGGTTCTGCAAGAACCTTTTTTATAATTCAACCAGAGTTGCTGTCCGTATATATTACTGCAGAATGTACGAAAGAGAGTGTCTTTAGCTTCACTTGTACAGAAACGAAAGTTCCTTCTGATCATATTCGCTTTAGCACACAGGCTTCGAGATTGTTTTCTTATATCCGAGTCATCACTCAAGGAGCTGGTAGTAGTTTGTAACAAATACTTAAACTCTTGTATTTCCTCAATTACTTCAAAATTCATTTTAAACCTTATATCAGCTGGCTGATTACAGCTTTTAGGATGAAATTGCATAACTTTAGTTTTTGTAACATTAAAAAGAATATCATGTTTCTGCGAATACTCTTCGCAGACTTTTAGTAGCCGATCCAGACCTTTAACAGAGGGACTTATTAACACCATATCATCGGCATAAACTAAGTTATTTATCCTTGTGTTATCTATACAACATCCCACTGTTGCCTCGTTAAGTGAAGCAATTAATCCGTTAACATACACATTAAACAGCATAGGGGAGAGCAAGGAGCCTTGTCTCACCCCGCAAGAGGAGCCAAAACGCTCGGAGAGTACATTGCCCCACCTAACAGCGAAAGATTGGTGGGAATACCAAAATTTCAATAAATTTAATATGTACATGGGAACCTTCCTGTCTTCTAGTTTTTTAAATAAAATATTGTGGTTCACCCTATCATATGCTTTACTTATATCTAGGAAACAGCTATAAATAGTTGAATTACTGTCAGTGTATTTAGATATTGTTTCTTTAAATACATAGATACACAGGTCAGTTGAGTGGGCCCTTTTAAAGCCAAACTGATTAGGAGATGTCCATAGGAAATAATTTAATTGGAGTAACAAGAGTTTTTCTAGTAGTTTCGAGAAGCAGGAAGCGATAGCAATAGGCCTGTAATTATTGCTGGACAGAATGTCTCCATACTTATTTTTGACCAGGGGCAAGATATATACCCTCATGAACTCTGCAGGGATATAGCTATGAGCAAGCATGGCTGATAGGAGCAATGATATATGTAGACATACTACGTCATTTGCATATTTTAAGTGCTCATTCGATAAGTCATCTACCCCTCTCGCAGAACCAGTCTTTAACTCTTTAATTAACCTCTTTACTTCAGAAAATGATATCAAAGTATTTTCCCTTGTCCCTCCCACAATCGTTTCGCTGCAATCTATCTTAAGATTATCCCTACTCACACTGTTAAGAATGTTAGAATAGTGGTTTTTCCACAGCTTTGCAATTTCATCCTCCCCCAACACCCCATCGATTGTCGGAGGGAGGACATTTTTGACACCCGTTTAATTCTTAACAAATTTCCAAAATTTGTTATTATCATTATTTATGCGAGCTTCACAGGCTTTTGATGCTCGAATAGACTCTTCTTCTTGTTTACATCGCCTTATGGCCGCCTTATACTGACCCCTACTTCTACACATATTCATGTATACTGGTCCTAATCTGGGTCTACCATGAAAGCACCACAAATCATAGGCCTCTTTCGATTCCCTCTTCAGGGGGGGCAATAAAATCATTTCATCCAGGAATAATCTTAGTATAATAGTTGTAAGATTTAATCAGGGGGCTTCCTGCTTCTCTTAACAGGGATATTATCTTACTATAATACCTATCTATGAGTTTACAGTGAGAATCATTTGAGCAAGGATTATTACAGGCAAGATGCAAAATTTCTAAATTATTAAAAAGGTGACTTGTTCTGTCTTTGTATTCTATTCTCTGCTGCATATTAACATCGGACCAATCGACGCTATTATTCTTACCTACTGAGTTCTTGTTAAGTCGTGTTGCGCATAAATTGGTAAAGTTAATTAATATTTCTAATGGTCTATGATCAGAAAGAAGGAAATCATGCAGAATATGAACTCTAACAATTCGATCCTTTAGATTGTTACTAGTGAGACAATGATCAATCCACCTGGTGGTACCACTCATATCACCACTGGTTACCTCTAATACCTCTACATCACTTAAACTTAAATTGGCCGACTAATACCAGATGATATAAAAAACCCACTCACAAGACTTTTGAATGAGTCAATAGTACAAGGTGTGATCACCTGAAGATAGCCAGGGTTTGTCCAGTATTCAAATCAGGCATTCCTGATTCTCCATCCAATTGTCGGCCAATCTCCATCTTTCCAACTCTGAGTAAAGTATTTGAAAAAATCGTATACAATAGACTAATCAAACTCTTACCTAAATACGACATCCAAGCAAAAACACAATTTGGGTTTAGAGAAGGCCACAATACAAAAGCCGCCATGAACTGCTACTAGAAAATATCTATAAAATCCTAAACTACAAAAAACAATCTTAGTTTTCCTTGACCTGTCGAAAGCCTTTGATACGGCCTCACATGATATCTTACTAGACAAATTAAACACATATGGCATAAGGGGAAATATGCTAAATTGGTTTAAGTCATATCTCTCTAATCGTCACCAGTATGTTAAAGTAAATGACATTTCATCAGAATATGCTCTATTGGAAAGTGAAGTTCCACAAGGATCAATCCTTGGACCCTTACTCTTCTTAATGCATGTAAATGATTTTTATCGACCAACAACATTAGACTGTATTCAATATGCACATGATACAACATTCACTTCTACACACCACGATATCAATTACCTAATGAACGAAGTGAACAGGCAATTAGTTCATGTCTATAAATGGATGTGTAAATAAGCTTTTACTAAACTTGACAAAATCATCATATAGGCTCGTAACTAAAACAAATGCAATCGTGCACACACCATTAATAATTGGAAACACTCCTCTTGCAAAAGTAGATGAAGTTAAAGTTCTTGCATCAAGTTAGATGAAAAATTAAATTTCAAAAGCCACACACAACATATCAAATTAAGAATATTTAGATTTCTCTACAAAATACTTAAACTAAAAAAAAACAATTCCCCAAAATGCCCTTCACACACTGTATTACTCATTTATTCATCCACACTTACAATATGGAATTACAGCATGGAGTAGTACAAAGAATTATATACGATATCTGCTAGAAGTAATCCATAAAAAATGCTGACGAACTCTCTCAAACACTGATAATAACAGACGATCTCATACCTCTCCAATATTCAGAAACTTAAATATTCTAAAACTAAATGACTTGTATAAACTTACTGTCGGTATCAGTATGTACAAAGTTGCTAATAAGAGAAACTATACTTCGCCCATTCAGGGGGCGATTACCCACTATCAGATCAACCATAATCATAATACAAGGCTTCCCAATGATTTCATACATCAACCAAATTATTCCATGCAAATTGCAGGAAATGCTCTCTCCGACAAAGGGGCAGATATCTGGAACGCTATACCTATAAATATCAGAGAAGCACCATCGTTAATTTCGTTTCGCAACTCACTAAAGAAACACTTTATTAACTCCTATTAATGTGTGTGTGTGTGTATTGCAACTTGTAAATATTACTAAACAATGAAAACCACCTATTATACAGTATATGCAAAATTCACAATCTTCATTGGTGCAAACACAAGCAATACTGTATAAATCATATGTTAAAAGTTTCCATTATATTACGCCATAGTTATAATATGACTTATTTATCTGTATTTCTGTAACTCTAAAATTGTATCATCATTTCTAATTTGTAATATTAGAATTTAATTATTATCGGTATTTCAACATATTTTGTTTACCTTATTGTCTACCATTTTTCTTTCCTATTATTTCTATTATTATTATTATTATTATTATTATTATTTCTATTATCATACTGTATTGTTTACCTCTTCCTTTTCTATTATTTCAAAGATTACTTCAATTTTCATTTGTAATGACATAGTTAACTAAATGCAACTTTATTTTAGTTCCCACTAATTCTATTTATATTTCTTATTTTCCTTTGTAATAATAGAAATGAATCTCAAATAATTTTGCCTGAAAAGCTGTCATGCTTCCCAACGGCATATTCACATAAGAATAATGAAATTAAACAACTTGTCACTAAGAAAAAAAGAAAAAGAAAAAATTATTATTATTATTATTATTATTATTATTACTAGTACAGTTCCCGCCGCTTCGCTGACGGTCAGACAGGCTAAACTACAAAAAAAGAACTCAGCCGTGAAAATTTTGAGCTTCACATTGTGTCAACATTTCTGAATCTGGTATCTCCCAAAACCTCCTCACCCCCATTCATACAACTTGGGGGCTAACCCCCTCCCCCATTACCCCCACCCCTCCCCATTACCCCACCCATCCCCCATTACCCCCACCCCCACCCTTCCCCATTGCTAAACTACAGAAAAGAACACAGTCATGAAAATCTTGAGCTTCGCATTGCCGCCCGTAATACAATTTCTGATTTTTTTTTACAATTTCTGAATTTTTTTCTCACAATTTCTGAAAGTGTGACGGACAGACGGACAGACAGACAGACGGACAGACAGACAGACGGACAGCTCTCTTATTATAATATATAGATTAATCAGTAAGTAAGGCCAAAAACTGGCACATCGCTCAGGCCAACTAATGAGGCCAATTGCGCTCACTTCTGGATTATTATTCGCAACACTAACGGGAATCGAACCCTCGACCTCGGTGTCTTCACTTCGTTTATAGGGAAACGGTGTTACCCACTGAGCTCCGGGCATTGGCTTTTACAATTGATAGCTACACCTTTTAGTCCTTTTGCCTTTTAAACGTCAGAAGAATGCACCAGCCTTTGTTTTGCTATTCACTGAATTCTCAAGAAACATCTTTCCCACTTGAGACTGTTGGCGCTAGATAGCAATAAATATGATAGGAAGGTATTTATATTCATGGATGATCAGGAGAAAATGTAACTTTTTTTAATATAACCGATGCTATGTAATGATTTAGCCAAGAATGTTTCATCCATTATTCAATTGTGTCCGACAACATTAATTTTTGGTTTATAATAATAATAATAATAATAATACTAATAATAATAATAATAATAATATAATTAGATGTATTATTTTTTACTTAATCTGAGAGTTGATGGTAAAGCCAGAATTTATTGTAAAATAAGTAAATACCCCGAAATTTGTTTACGTCTCATGCTGAAATTACTGTAGTATTTACTAGTAATATTTACTGTAATATTTACTTTTATTAGTAAAGAGATTTTCTTTTTTCAATTATCTATAAAAGGTGAAAAACATGATTTTTTTATTTGTTTTTATTGCATTAAATACGTATGATTAATTAGACTGGTCAACACTCATTTTATTGCCAATCATATTAGAGTGATTTTGGGGTAACTTTGTGGTGCTGATTCCGAATATGACATCGGTTTTGCTAGATTGGCTCTAATTTATGAGATAATTGGTACCCCATTGAAACACGTAAAAATGCAAAAAATTTAATGTTCAGGCGGAGCCTACTTACAAATCGCATTGAAATTGTCTCAAATCATACAAAAGTAAACACATGAAATACATAATGGCATTTTATTCGGTCTCACCATCTAGAATGTTCCGGTAGTTTCCCATATGCACGCGTTATGGTTACGTTTCCTATTAATTGAGGGTATTCATTATCTCAAGAACTAGAGCCAAATCGGAAAAACTACTTTCATTTTGGAATTCAGCAACCCCAAAATACCCTAAATTCGTACGAATTTCCTTGGCAACGAAAAAAAATTTTTTTTTTGTTGACCTGTGTTATTATTGTATTTCTCTCTCTCTCTCTCTCTCTCTCTCTCTCTCTCTTCTTCTCTCTCTCTCTCTCTCTCTCTCTCTCATTTTAACACCGTTTCTACTCTCTATTTATTTATGTATGTAATATCTTCTACTGTAATAAATTCTAAATGTAAAATGTGAACTTATTTTTTAGAAAATTACTTTCTTATCTTATTTATATTCGGTATAAAATCGCTTTTAAATCAATGTTAAAAAAAAGCAGTTATAAAATGTGTTACACGATGGATTTCTGCTGTACTTCCATATTTTGAGACAGCTCGTGAAAATTTTTAAAATGGAATTGCAGTTGGGCAGAAAATGAGGAAAATTTTGTCCACATATTAAATGCATGCGAGCGAAATGAGGAATTTTACCAAACGAAGATTGAATAATATTAATGATAATAATAATAATAATAATAATGACAAGATATAATTAATGATAAATAAAACGGGTTTTTTTTTAAGGGTTGCGTGAGATATACCAAACATTAACTGTCAGAAATGTAACATAAAAAATTAGAAGTAAGACCGCAAATTAATTTCTACTGTTTTGAGATCAATACGAAATTTTTTTATCGTTTACGTATGCCAGACTTAGTTCGATTAAATTATATTATATTATAATTTTGGGGTTTACTTCATGTACAGTATTTAATAATGTAAATGGTCTTAAATTTATAATTAGTATAAAATCTACATTGAATCCTGATTTAATTTATATGAAACAAGTCACGGAAAAAAATTGGTTTAACCCTTTAACGCCGAGAGTTTTTGTAGGGTTATGTCTGGATCAGCGATGCCACTCATGAAAAACCAAATTTTCAAGACATGCGTGAGAGGTTTTTCTGGATGGGTAAAAATTTTCAAGATACTGCTAATCTGCTACTGTGTGATTATTTTTATTAGAACTTTAAATTAAAATAAAAAACAGACTGCAATACACATTTATACTGATTGTTTTGTCGAGTCGATTTTTCAAGATCTAGTAAAATTTTTCAAGAAGTCGCAACGCTGATCTGAATTCGTGTACTTGAAACGGTACGTATTCGACCCAGACGTCGATAGAAGGTTAAATTAAAACATTTCTAAAACAAATATTTTGTTTCCATTATCTAAATGCGTTCAAGGCTACACATGTTTTGACTCCCGATTTACTACTGAACATGTTTAGGGGTTTAACATATATAATGTTGCAGGATGACCAATATATGATTGAAGGCAAATAAAAAAAATGGCACTTCTGAACTTGTTCGCGTTCCTCGGGGGTGTCGTGTACGGGAGGTTAAAGTAAGTCGACGCACCGGACACCATCTGTGCCGACCATGTGGGTTGGACTAGTCTCAGGGCCGGATTTAGGAGTGGGCAAAGTGGGCAGCTGCCCATGGGCCTCCACATCTTGAGGGCCTCCACATATTGACAAGCCATTATCAAAATAGAAAAAACCCGAAACTAGAAAAACCCGATAGATGATCAACAAAAAAACACGCGCATCCAATACCACTGTAGTACATAAACTTTTACCAATTACTATTTGTTATGTACTGATTATTATTTTGTTTTTATTACTCTTTTAGGCCTACTCTCACTATAATGGAATACCCGAGTAACCCGAGGCTTTCATTTTTTGCAGAAATGAGTGGAATGGACAGACACAAGAGTGCACGATGTTTTGAAAGTGTATGTATGTTAATTATATTATGAATCTTATGGATGACTTCAATTATGTCTTCCCCTAAGGTAGGGGGGCCTCCACATGGAGGCTGCCCAGGGCCTCCACACGTCTAAATCCGGCTCTGGGACTAGAGGCCTTTACAGCCAAAGAAATCCAAGCTACTTTCAAGACTTATGGGAATACTGCCCCATGTCCTGATAAGTTCAAGGTAGAAGCACTGAAACGTCCCAGCAAGCATTCCTCATTCTATACGAATTCATTTAAAATAAGTGAGTACATTCGGGTAGAATACACAGATATACTATGGAGTTTTATCGATTTTGAAGCACTTTCAGCATTCTAGTAGCGTCAATGAAAGTTCACTTTATAAAGGAAGAAAAAAACATACATGATGTACAATTTCGGGGGAATTCTTAAATTGGGGTGTGCTAACTAGCTGGAGGTGCCTCTGTATCAGTGCCTCTGTATATTTTCAGTGTAAAGGATGACAACATAAATTATTTTAAATAGGCACAGTCTGAGTACGGTGGCTTTGGCATCCAATCTAAATAATGCATTGATGAAATGATTTATTGTGTAGTAAATTTATTGTATAATAAATTAAATAAAAATCCTTAAAAATATGAAGGGTGTAAATTAGATTAAGTAGTCAATCATTTCATGCTACCCTTTATTTTCTACTATCCAATAATGCGCAACTGCGTACACGAGATAAATGAACGCATGGTGTGAATAAACTCTTAAGGCTATTCTTTTCATTATACTTTTTCCTAGTTTATTACAAATTTTCTTTTCCTTCAGCACGCTTTTCTGTCAGGAGTGGGTGGCGGAAGAAGAGTAGCCTTGTTACGCCTGTGTGAAAGCTCCACACGTTTACAAGTGTAAGCATGATGTGAGAATTTTTAGTATTCTTTACTTTCATTTGCTTGTCTTTTTCTTTTTTCTAACTTCCTGCTTGGTTTTTGCTAACAGTGGATCTTAGAATCTTTTGTTAGCCTGTAAATCTGTATATCTGTAAATAAGCAGAGAATGATCATGATTCAGAAAATACAGCTGTATATATTTTTAAGTTATTAAAATATCTAATATTTGAAAATATTTCAAGTATTTATTACTTGAAAATATTTGTTAATTTTATCTTTAGCAAAGAACAACCTTACATCAGAGAGTTACATTCAACTTCCATAGCTATCTTTTAATTTTTAGGTTCATGCAGGGTTTCTTATTAAATTTTTCAAATGCATTTAACGAGAAAAGATGAATTTTTACGAATGATCACTTCCTTGGATCCTTTTTACAAGTAAAGAAGAGACTTCCGGACCATCATTGCTACAGATATTCATGCGAGGAATGGCATTAGTAGTATGGTTGCATTTATGCCGAGGATATAATGGGGGATGGGCGAATGGGGATAGGGGGATGAGGGAGAGGGGAAATGGAAGAGAGGGGAAGGGGGATTAGAGGAATGGAGATAAGGGGATGGGGTATAGGAGGAGGATGAGGGGTATGGTGGAGAAGGGAAAGGGAAACAAGGGGAAGGGGGGTGAGGGGAAAGAGTAGAGAAAGAAGGGGAAATGGGAGAATGTCAGTAGAGCAAAATTGTAAGCCGTGATAACATCTTAATCCGTTTATGGCTTTTGATTAAAAAAGATAAGAAAGAATAAATAATAAATAAAAATACCCTAAATACATATACAGTATATATAAATGTGACGTCACGCTATGAAATTAAGTTGAAACCATTTTAAAAGGTAAAAAGTAAAGAAATTTGAAAATATATAAGGCTTAGAGGCCACTTGGTATGATGCAGCATGATGACCCAGTGCTACTATAAATACAGAGTATAGTTGTATAACCCAACCAAGAGAGCGCAACCAAGAAAAAAATAAAAATCCTACCCCAGCCTAGCCTACAGCACACAACTTCGACAGTACGCTAAAATATGCATATACACGAGAGTGCTCCAAAAAAAAACATGATTTTGAATATTTGTTCCCCAGTTATTTTCTCATTGCTATCATGCTTCTGAATACTTTTGAGAATTTTTAGCTCGATCCTAACATATTAAGCCTTGCCACCAGCCTCATGTAAAATTGAGGTTTTGTGATTTTCGAATTATGCAATTAGGTCTGATTTGTAGGTATTATTACTTAAGATTAAGTTACATAAACCTCATAAAAATAAATTAGGGTTAATTAGAATTGATTTAAAAATACAAAGCATTGATATAGTATAAGTATATGTGCAAAGAAAAACACAAAGACGAGCTTAAAATTTGGTATTTCTTCTTATTTCTATCGAAATTAGATGAAGATTGGCTTTTACCGAGGTTCATGCCCCCTCACTCCTGCGTAATTGTTTATAACTGTAGCCATCAGGTTTATTTTTGTCTTAGCAGGAGTGGGCCTCTTCCTTTTGGCAGTTATAAACAGTCCGTTTTTTATCTTATTTTGATTTTACAGAAGATGGTTTAGTGTCCCTTTCTTGAAATCAGGAATTAGTTTCCTGTGGCGCTCTACAACCTGAAGCATGTACTCTCTTTGGGGCTCGTCCTTGGTAATGTTATTTGAGTAATCTTGAATGAGCTTCACAGCTCTTTCTGCAAGATCATTTACTACTTTGACACTTCTAACATATTCAAATGCTTTTTTATATTCAGAATCTACGTTCCACTCACTTGGGTCCTTTGTCATCCATTCCATATCTATTCCCAGAGTTTGTAAAAGAAACATAGAGTTTACTCCAATCAGCGAAATTAATTTCGTCGAAGAGTTTAATTTAAGGAAAGTGGGAACTCCCATTTTAAAACTTTACTTTTTTCATCTTCATAATTTTTTTGGCTATTTGGCGCTTTTCAGAGATCTCAATTTTATTTGAAAACAGTGAAAATGAAGCTAACTCTTCTGTCATATACCAAAAATGTCTTTCAAAGGTTTTTATAGCTGCTGAGGCCACATCTGAATCAATTTTACAATAAGAATTTAAATCGTGCCACAATTTTAGGTCATTTGTTGCAGCATCAGCTGCATTGGTAGCTGATAACCATGGTTCTATATAAAAAAGCGATGTGAATGTGCAAAAGCGTTCAAGATTTTTTTTGGGGGGGAATCGTGCCCAAGTTGACCACTAAAAGCAAACATTTTAGCCGCATACAAAATGTACGCCATCCACCTTACATGGTGATATGCTCCTGGCTTTAACCAATGCACACCACGAGGCGGAGTCCCTCCCAAGAGAATAAGCATAAGTTCCGCACACTCTTTGTAATCTTCTCTTGGTAATGACTTTTTGTCAGAACTTTGGGTCAACGTTTCTTGAAGAAATTTTTTAACATCTTCACAACGAGATTTTAAGGATCGATCTTTAAATTCAAGAATTTTGAAATTTTCTTTGTTGATGGTATTCCAAAACTTCTGAAAATTTTTAAAATCTAAATTATTTGGACTACTTGTATCGCCGAAAAGTTTTGACCAAACTGCTTGCAAGATTCTTTCCAGTATGTGGTGTCTACAAGCAAAAAAGAAAAGTATTTTTGGAATAATTCTTCTAATTTTACACAGGCTCCATTTTTCCAGCCGGAGTTGGACGCCGTAGTGTCAAAAACAAGACCACATATATTGGATTCGACTTTCCATTCAGCTACTAGAGAATGAGTAGCATTCGCTTGTGTATTACCAGTGCCATCGACGATTTTTGGAACGCCAAGGAGCTTTCCCTCTTCTATCCTGGGGCACCAGATATCAGCACTCCTAATCTTTCATCATCTTCATGCAAATTTTTTCCATCCCGATGAAGATTACAAAATTTTGGGCATACAAAATTACTTTTGATTTCTTCGCCTTTTTCTTGCCGCACTATTTTACTTGCTGCCCTCGTACTTGTTTTAGACAAAGTGATATTCTCCAAATCAACTCCCTCCTCTGTTGCGATGGCAGCCATAAATGTAGTTGTTTGGCCAGAAGATAAATTTAAACGATCAGCCATTTCAGATATTTTTTTACTTTTGAATGGGTTTCGTGGAAGTTCTAGTGTGATAGTTTTCGAACGCTTTCTTTTTGATTTTTTATCAGAATTTGAAATCACATTTTCATCATTATCACTATCATCTAGTTCTAAATAATCCTCATCAACAATGTCTATCTCATCGTTAAGTTCGCTAGTTGAAGCCTCTTATAGCTCTCTTCTTCGCATGTTTGTCTCCATTCTGTAAGTGAAATTCTCTTCCCTATTCCTTTTAGCTTGAACCTTTTTTGAATACTTTTATCTTCGGATCCCAAAAGAACTTTTCTACCCTCTTTCATTGCATTTATGAAATCAATATCCTCTTTTTTCTGTTTTGTCGTCCTCAACCGATCAGTTTGAACTCTGCGGTCAGCATCTTTATGGGCAATAAAAAAATAGGAGTCAAGGTCTCTAACAAAATTTTCTTCCTTTACCTTGTTAGAATTGGAACCTTTCTTTTTTTGGAGTATCCTATAATTCTCGTAAAGGTCTCAAATCTTTATCTTGACTTTATCTTTACGTTGTGTTTCGATTCCTGATTTCATCCACTGCTTTTCTGTTTCTTCTAATACTTTTTCAGCAATTGTACCGTTAAAATTTCTAAATTTCTCTTTCTTCAATGGTCCATCTTTTAGGTAGAAAAAAATAGCGTAAAATGTTCCCCTTCGTTGGGATTCGAACATCAGAGTTTTTCGATAGGCTTTTCTATTAGCCATATTATATCATCTTTTCTTAAGGAAATATTTGAATTATCCTTTGATTTTTTATTTGGATCATCTTCATTATTATTACCGTTTCCGTCTGCCATTGAAAAGTAATTAATTATTGCTCTTCTTCACAAAAAAATAAGTATTAAATTTTGTAATAATTATTTAAGTTTATATAAACTCAAGTAAAACTACGATTTATTTAACAGATACGCTATTTATGATAGGTAAATCTGAAAAAAAAATTAAAAATGTAAGTATTAAGTATAATAAATTAATTCAATGAAGCATATTTTTCAGCTGCCTGGTGGCAAGGGTTAGTATGTTTCAATGTAGCTAATATATTTTTATGGCATTAATATGATATAAAAGAATGAGAAGAAGCCCGGGGAGCAAAGTTTTGAGCTTTTTTCAACATCTTTTAATTTTCGGAGCACCCTAATATACACATAGGTTAAATAGAAAGGCGGTATGCATACGCACACAAATGATGTCTACAAAAAAATGACGAAGACATGCGTTGTTTTTTTTGTAAGCATTTGCAGAGTGGAGCCTAAATATATACGAATGTACGATACCGGGAATGCAGACCCGGGTAGCGGGGCTGGATCTGCTTCCGCTCATTCCAGATGTTTTGGGCCTCTGAATGATTCACTTTTCATAAACTTTTGCAACATTCGTGGGATTTTCTCAAATTTTCAATCTGTTCAACACCACCTCTCCTCCTCTAAACCTCATCTTTTCCTCACTGAAACTCAGGTGTCTGAGACGACTGACAGCAACCCATTTGCTGTACCCTCTTACTTTCTCTATACTTAATTTCACTACAAAGGTGGATGTTGCGTGTATGTACGCAATAATTTAACTCGTTCTCGCATTCCCGAACTCGAATCTTCCGAATTCTATGCCCTCTGGCTACAAATTACATGCCAATCTCAAACTAAATATATCTGCGCTGTTTACCTTTCCCCCTAATTTTACTGACTATCCAAAATTCTTTGACCACCTCACTACCAAAGTGGAATACATTCTTTCCCGCTCTCACTTCGCGAAAATCTCCATTTTAGGAGATTTCAATGTTCACCACCACCTTTGGCTTTCTCCCCATTTCACTAACATCCTTGGTAAACTAGCTTACAACTTTTCTGTCCTAAATGACCTAGAGCAGATTGTACAGCATCCTACTCGTATCCCCGATCACCTTGGAGATAGGCCCAACATTCTGCTAAATTTCTTACCTTTCATATTTCTTCTTACTCTGCAAAACCTTTTTCTTCGTTGGGCTCCTCCAACCACAATCTTATATTTGTTTCCTGTCCTATCGCTCTAAATTGGCCTTTGGATCTTCCCAAGAGGAGGTGATTTGCCACTTTGGCGTCGCTGATTGGGAAGCCCTTAAGCAGTATTTCTGTGATTTCCTATGGAATGATTACTGCTTCAGTGGCCGGGACCTTTCCGAGTGTGCACAGCACATCACGGAGGTGTTTCTTTTGGGCATAGAGGCATTCCACATTCTATATTTTGGGCATTCCATATTCTATTCCGACCACTAATGCAAAAAAAAACCTTGGTTTAACTTTACTTGTTATAATGCTATCCGCAAAAAGAGGAGGCTATCAGAAGGTAACCTGGCCATCTAACTCCTGACTCTCACTCAGCTTATATTTGTGCTTGGAATTGTGCAAAATCTGTTCTTCGACTAGCCAAAAATTCCTTCATCCGTCAAAAATGTGAAAACCTATCCAATTCTAATTCTTCTCGCTCTGTCTGGCATCTAGCTAAGAACCTCTTCAACAACTTTACCTCCTCTTCTTTAGCTCCTATTTTCCATTCCGACGGTTCAGTTGCCGTCTCTTCTCCTGATAAAGCTGAAATCTTCGCTCAAACTTTCGCTTCCAACTCAACCATAGGCGATTCCGGTGTTGTTCCTCCATCTTCTCCTTCCTCTGACATTATTATGTCAAATAGAATCTCTTTTAAAGACGTTCTTTCTGCCTTTATCTGGGCTCAATTTTAGGAAGGAGTGTGGTCCTGACGGTGTTCCTCCTGTTGTTCTTAAGAACTGTGATTCTGTGCTGACAGCCTGCCTCAGCAAACTCTTTCGTCTTTGTTTCTCATCTGGCACATTTCCTTCCATTTTTTTTTTTTTTTTTTTTTTGGCCCTTAAGCTTTAGGCTTTACTGGGCTCTTATTATAAATAAGCAGCTAGCTGTTATAAATTAATAATAATAAATAAATAAATAAGTAAATAAGTATTATTAATAGTTAAAGCCTGTATTTCAATATTAAACAATATTAATGGACAATATTAAACATTATTAGTGGACATTAATCCAAGATTTTTGTTAGTATCCCATTACACTGGCCAACAAAACGTAACTTTTTTTTCTCATCACAAACATGATCACACTTTTCTTAATGCATTTTTTGCTCTGATTCCGAATCTGGTTTTTTTTTTTTTTCTAGCACGTAGAGTTATATAGATACACTGGTTTTGATATTTTTAAGTTTTTGATAGTGCTATAAGAAAATTTATGGATGTATAGATCACACTTAGGAATGCTAAACAACAAATACATCATATACCTTATTCAATGTACTTATAAATAAAGAATATATACATTATTTTATTAAAAGCGCTGTGAGTGTGATTTCCTTTTGTAAATTTGGCCTGGATTGTCACGATACAGCATCCAATAATGGTCCGCCATCATGCTTTCATTCCAATATCCTTGGTAGCGCTTCTCCATCATCTGAATATCTTGATGGAAGCGCTCTCCTTGCTCGTCACTCACTGCACCAAGGTTTTCAGGAAAGAAATCTAAGTGGGAATGCAGAAAGTGAATTTTTAACGACATCAGACACTCCATTTCTTTGAAGGCATCAAGGAGGTTCTTGACTCCATCCTTATACGCAGGTGACTTGTTGCTTCCAAGAAAGTTTTCACATATCCATTTGAACGCCAGCCAAGCCTTCAATTCCAGCGGACTTAGGACTTTTTCAAATTCAGTGTCATTCAAAACCTCCCTTATTTGTGGCCCAACAAAAATTCCTTCCTTCAATTTTGCTGCAGTAACCTTCGGAAATTTCCTTGAAAGGTATTGGAACCCTTCAGAATTGACTTTACCCATTGCTTTAACAAATTCTTCATTAAACCAAGTTTAATGTGAAGAGGTGGCAGATAGATCTTTTGGGGATCCACTAAAGGGACAGACTGGACATTGCTTATCCCTGGGACATATGTATACCTAAGTAGCCAGTCACTTTTGGTGTAATGTTCTATAGTGGCGCGACTGTCCCACAGGCAAAGGAAACAACAAAATTTTGTGAATCCTGACTACATACCCATAAGCATTCCTATAACTTTTAGATCTCCACAAACATTCCATTGATGACTGTCGTATTTGATTGCCTTAAGTAGTATATCCATATTGTCATATGTCTCTTTTAGATGGACGGAATGGGCAATGGGGATGGATGGCATTATATTACCATTATGCAAAAGAACTGCTTTCGGGCTTCTCTGCGACGAATCAATAAAGAGGCGCCACTCAGATGCCACATACGTCTGAGATATGGCTGTAAATAGTCCATTGATGTCATGGCAATAACAGAGAGGACCGTCTACTGAAAAGAATGCTGTTAATTCAAAATTCCGCTTTCGGTAGTAACTAATACGAACATTGTTCTCAAGTAAATTGTTCTCCTTTAGTCTTGAGGCGAGAAGCTCTGATTTCTCTTTAGACAGCGATAAGTCTCTAACATAGGCTGACCATATTTCCTTGAGACAAAAACGGGACATTGGGATGGCAAAAAAGGAACGGGGGTTATGTAATATTCTGTATTCATGAAAAAGTAAGTACATAAACCGGGACAAAATTGACATTTTTATTAAAACGACGGGACGGCCAGGAAATATAAAACAAACGGTACTGTCCCGTTCAAAACGGTACGTATTGTCAGCCTACTCTAACAAGATCATTCAACTGTCCTTGGGTTAACTTTTTAGGCTCTAAATGTCTACCTTCAAAAGTGTACTCTGGTTCTGTAGATGGTCCGGAAACGCCAGTTGCACCTTCATCACTTTCCATGTCATCTATGATAGAATCTAGCCTATCACTTGGGGGAATTGGAATGGGCAATATTTCATCATGTTTTACTGGTCTACGTGCTGAATCCAAGTTTGGATATACAATCTGGTGTTTGTTCTTGGCAGAAAACCCCATTAAGTTCACACTACAAAAATAACAGTCTTCATGATGATCTCTCGGCTCCCTCCATATCATTGGTATGGCAAATGGCATTGAAGCTTTCTTTTTGTTAAGCCAATCACGTAATCCATTTGAACAGCCAGAACAGATTTGATGTGGCGCCCATGGTTTATCTTGGTCACCTAGATGGCAACCAAAGTATAGCTTGTATATTTTCTTAATGTCGGTTGTAATACTTCGTCGCTGTGTTTTAGTTGTCAACTGGCCGCATACGAAACAGAACTTGTCGGGGTCATTCTTACATTGTCGAGGCATGTTGACTGACCTGAGCAAACTATAAATTCAAAAAAAATGTACACCAACTTGACACAACAAGTTCTTGGACTGGACTGACCTTTTGACACACAAAGCACGGCGTTGTTGCCTGAATCACAATGCTGCTAGACGTAAAAGCTCACACCCGAAATACATAAGATGTATAATTAAGATAATTGAAATAAATACGATGAATAAACTAAAAAAACACAATAAAATAAACACAATCAAATGTTGAAATATTAGTATTTTGCCTATTTAAAATGGTTAAATCTGTGTAGTTATATATATGCCTTCATCTTAAAAACTATACGTGCTAGAAAAAAATCTGAATGCAGTTTTGGAATCAGCGTGAAAAATGCTATCCAGCTACTACAAATTTTACTCTGATGAAAAATCTTTGTTGACCAGTGTTATTAATCGGGATTTCAACTTGGTTTTAAACAAATTTACATTCGCAATATTTTTTATATCGGCATGCAAGTCATTCCATAGTTTCAATCCACTGAAAATGGGTAGTTTTTGAGATGAAGACAATCTAAATTGAGGTATAACAAGCTTTGATCTATTTCTGGTCTGATACGAGTGGATTTCTTGATGAGTTACAAAATATCTATTTACCCATTGCAAATTAATGATTTTGCTCTTAAACTTGTAAATAAAAACAAAATGTGCCAGTTTGGTTATATCATTGAGCTTTAGTAGGTTTAGCTCTTTAAATAATGCACTAGAGTGATCAAGGAAATCAGCATCAGATAATAACCTTATTGCTCGTTTTTGGATGACAAAGATACCATTTAATGCGTTGTTAGCGGAGTTTCCCCAAACAAGGGTGCAGTATGTTATATAAGGAAGAACAAGAGTATGATAAAGAGTCAATAAAACTTGTTTAGGGACTACATTTCTAAGTTTAAACATTATAGCAACGCTCCTTGAAATCTTTTTCGCGATATAATTTACATGATCACTCCATTGCAAATTCTTATCTAGCATTACACCAAGAAATTTTGTTACAGTACACTCCTTTATGGTGATTTCATTAACATTAAGTTCATCAAGATATACATTTCTTTTATTAGTAAAAATCATGAAATTTGTTTTACTGGTATTTAGGAAGAGTTTATTGGTGGTCAACCATTTCATTACACTGATGAATTCTGAGTGAAATATATTCTTAGCTGTATTAACATCTTTGCAAGAAAAGGAGAGAGTTGTATCATCTGCAAACATTATGAAGTTCAGTATATCAGATGAACGTGGAAGGTCATTTATATATAATAAAATAACAGTGGACCCAGCACTGAGCCCTGTGGCACACCATGTTTGACAAGCGCTTTAGTGGAGCAAACCTTATTTACTGATACAAAATTATATTTATCGGACAAATAACTTTTAAACCAATCACTGATTGCCCCTCTAAAGCCGTAACAATACAATTTATTAAGTAGAATATTATGGTCTATTACATCAAACGCCTTACTCAAATCCATAAATATTGATATCATTATTTCTTTGTTCTCCTTAGCTATATTTACATTTTCCATGAGATTTAAAATAGCCATTTCCGTTGTTCTATTATTACGGAAGCCATATTGATTTGGAGATAATAAATTGTAGGATTCTAAATATCGCTGCATTCTACTTTTTACAATTTTTTCGAAAACTTTGCTGAACACAAATAATGAACACACCGGCCTGTAATTTGTTGCTAGTGTAGGATCACCCCCTTTAAAAAGGGGTGTTATACAACCAGTTTTTAGCATTGATGGGAATATTCCTTTGGAAATACTTTGATTGATAATTTTAGCCAAAGTTACAGATATCTTATCTTTAACAAGTTTCAATATAGGTACAGGAATGTTATGAATGTTATTTTTTGTATTTTTTAATTTACCAATAATATTCTGGACCTCAGTAGAGGTAGCAGGAACAAAAGAAAATGAATTTACTTTCCTGCTGACAGTTTGCTTTCATTCGCTTTCAACCCTCCAACTATCGTCCATTTGCTTTGATTTCTTACCTTTCTAAAGTTTTTGAATCTATTCTTAATAGGAACATTCTTAAACACCTCTCTTCTTACAATCTTCTTTCAAATTGTCAATATGGGTTCCTCAAGGGACGCTCTACTGGTGATCTTGCATATCTCTCTGACTCTTGGTCATCCTCCTTTCGGGATTTCGGTGAATCTTTTGCTATTGCGCTGGATATATCGACAGCTTTTGATAGAGTCTGGCACAAATCTTTAATTTCGAAACTGCCCTCCTTCGGTTTCTATCCTTCTATCTGTTCCTTCATCTCTAATTTCCTTTCTGACCGATCTATAGCTGCGGTTGTAGATGGGTACTGTTCTTCTCCTAAAGCTATTACTAGTGGTGTTCCTCAGGGTTGTATCCTGTCACCCATTCTTTTTCTTTTATTTATTAATCATATTTTACTTCGCACTTCCTGTTCTATTCACTCCTATGCCAATGATTCCACTCTTCACTTCTGCACCCGCTTCCCAAAGCGTCCCCCTCAATAGTCACTCCATGATTCGCGTAGTACGGCTATGGAGCACCTAACCTTTGAGCTTTCTGATATCTCTGATTGGGGCAGAGAAAACCTTTTGGCTTTCGACGCCTCAAAAACTCAGTTCCTCCATCTGTCTACTCGTCACAATCTTCCACATGACTATCCTTTTACCTTCAACAACACACAAATCAATCCTTCCTCCTCTCTTAACATTGTTGGCGTTTTCTTTTCTAGTGATCTTTCCTGGAAAGATCACATTCTCTTTTTTCCAAAACAGCTTCCAAGAGGTTTTGTGTGCTGTACTTGCTTCGCAGTTTCTTTAGTTGCTGTCTCTATACAGGGGTGTTGTCCGCCATTGTATGGAATAGGCTTCTCATCATTTCCCTGCCTCTTACTCACTTTTTTCAATCCCTTCCTCTTCACTGCAATGTTGCCTCACTCTCTCTTTACTATCGCTATTATAACGGACACTGCTCTTCAGAACTCTCTAACTGCATCCCTCCTCCTTTAAGGAGAGCACGTAGCACCAGACTTTCTACACTTTCTCATTCCTTTTCTGTCCATTTCTCTAATGCAAGAGTTAATCGGTATTTCCAGTCTTTCAGCTACTCAACCGGTCAACTGTGCAACAATCTTTCTAATCCATTTTTCCCCCTGTCTATGTCCTCCAATCTTTTAAACGCAGAGTGTCTAGGCATCTCGAAAACCCTGGACCTTGATTTTGGTTCTCTTCTTGTTCTGTGGCGTGGGCACTTTTCCGGCGCTAGCCTTTGGCCCCCTCCTTTCTGCATAAAACATATATATACATATATATATATATATATATATATATATATATATATATATATATATATATATATATATATATATATATATATATATATATACTCTTTAATAAGATGAAGGTAAAAAAAAATATGCAGAAATTAGGGAACAAGGGCGAATGCCCCCCAAAAAAAAAAGAAGAGAACCAAAATCAAGGCCCAGGGATTTCGAGATACCTGTCCACTACACGTTTGAAAGATTGGAGATCATAGAGAGGGGGAAAGATGAATTCCGGAAGATTGTTCCAGAGTTGACCGGTTGAGTAGATGAAAAATTGAATATACCGATTAACCCTTGCATTAAAAGTGGACAGAAAAGGAATGAGAATGCGTCAAAAGACTGGTACTGCGTGCTCTCCTTAAAGTAGGAGGCATACAGTTGGAGAGTTCAGAAGAGGAGTGTCATGGCTTCCATAATAATAAAACAACCGAAATGGGCATTTTAAATCTTATGGAAAATGCAAATACAGCTAAAGAGAACAAAGAAATAATAATATCAATATTTATGGATATTCTACTTATCAAATTGCAGAGTTCATGATGGTATATATCTTGCCCCTGGTCAAAAATAAAAATGGGGACATTCTATCTAGGATGGATATTCTACTTAACAAATTGCAGAGTTCATGAGAGTATATATAGCTTGCCCCTGGTCAAAACTAAGTATGGGGACATTCTATCCAGCAATAATTACATGCCTATTTCTGTCGCCTCCTGCTTCTCGAAACCAAAGGGTGTCCCAGAAGTCTTGGAAGGGTTTTATTTGGCTATAACTTTTTGTTTGGGGATCAAATAAAAAAAGGTTTGTAACACTTGAAAAAATATTTTTTGCGATTTTAATTAGAAAATTTAATATCTGGTGAAAATCTTCATTTTCATTGCGTAAATCTAAAATCGCATTAGCGTACGTTATCCGACTCTGATGATCTTGTGGTTTAATTTCTTGAGCAATTTGAATTTTGTACGGGTAAAGATTGATATCCTCTCTTAAAGTTCGATGTAAGGAACTTCTTGAAATGTTTAATTCCTGGCTGCGTCGTCGCACTGATGTGGATTTTCCTCAACGCTTTCACGAACCATCTCAACCAGAGTTGGACTTCGGCTCGTCCGAGGACACCCAGTCCGTGGTTCGTCTCCCTGACCGTTTCCCATACGAAATTTAGCGACGTACGATCGAATAGCTCGATCAGAAGGAGCAGAACGTGTGTTGAATTTTAATCGAAAGGCTCTTTGAGCGGAAACGATGGAAGAGTTGTTTGTCAAATAAAGTTCCACAATAGCCACTCTTTGTTGCACTGTCCAGGATTCCATTTTCATTAATCGCAGCAAGGTACTTTAATTGAAAAATAAAAATAAATAAATTAATCAAAAAAGAAAAAAGTTATAGCCAAATAAAAAACCCTCCAAGACTTCTGGGACACCCTGTACTAGAGAAAAACGTGTTACACCAATTAAATAATTATTTATGAATATCCCCTAATCATTTTGGTTTTAAAAGGTCCCACTCAACTGATCTGTGTAGCTATGTATTGAAGGAAATTATATTTAAATACACTGCCAGTAATTCAACTGTTTATTACCGTTTCCTAGATATAAGTAAGGCATATGATAGAGTGAACCACAATATTTTATTTAAAAAACTAGAAGACAGGAAAGTTCCCATTTACATATTAAATTTACTGAAATTTTGTTATTCCCACCAATCTTTTACTGTTAGGTGGGGCAATGTACTATCCGAATGTTTTGGTTCCTCTTTGGGGGTGAGGCAAGGCTCCTTGCTCTCTCCTATGCTGTTCAATGTGTATATTGACGGATTAATTGCTTCACTTAATGAGGCAACAGTTGGATGTTGTATAGATAACACAAGGATAAATAACTTAGTTTATGCCGATGATATGGTGTAAAAAAGTCCCTCTGTTAAAGGTCTCGATCGGCTGCTAAAAGTATGCGAATTATATTCGCAGAAACATGATATTCTTTTTAATGTTACAAAAACTAAGGTTATGCAGTTCCATCCTAAAAGCTGTAATCAGCCAGCTGATATTAGGTTTAAAATGAGAGGTGAAGTAATTGAGGAGGTAGAAGAATTTAAGTATTTGCGTCAAACTATCACCAGCTCCCTAAGTGATGACTCAGATATAAGTAAATCTCCAAGCCTTTGTACTAAAGCGAATATGACTATAAGGAACTTCCGGTTCTGTACAAGTGAAGCTAAAGACACTCTCTTTCTTACTTTCTGCAGTAATATATATGGACAACAACTCTGGGTGAATTATAAAAAAGGTTCTGGTAGAACCCTAAATTTGCTGTACAACAGATCTTTAGACTCCTATATAAATTCGTGGACAATTCAGCGCCGACAATTCAGCGCAAGACAATTCAGCGCAAAGACAATTCAGCGCAAGACAATTCAGCGCAAGACAATTCAGCGCGAAAATACCAACAAAGAAGAAGAAAGAACAAATCCAGAGGGAAGAGAGGCTTGCAACTGTTAGGTTAGGTTAGGTTAGGTTAGGTTAGGTTAGGTTTCTAGTTTTTGAAATAAAATCTTAATTTTAACAATTCTAACAAATTTTGTTTTTTTTAAATAAAATTTTAATAATTATACTCCTTTGAATTTTATCTCCGATTTGTCACTCCTTCGTTATGTCACTCCTTCGTTACGGTATTTATGTCACTCCCTTGTTATGTCACTCCTTTGAAATGTCACTCCTTCGATACAGACCCAATTTAGCATATATATATAAATATACAAATTTTTCTCTTTTTTATTTATTGCGATTTATTTTTATTATTTTTAACTAAACTTTTAACTGTACTGACTTGCGCTGGATTGTCGGCGCTGAATTGTCTTGCGCTGAATTGTCTTTGCGCTGAATTGTCGGCGCTGAATTGTCCTGCGCTGAATTGTCGGTGCTCCATATAAATTACCTCCGAGATTCTCAGCTTCGCAAATGTTTGCTACCCGCAATGTCCCGAGCTTCCCCGAGGTAACAAGACTTGCTCAATACAGTCTAATGCAAAGAATTAAAAAACCAACCAACCCGCTTATCCAAGCTATTCGAGTCCTGGAATTCATGGTATGAAATTCATGGTATGAAAACGTCTGTCTAGCTCCACTAAACTTCGACATTACTGTATTACCTATTTCTCATTAATTGTATATATTTCTATCCTTAATATGTGAATTGTCATTGTATTATTACTATTTGTCATATGGACTATAGTCTGCCAATAAACGTTTTCATTTTCATTTTCATTATATTGTCACAGCTTTAGAGGAGCAATCAGTGATTAGTTTAAAAGTTATTTGTCTAAGAGATATCATTTTGTATCAGTAAATGATGTCTGCTCAGCTAAAGCGTTTGTCAAACATGGTGTACCAAAGGTCTCAGTTTTGGGTTCAATTTATTTTTATTATATATAAATGACCTTCCACTGTATCTTTTTCTCGCAAAGATGTTAATTCAACAAAGAATATATTTAAATCAGAATTTATCAATGTAATGAAATGGTTGACCACCAAATAAACTCTTCCTAAATACCAGTAAAACAAATTCATGATTTTACTAATAAAATAAATGTATATCTTGACGAACTTAATGTTGATGAAATCGCTGCAAAGGAGTGTGCTGTAACAAAGTTTCTTGGTGTAATGCTAGATAAGAATTTGCAATGATCATGTAAATTATATCTCAAAAAAGATTTCAAGGAACGTTGCTATAATGTTTAAACTTAGAAATGTAGTCCCTAAACAGGTTTTATTAACTCTGTATCATATCTTGTTCTTCCTTGTATAATGTACTGCACTCTTGTTTGAGGAAACTCCGCCAACAACGCTTTAAACAGTATCTTTGTCATCCAAAAACGAGCAATCATTTCATGATCATTCTAGTGCAGCGGTTCTCAAACTTTTTCTTCTTCTATACCCTTTGAATTCTTTCACGGGATTTTCTGGATTTTCGAGAGAGATAGACGCTTTTTATTTTCTTTACGTGTGACTTGTGGCCGTTTGTTAATCGTATGTAAAATTAAAAGGGTTGTATTTTCAGGACCCCTTCGCGTACCCCAGTTTGAGAACCATTGTTCTAGTGCATTATTTAAACAGCTTTAACTACTAAGGCTCAAAGATGTAAGGAAACTAGCACATTTTATTTTTATTTACAAATGTAAGAACAAAATCATTAACTTACAATGAGTAAACACATATTTCGTAACTCATCAAGAAATCCACTCGTATCAGACCAGAAATATATCAAAACATGTTATACTTCAATTTAGATTGTCTTCATCTCAAAAATTACCCATTTTCATTGGATTGAAACTGTGGAATGATTTAAATGCTGATATAAAAAATATTGTGACTGTAAATTCGTTTAAAACTAATTTGAAATCTCGATTAAATATGGAATACTGATAAAAATCTAGGATTAAATGTACATTACTATTGTTTATTCATTTCTTGTGAGTAATCTCTCGGGTTAAAAGTATATTCGTTGTTATTGTTCATCTTTTATCTCTCATATTTAATATTGATTTCTTTGTATGGTATTGGTATTCAGTAATGACTTTGTATTTGTTTTATATCGAGAATAATAATTTAAGATTAATACATACCCTAATTAATAATTCTTATTCATGATTTGTGTATTAATAATAATAACTATCTGTTTCACTTTTAATTAAGAGCCAGTAAAGGCTAAAGCTTAAGGGTCAAATAAAATAAAATAAATAATCCAGTTTCACAATTATTTATGCCATTGCAAATTGTAAAAGTACTGTATTTATGTCATTAATAATTAATAAAGGTTATTTAATTCAAAAAAATTCATTTCAATCTGCCGTGCGGATTCTTTGGCCACGTCCGAATTCAGCGGGTGTAGACTGAGGAGTGAATCCGTCAGTAGTCTGAATCACTGACAGAAGAGTCGTACTCGAGGAAGTCCTTCGACGAAGACGTGTCCCTTCTAGGCGGCACAACGAATTATAATAAAAACTGTTTGTGACACTTAATAACTTCACTCTTTTCGCTGATCCCCGTATTTCTATATCACAACCTTCCCATCACAAAGGCTCAAAGTGCTCCGCATGTCTGATAATTAATTAATAGCCTAATTGAAATAGGTTTAACGGTGGATCGATAAAAATAAAAGACGTAAGTTCACTTCTCGGTTTTTTGGATGAAACAAGTCGATTAAAATAGTCAAATCGATAGCAATTTTTCAACGTAGTTTAAATTGATAATTTAGAATTTATAGAGGAAATTTCTCAAAGTAATTTAAATTTTATCATTGATATTTAAAGAGTTGATATACGGTGGCCATACAGTCTGGAAATATAGGATATATTTTCTCCGTTGCAGATAACTTACAGTTCTGAGAAAAATGTCCTATGTTTCCAGATTTTATGGCCACCCTGTAGAAGAGAACAAAGTATTTTTATTAATTAGTTACACTCAGAATTACTCTTAAGATTATTATGATTATAATGAATGCGAGTGGAATAATGAAGCAACTTAAAGGATGTACAGTATGCAAATTAATTATTTTTACTATATAAAATCAAGTTGTATGTGTGTGTGTCCGTGAACTTTTGGGTCTCTACAAAGAGCTGAATTGATTGTTTGGTTGGTTGGTTGGTTTTTAAAAATAGGATAATATTAGGAAAAAAAAAAGTTGAAGGAATGATTTTCGATTTCGTCAGGTTAGGTTGGTTAACAATGGACAGAAATTGGGGGCTGCGGTTCCCCAATTACTGTCGGTTCAATTATTTGGTCAATAAAACTATATAAAAGAATACGTATACCTAGCGTTGTAATTACTGGGCCCGAAGGCCCCAGCACCGCAATAAAACTATAGAAAAGAACTCAGTCATGAAAATCTTGAGCTTTACATTATGTTAAGATTTGTGAAGCTTAAGATTTTCATGGCTGCGTTCTTTTTTATAGTTTTATTGACCAAATAATTGAACCGACAGTAATTGGGGTAGCGCATGCCCCCCCAATTACTGGGCGATACGACGAAAAATAAAGCACGATTTGAATAATTAAAATTTAATACAATCAGCCCACCCCAGGCAAGTGCTGGGCATAACAGCTAATATATACTGTATATTAAAATGCAAATTTTGTGCAACAGGGATTTAATTCAAAATGGTAATAAGGAAAGTTGCGTCACAAAGTACAAAACTTTATAAAACATAATGTGTTGTAGAGCCTGAACGATTAAGGCAACAATTTTCAGCAAAAAAAAAAGACAGACGAAGCTCCCTAACCATAATTATATGGCTTCTGGGAGGGGGGGGCGCGGAGAATGAGCGGTTTAGGGGCCACTTCTGTCAGTTCGGCCAGTTTTGCAAGAGAGTCGAAGTCTGATTTTTTTCTGCGAATCTTCTACCGCTTACTACCGCTCTACCTCCTTACTACCGCTTACTACCGCTCTACCTCCTTACTACCGCTTCCTTGTTTCATAAACATCGCAATCTCGTTTATAATACACCGCTTTCTGTCTAATAATTAATCAAACTGCTACACAGTGTTATGAAGGACAATTGAATTTAAACTGCATTCAACTTGTTAGATTATATATATAAAAAAAAGGAGTTCTTTATGATTTCTGTTAAATTAACCTTTAACACTAATTAACTTTCATGATTTTGGACTTTTATTATCTTAATAAAATAAGATAAAAAGTATTTATTTTATTACGTTAACTTTTACTCGAGTGAAACGGAACAAAATCGCAAATCAAGTTAATTTACAATTACTTTATTTTATTTTCATTTCGTGTAATTTAACAATGTTAGAAATATTTTCGCGGCTCCCCTAATGAGTGTTCGCGCCCCCCCAGCTTGCGCATTCATCTAAATTATGAGGTTCATGGTATGAAAGTGTTTGTCTGTAGTTCCATTTCAAATCGATGTTCTCATTTTCATTACGTGTATTTTTACTTTAATCTATTTTTGTTTTTAGTTTTTATTATTATTATTATTATTACTTTTATTATTATTTGGTTTATGGAAGTTATTTTTGCGACAATAAAATTTTTCATTTTATCAAAAAGAATTTTGAAATTGTCAAGTTTTATCGGTGGTCCAAGTCATGTGTGTGTGTAATCGTACGGTTGAATTAGATATATTGGTGTGTCTATTTTCTGTACTGGTATTCAACCCCCGTGTTCGTCAATACGATTTTGTAATTGGCGTGTAGTTAATTGAGCGAATAGGATGATGCGCAGTCGTCAAAGGTATATTGATTAACGAAAGACAATTGCACGGAGAGTCAGATATATCTTTAAATTTTGTTAAATCTTCGGCTGATGACCCGAATTAGCCTCTTTGGATTTTTTATATGTTGGAGTATGTTAAAACATTCGTGTATCGTGACAAATCCAGGGATCTGGCGGAACTCTGTCAAAGAATCAGAGAGATCATTGAACCCACTTCACAAGAACATCTTGCTAATACGCGCTCAGGATTTACTAATTCAACCAAAGCTTTCCCTTTCTCAAGAGAATGCGCGAAAATACAAAAACACATTCAACTTTACTTTTAGTTACGATTTCATTCCGTCTCAACATTAACAATATTTCTCATTTGCAGTAGTCTTCTTAGATTAAACTGTTATCCTCGAAAAAATCCACTCTCATTCTTACGTTTTTCAAGTGTAAATATTAACTCAAAGCTAGTAGCTGCATCTCAAAAGCAGCTGTGTTTCTCTCTCTTTTCAAATACATACTTTGAGCCAGACTAAATAGTTGTATCTCCGAAACAGAAGTGTTCTTTTTTTTTCATAAAAAAATACCCCTATTTTTATTTGCCCGTTATTGTATAATGGATGTATATTTTATTATTGGGATTTCTTCTTCAGAAAAGTAACAGATTGGGTTTTTTATTCCGCATATACCAATACATTTCTAGTCTTTTAGTACTTAATTATTAATAAATATTGTATATTAAAACCATTCCTTCACCATTTCATATTTGAAGCAATAACTTTTCCTAATTTCGTACAAATTAGGAAAAGACGATACCGCTACCAATAAACTATAATCTAGTAAGGCCATAGAAGGCCTTACTAGGTATAGTCTTCAAGGAAAGCTAGGTCTTTGGTCTTCAGCAGGATGGAGCATCTCCACACACTGATTGTGAAACTCAACTTTTTGAGAAAGTATTTTTCCGGGCGACTAATCTCCTTTCATGAGCCAGTGGAATGGCCCCCCTCTACTCACCTAACCTCAACCCTCTGACTTTATTTTGTGGGGTTACATAAAAGACAGGACATATTCTACCAAGCCTAAGACACTTGAAGATCAAAAGACCAAAGTCCATGAGGTAATCAGCAACATCCTAGCTGAGCTTTTTCCAAAAATTTATGTCAAACATTTGTGAAAGGTTGAAAATTGTGTTGGAAAAAATGGCGATTACACCGAACATGTTATTTAATTAAGGTAAAGAAACGCCTATGTTTTACATATATATTGCGTTTGTCTTTGTGTCTTTGTGATGATTGACTCTCAATATCATTTGCTTCCCTTTTGTTGTTTGAAAAGATAGTTTCTCTTAATACTTGTTTGTAATTTTTACTTTTTTAATTTGATATTGTTTAATTAGTCATATCGTTTCTTACTTTCAGGAATATTGTAAGGGGTTCCAAAAAACCTTAGCCCTCCCATTTGCAGCTTACATGTTTACTTATATCGAAATAGTTTTTAGTGATTATAAAAATATATAAAATTCTTTATTTATTGCAGGTATTAAAATTACTCTAGCTGATAAAGTGATAATATAATGGCTTCTCAATTAATTGGTGATTCGGAGAGGCAACGTGTGATAGATCGCATACGAGCAATAACATTTCGGGAAGCTCGTGATGCTGGAGCCACCTTTATAACACGTTCATGGGTTGCCAAAAAGTTGCGAAGAAGTGAGGACTTCGTCAAAAGAAATTGGAATAAAACTTTGGATGAATGTGAAATGGATACAACCAAATCTGGGCACCCAAATTTGCCACTCTCTCAGGAAACAAAGGACATCAGTGAAAGCGGTACGCGTAAGCGGAAAAACAGCTATGTTACTGTAAACTTTCTAGAGAGATCGAAGTGTTGAGAGGAAAGATCGTTAGTGGTGAGATCATTCGACTGTACCGTCATAGGCAAGGTTTAAAGCCTTGGCATGAACTTCCGAAGCCAAGAAAAACTCAACTTAACATCGATGACAGAATGTGGTTTGCCCATTATCTTGAAGATTGGGATGTGGATGATTTCATGCATTTAGCTGTCTCCGATGATTTTTTTGTTTACGTAACACGTCGGCCTAACTACCAAAATGATCGAGTGTGGGCCACAACACCAGATGAAATCGATGACAATGAACATTATCGCGAATTATTAAAAAGTCCAGACTGTGTTGGTGTGTTTGTTTTGTTCACTGCAAAGAAGCTCATGTGGGTGCTGAAGCCAAATGATCAGAGTTGGGATGGACAGTATTTTCATGATATTATTCTATCCCAGCATGTCATTCCTTTTCTAAGAAACCCAAACAATGTTATAGATGTCGATCAGGTCACACTTCTGCACGATAAGGCCCCCTGCTTTAAGGCATTAGCCACTCAACAGTTGTTGCGGAACCATGAGATCGATTTCTTTGGAAATGAAGAATGGCCAGGAAATTCTCCTGACCTGAACGTCTGTGAACACATTGGATCAGTTATAAAGGACAAGTTTGAATGTCTCTTGTTTCAAGAACCTGCAGCAAATCGATTTTCGAAGGATACAATGACGCAACACATTGAAACTGTTTTAGCAAATTTGCGCAACGATCAAGATCTATTCACGTCACTTTTGGCAAGCTACCCAAAGCGAATTCAGGTTGTCTTGGAAGCCAATGGCGGGAACACCAAGTTTTAATTGTTTCTCATTAAATGCAGGATTAAATTCCCTTTTGTAAGGTATGTTTAGTTTTACTGTACCTCTAATGGTTTAGGCCATGGGCGGGGTGGCTAAGGTTTATTGGAGTCCCGTACTTCCTGTGGGATTTATTTCCTCCCAAAAAGCTTATCATTTATTATTATCATTATTACTATTAATTTTATGTAAACATTATAAAAAAATGTATATACTACAAACCTCAGTAAACCATAGTGATTCAATAAACCTCAGTTTTGCTTCCGTCCGAAGTGTTCATTCTGACGAAAGTCAAGCTTGTTGTTCCACCTTAAACCTACAGCTTAACATGGGATCGGAATCACGACCCACAGGGAAGTAATAAATGTTCAAGTTTTACAAAGATCTTACGACCTCCCGATCAACAGCCCAGCGTCTTAACCACTAAGCTAGCAGGGGTACCCATTTATCTACTATTTATCTACTATCTGATGGCTTCTATCCTTCTATCTGCGCCTTTATCTCTAATTTTTTTCCTGGCTGATCTATAGCTGCGATTGTAGTTGGTCACTGTTCTTCTCCTAAAGCTATTAATAGTGGTGTTCCTTAGGGTTCTGTCTTGTCATCCACTCTTTTCCTTTATTTATCAATGATCTATTAAGTCGCACTTCCTGTCCTATCCATTCCAGTCCCGATGATTCCACCTTTCACTTCTCCACCTGTTTCACAACGCGTCCCTCTCAACAGTTACTCCATGATCCGCGTAAGACGTCCATACGTCGATAGTGCACCTGACCTCTGATCTTTCAACTATGCCTGATTTGGGAAGAGAAAAACTTGTTGTTTTCAAGGCGGCAAATTTCAACGCTTCAAACACTCAGTTTCTTCATCTGTCTACTCGTCACAACCTTCCACACGACTATCCCCTTATCTTCAACAATATACAACTCAATCCTTCTTCTCCTTTTAACATTCTTGGTGTTTCCTATTCTCGTGATCTTTCCCGGAAAGATCATACATACGCTCTTTCTAAAACAGTTTCTAAGAGGTTAGGTCTCTGTACAGGGGACTTGTCCGACCCTTTATGGAGTACTTTTCTCATGTGCGGGGTGGCTCAACCCACACAGCTCTACTTGACTGGGTGGAATCAAAGGCTTTTTGTCTCATCAATTCCCCTCCTCTTAATCACTGTCTTCAATCCCTCTCTCTTCGCCACAATGTTGCCTCACTCTCTCTTTACTATCGTTATTATAACGGACACTGCTCTTCTGAACTCTCTAACTACATGCCTCCTCCTTTAAGGAGAGCACGCAGTACCCGAATTTCAACACACACATACAGAGAAATATTTCAGTTATATTCATCCTTATTTTTTGTACCATGCATGGGATAGTTATGAAAAGTTTACCGTTCGTTTGGAAAAATTTAACAAATAAAAAAAATTAATTTAACTACGACATATAATGTAAAACGTCAAAGAATTTAAGGAAAGTGAAAAAAAAAAATTAATGCAAAAGTCTTCGTATATTTATTTGTAAAGTTATCTGATACTTTGTGTATCCATCTTAGGCTCGAAGAATTAAAATTTTTTATCACTAGTTGGCTGTTTATGGATGAAAGATTGGTGGCAATTCTGAATTCTAGCAAAATTTTCTCTGTGAATCTTCATGGAAGACGGTTAACTATAGAAACCATTAGTAAGCAATTGACCGTCCGGGTAAAGAGCTGTTTACTGATCTTAAGGGATCTTTTATTGCTGCATTTGAGTTTTTAAAAGTGTTATAGAAGGATAGAAGAATTTCGAATTCCTCTTACGACAGTTGCTGCAGTAAGGAAATGGAAAGACTTTGGAAAAATCAAAACTCTACCAAGGTTTGGACGACCTTGAAAGTTTTCAGAATGTACAGCTAAACGGATTGAAAGAATGGCTGCTATGAATCCACGAGTGACTGCAGGTGATATTTGCCAAACATTACGACTGTCTAAGACCCATGTCTTAGACCCATGTCTATTGTACGTCGTACATTGAGAAAGAATGGTCTGCATAGAAGAGTTGCACGAATAAAATCTCTGCTACGGAAAGCGCACAAAGAAACACGTTTAATGTATGCTAAGCATCATCAAAATAATGAATTTGCATTCTGGAAGAAAGTTCTCTGGACAGATGAGACCAAAATTAAATTATTGGAGAACACTGAGCAAAGGTATGTTTGGCGAAAATCAAATACTGCATTTCAGTAAAAAAATCCCTCCTACTTTTAAACATGGTGGTGGTAGTTTATTTCTTTGGGGATGCATTAGTGCTTCTGGTTCATGAAAGCTTGTTACCATCAATGGAATCTTGAATTTGAAGAAATATCAGGAAATTTTAGAAGGAAATGTATTGCCTTCAGTTCCGGAGTTGTGAATAGGTGCAACATGTTACTGCAACAAAATAATTATCCAAAACAAAAAAGTAAGAGCGCCATGAAATGGCTTCACCAAAAGAATTTCAAGCTTCTCGAGTGACCCAGTCAAAGCCCTGGTCTCAATTTAATCGAGAATTTATGGTTTGAGTTGAAAAAAGCTGTCCACAAGGGAAACCCTTCGAATCTGAATGAATTGCAACAATTTTCTTTTGAAGAATAGGATAAAATTTCTACTGAGAGATGTCAAAACTTTGTAGAAAAATACCCAAAACGAATGAATAAAGTAGGAGATTGTAGACACCAATAGACCAGGGAAATACTCCGTGGGGGACGTTAGGCAGAAGATAGGAAGTGCTGGAACTCCCGTTTCTCTTGTCACTGTTCTCCTTAGCTGATCATTTTTCGTGTCTCCTCTACTCTGTGAACAGTCCAGCATGCTCTCAAACACATACTTCTCTCCCTATTCCTCACTACATTCACATGCATCCTACACACTACATAATCTTTTCAAAATTTAAAAAAAAATGGCATCAACTTCAAAAGCCCCTGAGTCCCCTGAGGAGGGGACCATAAATATCCCCACTTCTGGCTCCCCCTCTGCCGATACCGGAAACGCAGATCCGGGTAGCGGGCTGGATCTCCTACCGCCCATTCAAAATGCTCTGGACCTCTGTCTGATTCACTTTCTTAAACTTCTGCAACATTCGTGGCCTTTCTCAAATTTTCAATCTGTTGAACACCACCTCTCCTCTTCAAAACCTCATCTTTTCCTCACTGAAACTCAAGTGTCTGGGACGACTGACATCAACCCCTTTTCTGTACCCTCTTACTTTCTCTACACTCAATTTCACTCCAAAGGTGGATGTTGCGTACATGTACGCAATGACTTAACTTGTTCTCGTATTCCCGAACTCGAATCTTCCGAATTCTATACCCTCTGGCTACGGCTTACATACCAATTTCAAACTAAATACATCTGCGCTGTTTACCTTTCTCCTAATTCTACTGACTATCCAAAATTCTTTGACTACCTCACTTCCAAATCGGAATACATTCTTTCCCGCTCTCCTTTTGCTGAAATCTCCATTTTAGGAGATTTCAATGTTCACCACCACCTTTGGCTTTCCTCTCATTTCACTGACAACCCTGGTGAACTAGCTTACAACATTTCTATCCTAAATGACCTAGAGCAGATTGTACAGCACCTTACTCGTATCCCCGATCGCACTGGGGATAGGCCCAGCATTCTGGGTAAATTTCTTACCTTTCATCCTTCTTCTTACTCTGTGAAACTTTTTCTCCGTTGGGCTCCTCCGATCACAATCTTATATTTGTTTTCTGTCCTGTCGCTCCAATTCGGACTTTGGATCCTCCCAAGAGGAGGCGCCTTTGGCACTTCGGCGTCGCTGATTGGGAGGCCCTTAGGCAGTACTTCTCTGATTTGCCATGGAATGATTACTGCTTCCGTGGCCGTGGCCCTTCTGGGTGTGCTGAGCGCATCACAGAGGTGATTTTCTCGGGCATGGAGGCGTACATTCCATACTCTATTCCTACCACCAATGCAAAAAACCTTGGTTTAACTTTACTTGTTCTAATGCTATCCGCAATAGAGAGGAGGCTTTCAGAAGGTATTTTCGCCATCCAACTCCTGACTCTAACTCAACTTATATTTGTGCCCGAAATCGTGCAAAATCTTTTCTTCGACTCGCCAAAAATTCCTTCATCCGAGAAGAATGTGAAAATCTATCCCGTTCTAATTCTTCTCGCTTTTTCTGGCATCTAGCTGAGAACCTCTTCACCAACTTTACTTCCTCTTCTTTCCCTCTTCTTTTTCATTCCGACTGCACATTTTCCGTCTCTTCTCCTGACAAAGCTGAACTCTTCTCTCAAAATTTCGCTTACAATTCAACACTGGACGATTCCGGTGCTGTTCCTTCATCTCATCCCCCCTCTGACATTATTATGTCTGAAATTAGAATCTCTTCTAAAGATGTTTTTTTTGCCCTATCTGGGCTCAGCTCTAGGAAGGCGTATGGTCCTAATAGTGTTCCTCCTGTTCTTCTTAAGAACTGTGCTTCTGTGCTGACACCCTGCCTCGGCAAACTCTATATTCTTTGTCTCTCTTCTGGTACTTTTCCTTCGTGCTGGAAGTTCGCTTTCATTCAGCCTGTCCCAAAGAAGGTTCACCGCTCTCAACCCTCCAACTATCATTCAAATTGCTTTGATTTCTTGCCTTTCCAAAGGTTTTGAATCTATCCTTAATAAGAAGATTCTTAAACACCTCTCTTCTCACAATCTTCTTTCAGATCGTCAGTATGGATTCCGCAAGGGACGCTCTACTGGCGATCTTCTTGCATATCTCTCTGACTCTTGGTCATGCTCCTTTCGGGATTTCGGTGAAACTTTTGCTATTGCGCTAAACATATCTAAAGCTTTTGATAGAGTCTGGCACAAATCTTTAATTTCGAAACTGCCCTCCTTCGGTTTCTAGCCTTTTATCTGTTCCTTCATCTCTAATTTCCTTTCTGGCCGATCTATAGCTGCGGTTGTAGATGGCCAGTGTTCTTCTCCTAAAGCTATTAACAGTGGTGTTCTGTCCTGTCACCCACTCTTCTCCTTTTATTTGTTAATGATCTTTTAATTCGCACTTCTTATCTTATTCACTCGTATGCTGATGATTCCACTCTTGACTTCTCCACCCGATTCCCAAAGCGTCCCTCACAGCAGTCACTTCATGATTCGCGTAGGATGACTATGGGACACCTGCCCTCTGATCTTTCTGCTATATCTGATTGGGGCAGAGAAAACCTTGTGTCTTTCAATGCCTCAAAAACTCAGTTCCTCCATCTGTTTACACGTCACAATCTTCTACACAACTATCCCCTTACCTTTAACAACACACAACTGAATCCTTCGTCTTCTCTTAACATTTTTGGCGTTTCTTTTCTCGTGATCTTTCCTGGAAGGATCACATATACTCTCTTTCTAAAACAGCTTCTAAGAGGTTAAGTGTGCTGTACCGTTTCCGCTGTTTTTTCACCCCCACTTAGTTGCTGTTTCTGTACAGGGGTCTTATTCGCCCATGTATGGAATATGCTTCTCATGTGTAGGGTGGCTCAACCCACACAACCGTACTTGACCGGTGGAATCAAAGGCTTTTCGTCTTATCAATTCCCCTCCTCTTACTGATTGTCTTCAATTTCTCTCTCTTCCCCGCAATGTTGTCTCACTCTCTCTTCCCCGCAATGTTGCCTCACTCTCTCTTTACTATCGTTATTATAACGGACATTGCTCTTCTGAATTCTCTAACTGCATGCGTTAAATTGTTGTAGAAGGATTAAGGGAGTGATCACCTGATATAGCATTATGAATTAGAGTGTATATTCCAGAGTGCCTGAGACTGAGACACTAATGAAAGAGTGTTACTTTGATTTTTGCACTTCTGTATTAAATTTATATCCAATATTAGGCTGCTGTTAAAATATAAGTAGCCTACACTCTCCTAATTTATATTAACTATTAGGCTATATAAATTAAGCTACAACTTCTTAATTTATATCCAGTAGTAGGCTACTATAAATATGTCCAGGAGGCTATTAGGCTGTTGTAAATTAGCCTTCACTTTCTTAAGTTACATCCAGTGATATGGCTGCACGGTGACTGTACCAGTACTAAATATTGTAGTGATGACATTAGTACATTTTTTTATGAAATATGTATGTTATTAAGCATGTACAGAAAGTCACAGTAGGTGAGTTCTGCCAAAAATTAATTAAAAAACACCCATTTAGAGAAAATATTCCCTCGCGGAAGGGGAAGCCCCTCTGCACTCTCATCAACGCACCTTTTGCACTTTAGGTTTAAAAGTATATATGTGACGCTGCTGCGCGTGGATCTGCGGCCGTACTACGTGTTATTTTTTTACAACCCTGGCCCTGATTTTGAGGCTTCATGCCTTTTGGAAATATGAATTTCAAACATTTTGCAAACTCTGACAAAAATATCTATGCATTTTTGGAGCTTTCCTGACTCAGATAATTGTAAGTTCATGTTGTTTGTCATTATGAACTCGTTGGACTGCAGGTTGTTCATACCGTTGTTGTCTTGTTGGCTACTTTCAGATAAGCTCTCAGGTTTACTTTTTTATATTTCTTTTTTTAAGTATCCCACAACCACACCTACCTCAAGGAAATGACAGCGGTTATTCCATTTCTGTCCGGCTCCGACAACTGATACCAGTGACATCTGACACTGTTCAGAAAATCTTGGCAGCATTTGCCACCATGTCATCCCACTCAATGCAAACAGAGCGTATTATCAGTCACCACAATACCATTGTTAACGACCGCCGGACTTCAATGCTGGAAGAGACCAGGAACGCCAGGCTTACCATTTCCCTCAAAGGAGTAGGAACAGCCTCATACGATCCTCGGCCGGCAGTTGTGAACTCTTTGAAGATGGTTGAAAGAAGAAAGGGTTCAGGGACTTCGCCAAGGTTTCCGAACAGGAGATGAGGGAATATAATTTTATTTTATAATTATCTTGAGCTAATTTGTTTTTACTATTTTTTGCTTTTGTCTTGATTTTCATGGAAATATATCTTATAATATTATGAAATGTCCCTCACATCTCTCTCTCTCTCTCTCTCTCTCTCTCTCTCTCTCTCTCTCTCCATATATATACTTACATTTATTAGATATAAAGAGAGCTCTATGAATTTTCCGGATGACCAGAAATTCAAATACATGAAAGCCAACCATTCAGAATACGGCCCAGAAGTTGACAGTCTTTTCTAATACATCTGTCTCAACTCTGAGTGACAGCACAGAACAGTTAGGAGACTATACCATCCAAAGTCAATTAGTTAATTGGTTTCTCGACCCCAGAGGGTCTTTGCAATAAAATTACGACCTTGCTTAGAGGGATGTACGATGTTTAGAGAAATTAAACCATTGTACAGTATATTCCTCTGCTAAAATGAATGGGTTAAAATACAGAAATTTGTATAAGCCTGGCTTTACAGTTTCTTTAGTTAGTTCAGCCGAAATAAAGCAAGAGGTGAGCTTCAGTTTTGGCGTGAGACAAATTCTTTCACCTGCATTTTTAGCGCTCAGCACATTCCATCACTTACACTTTTGACACGTGACAAGTCGTGACATATTCTCATTGAAATTTTAGACGCAAAATTTGGAGCACGAGGCGTTCGAAAATGTGCCTTTCTTTATGAGGGCGGTTACGAGGAAACACTCTAACAAAGTGGAAATAACTCAATTGTCTTCAGTGTTTAGTTGTTTGTTATGATGGTGCTGGTAGTGGTGGTGGTGAAAACCCAAGTACCACCACCAAAAAATGTTTTTTATTTTTAAAAAAATCTAAGATTATAAAAAAACAACATATTATACCTAAAACTATTCTGCGTGACAGAGGACATATTTTTTTATGTTTCGGTAAATCTCTACTCATGCCAGTCCTGCTTTGGACTTTGGGCACTTTTGTTTGTGTCACTCATTTTCCTGTTTATTTTTATTGTAAGATGTAAAACATATTTTAAATGCAGTTTCGTGTTCTGACGAGTTTTATTTTGCACCATTTGTCATCTATTCACTGTTCATATTTTTGCATACTCCTGACAACGGTTAGGTCGGAACGGGCTTCACGTTGTCAATCTAAATGAATGTAAAGGGGTTTGTTTTTACCGGACTTTAAAATATGTTTATTTTTTCATGCATAATTAAAGGGATAACTATTGGAACACTTTAGTTAAATATGGCGTTAATATAAGAGCTGATTTTTATTTGAAAGAGAAACAATAAGTTTAAAAATACTTTTTTTTCAGTTTTTCAGCATTTAAAAGAAGAAAAAAAGATGCGTTGGGCTTTTTTAACAAAAAAAAAATGAAGGCTCACCCTGATTGTTTATATATATATATATATATATATAGCACACCGTCAAGACAGTCAAATTAATATCAAGTATCTTTTCCACGGGACCTTGGTGACACAAAGGCATTGGTTGCGGATTTGTTAACTTACAATTAAAGTTTCTTTCAGAACTGCTACAGTGTGTAAGACGATCTTCCTTGGCCCATGTTAATTTTGCTTTACATTCACCTCTGTGAACACGAATTTTCGCTAATGCGCAGTTTTTAAAATTACAGAAATATCTTCGTTGAGACATTGCTATTATGTGGGAAGCCTACAAGCCAGATGCATCGATTTGACATGCTGCTATCGGCACTTAATTTTTATTATATACAGTAGCTGCAGTGCTGATGGCCGACCTAGTCAATGTCTTAGTTTGTCGTAGAGATACATAGTGCCAGAGTCTGTGCCAGTGCCAGTTCCAAGGGGAAGAGGAGTGCCACTAAGGGAGTGTCACCAAGGGGAAAAAGGGGGGGGGGGTCCAGACGAACAAAATTTTAATCTCTGATAAGATCTCTTAACCCCTGATAAGATCTCAACCCCTGATAAGATCTTTTAATCACTGATAAGATTTTTTAATTCCTGATAAGATCTTAAGCCGTTAATTAAAATTGTACATTAACGGATTAACGAATTAAAATTGTACATAATTAAAACATATAGCACTGATTGTAAATTCAAACCAATGGAATCTATAATGTGCAATGTGATTTACTGGTACACACAATATATATATACAGTATATATTAGGGTAGTCCATAAAAACAAACTTTCAATATTCTTTGCTCTAATCCCTGAAATTTGTTTCTATGCGGTAGATATTACCACATGCAAAAAAGTACGTCGATTGAACAATAATTAGCGGTCGCGAAACGAGTTGAAATATTATATCTTTCACTCCTCGCTTCTTGGACTTGGTGCAGTATGGGTGGTGCACTTCAGATAACTTATATGGTCCTATTATTAAGACTTCTGTTGAAAGTACAATGGTTTATACCTTCCTCAACCATTCGAGCCCCCTGCAAGAGAATGACCGTACTTAACTTTGTTTTTCTCTCTATTCATTAGTCTATCATTTAAGTCTTGATTTTCTTATTTTAATTTCCTTTATCCTCGTGATTGGGTTGACGGTATGAAAATGTGTGGTAGCCCAAATCATCCTGTATTATTTATTGTATTATGTATTATTTCCATTTCGTATCCATTTTAATATTATTGTTTTCTATTTTGCAGAAATTTTGTTAAAATTAGATCGAATAGTTTATGTTCAATTATAACGACTCGGAAGAAAGCTGAGATTTGGCTGATAGGGCAACCACTAGAGGAATTTCTACAACAACTTCCAACCAAACGGTCGGTTTTGCAACGTTTCCATCATGTGCGAATTGGAAAACCGACCCTTTCTATCGGGGAAGCTGCCCACGCAGTGATGGAAGAAATCATAGAGACGTGGGAAAGTGGTGGAATCCCAACCATGAGGAAAGATCAAGCGATTACTAAACTGGAGAAACTCTATGCCACATACGTAAATTTGAAGAAGAATAACGTAAAAAGAATAATCCGGGAGTGGTAAAACAGCAGGAACCATTCAGCAAGGACACTGAAACATTATTTGGTATAGCGGCCCAAGATGTTTTGGAGCGGATCAAAATTGCTGAAGATTTACGCTTCAGAGGGTGAAACGGATGATGGCAATGACTACATTGGATAAGAAACTGTCAGAGAAAGTAAAACGTTCACGGCAGAAAAAAATGAATGAGATGAGGAGAAAAGAATCAGTGCAGATGAAGCATGAGGCCCTCAGGAAGACAGTCCAACTACCATCATCCTCGTCGTCGACAGATAATGACTCAGATGATACATACGGTGCTAAGATCAAGGATGACACGCTGAATCCATCGAACCCTTGCAAGAAAATTAAGGTCATCACTCCCGAAGTAACAGCAACACTGGACCGGATTAATATCTCAGATCGGAATTCAACCTTTTTCCTTGCGTCCAGGAGTCAAATCCGGAGAGATCGCCAACGGCAAAGGCAAATCTTCAGTCAAACTTCTCGAATACATTTTATGCCAGAGGTTCCATTGGTGGTCCACTGGAACGGCAAACTGCTCTCTGAGTAGTTGAGTGGATATAAGCACAATAAAACAGAGATTGTCGATTCTCGTATCAGGACTGGGGATCGACAAGCTCTTAGGTGTACCTAAGATACCGCGAGCCACGTGAGAGGACATGGCAGGTGCAATATTCAAGACGCTCCAGGACTGGAATCTTCTGGACCATGTCGTCGGAATATGTTTCGATACAACTGTTTCCAACACAGAAGGCCACACAGGAGCATGTACTCTCTTGGAAAAACGATTTAAGAAGCTGTTGAACCTGGCTTGTCATCATGTACATGAGATTATTATAGGTGATGTCTTTACTAAGCTCTTTGGTCCCATCAGTGGTCCTGATGTGCTCATCTTCAAGAGATTCCAGAAGGATTGGAATTCCATCGATCAAGCAAATTACCAAACTAGCCTCATTCCCATTGATGTGTGTGATGTCATCCTTGAATGGGAGAATGAAGCCCTGGAATTCGCGCGAAATCTACTCTCTGGTCACTCTCAACCGCGCGACGACTTCCAAGAATTTTTGGAATTTGTCATCATCTGCTTGGGAGATCGTCCGGAAAAGGGAATACGATTCCGAGCTCCCGGAGCTTTTCACCATGCACGCTGGATGGCAAAAATTTTACAGTGTCTCAGGATTTACTTGTTCAGGGGGCATTTTAGGCTCACCATCCACGACGGGGTAGCTGTTGAGCAATGTAGTCTGTTCATCTGTCTTGTCTACATGAAGATGTGGTTCACAGCTCTGAATACAGTCCACGCCCCTTTAAATGACCTACATGCTCTGACCAACCTCCGACGATACGGTGAAGTAAATGAGAAAGTTTCTTTGGCCGAATTCAAAGTACTGGAACGGCATCTGTGGTATGTAAGTGATAGTTTGATATCACTGGGATTTTTGGATGAAAGGGTCTCCGAAGATCGCAAACTAGCACTGGTGGATGCTCTTAAGAAGTCTGTAAGTTAAAACAGTGCTGTTAGGGTGCAAAAGGGAGACAGAAGGATTTTACATTCTGATATAGATCTGGACCGATTCATTACACGTAGATCATTGTCTTTGTTCGAAAGACCGGGTATTAGAACAAAGTGGCTGGAAACTCACCCAAGGACGTGACCCAGTGATGAGGACTATAAGAAGGGGCAAGAGTTAGCGAAAGCTCCGAAGTCGGTCAATGATTGTGCAGAAAGAGCCGTGAAACTGGTCGAGGACTTCAACAGGGTAAAGACAAAGGATGAAGATCAATTCCAGTATCTGCTGCAGGTGGTAGAGCACCACAGGAAAGAATTCCCAACTTGCAAAAAGCTCCAGCACTTGAGAATTACCTACTAAGAACTTATTTTGAAACTTTATTTTTACTTCGCGACCTCTAAATACATTCCTATTTTCTTCATTTATGATGAGAAAGAATTTTTTTAACCTTCTTACGAAGATATAAGCAATGTATTCCACTGCATACAAAATATGAATTATTGGTCCTAATTGAAATATGTAAGGTAAGAGAATATTCAAAGCTTTTGTAGCTTTTATAAGCTTTTAAGTTTCATGAATATACTGATGTTATATCTGTTATAAAAGTTGGGACACATTGAGCCGTAAGGGAAGTGTGGCCCAATGCATCCCTACTTTTGTAACCAACTATATACGTTATGCAAACATCCTGTTTAATATTACAACCAATATTCATCAACAGAATTCATTTCTGCCTTTCTTAGAAGTCTCCTATCTGTTATAATTTTATTTTCCCTGCTTTACTCTTTTCTCATTTAATAAGTTTTCTCGGGTCTAACCTAAATCTATTTTAGGGTCTTTCTTTGCTATTAAGTAAACGTTCTTTGCAGTTCATAATTTAGCTAACATATTTATCATTTCAGTCAGCATTTCAAACCAGTATAAGTTATATTAACCGAGGCAAGTGCCTTTAATAAATAGGTTCCATTCATTTAAAAATTCAGGGTTCCTTAATGCTACGTCTTGTCTTAATATATTTCTTTCTTCAAAGAACGAGTCGATTGCGTGCCAAGTTTTTATTTTATATCAGTGAATCTGTTTTTATTACAGTTGGAAGATCTCGTACTTAAGCCTACGAATTTACTTATACAAAGAATTAATTCTGACTTTCTTCCACGTTCAGTCTATGAATGCTTCTTAATCTCGCTTTATAGATCTTCTAAAGCTCGTTCTTTAAGAACAATGTTTAACATGGAGTTAATCTCTGAATATATAAAACTTAGTGATCCACGTTCTTAAGAAGCTTTTTGACCTAAAGTACGCTAATACATGACTTCAGCGAATTACGAAAAGTTTTTTAAAATTAAGGAAATGGTAAAAGACGTAAAAAAGTTTGAAAATAATTTTAATCCTGAAACTCTGACATTCTCAATGAGCATTTCCGACACCTGGTACACGAAAGGTGATATGACGTTAGAGGATAAACCAAGATAAAAAGACGCAATGAAAAGCTCATCACAAGCGTATTTGAAGAAATAAACCTACTTTTACTTCCATATTAGAACGGATCTTTCCAAAATAAAAAGATTTCCAACGGAAATATAAAAAAATATTATTTTACGCTCGTATAACGAAATCTTTTGAAATTGTAAAAACAAAATAAAAAGACAAAAAAATTGAAATTATTATTATTATTATTGCATTCATTCAGGAAACAAAATTAACAAATGTTCATAATTTGGGGGATTTGAAGGCGTTCACAAAAATAGAACAGCTAAAAGCACAAGGTGAAGTATATTTTACAATGTAATCACATTAACCTCGTTAACCTCGTTGAAGTTCCGTGAGTTGGTCTCTCTCTTCACACGAAGTTCGAACTGGTGGCCCCGCCTCTAGGCCTGACTTGGTGGAGGAGCGAGTTGCCCTCTTGCGCTTCCCACCGCACATAGCCAGATGCACCCAGCTCATCTGGTATGGTTCTGAGCCAGGCATCTAGTCTTCTTTTGAATACTTCAACTTTGACCCCTGTAACATTTCTGAGATCCTTTGGAAGCTGGTTAAAAAGTCTTTGCCCCATGACAACCAAGCTATTTTCCTTCAGTTTTGAACGGGTCCCTTGTCGGGCCTTTAATATGGGAACACTACACATTCTGCCTTTCCTATTTTCGTGTTGTTTGAATGGTAATTAGGTTTAGTTTGAGGTTTGGTACCAGTTTTTCGATCATTTTCCATATGTAAATTATGATGTACCTTGACAGCTTTATTTCATGTTGCATAAATGTTATCTCTTAACTGTAATGCATGTCTCACGTGTCCAGAATATAATATTATATTTGTATTGAATTTGAATTTGAATTGAATAACCTTTATTAATAATAAAATAAATACAATCGTTTCAATTTACAATGACATGAATAATTTTGAAGCTCGATTATTTATTTTATTTTATTTGGTCCTTAAGCTTTAGGCTTTACTGGGCTGTATACAGGGTGTCCCATAAGTCCAGCCTCGTAGGAAATATATTTTAAATTAAATTTCCAAAAGTAATAAATTAGAACTAAAACAAATGTTCAAATTGATGTCTTGTTTTGGGACCTTTTCTTTGTTGAAGGTAGAGTAACACGCAATGGGTAATATGGAAGTGAGTTACAATCCGAGGTTACACACATTGAAGTGTGGGAGTATCAGTCACGTGATGCCTTACCTACCGTTTCATTCAATTATGTATTTTTAAATAGATTACTATTAAAATAGTACGCGAGATAAATATCAAAACAATTTAATCTTGTCAAATAGGTTAAATAAGTTAATTAAATAATATAAAACAGATGGAAATTTGTAAAACTCGTAAATAGTGTATGTAAAAGTTATCTCTAAGTTCCAGATTTATAAGGGAGATGGACGAAGGATTGTTTCCCCAGTGCGAGATGGAAGTCCGAAGTGCGGAGGAGAGAGGGAGAGCGTAGCGTGGATGGAGATTCCTGCAGTTAATCGAGAACAAGTCACCAGAGAGAGAGCTGTACGTCCGTGAGAGTGTGATAGGCCACTAGTCAGAGAAAGAAGAGTGAAGCGTATTAATCAAACAGGTCCTGGGCGTTGCACGGGAGTTCCTTGAAATTTATCAAAGTTTACTCTCAGTCAATTAAGATACTGTTTATATATATATATATTTTTTTTTTTTGACGGATTATATATATATATATATTGACGGATTAATTGCTTCACTTAATGAGGCAACAGTAGGATGTTGTATAGATAACACAAGGATAAATAACTTAGTTTATGCCGATGATATGGTGTTAATAAGTCCCTCTGTTAAAGGTCTGGATCGGCTACTAAATGTCTGTGAAGTGTATTCGCAGAAACATGATATTCTTTTTAATGTTACAAAAACTAAGGTTATGCAATTTCATCCTAAAAGCTGTAATCAGCCAGCTGATATAAGGTTTAAAATGAATGGTGAAGTAATTGAGGAAGTACAAGAGTTTAAGTATTTGGGTCAAACTATTACCAGCTCCTTGAGTGATGACTCGGATATAAGAAAACAATCTCGAAGCCTGTGTGCTAAAGCGAATATGACCATAAGGAACTTTCGTTTCTGTACAAGTGAAGCTAAAGACACACTCTTTCGTACTTTCTGCAGTAATATATACGGTCAGCAACTTTGGGTGAATTATAAAAAAGGTTCTGGCAGAACCCTAAATTTGCTGTACAACAGGTCTTTTAGACTCTTACATAAATTACCCCCGAGATGCTCAGCTTCGCAAATGTTTGCTACCCGCAATGTCCCGAGCTTCCCGGAGGTAACAAGACGTGCTCAACACAGTCTAATGCAAAGAATTAAAAAGTCAACCAACCCGATCATCCAAGCTATCCATGAGTCCTGCCATTTATCCTCTAAGCTATGGACTTCTTGGTACGAAAACGTCTGTCTGTAGCTCCACTTAACTTCGACAGTGCAGTATTATTTCTAATCAGTTGTAGATATTTCTATCCTTAGTGTATGAACTGTCATTGTATTAATAATATTTGTCATTTGGACTATAGTTTGCCAATAAACCTTTTCATTTTCATTTTCATTTTCATTTTCATATATACCTTTCAACCTTTCAAATGTTTCGTGCGATGATTCCTCATTTCACGAAGGTCACGCTTGCTGCTTCTCCTTTTGAGTTGGTCTGGTAAAGTAAAGATTTGGTTTCTTGTGCTCTTTCCCACCTCACATAACCAGGTACCGGCGGCTCATCTGGAATTGTTCTGAGCCAGGCGTCTAGTCTTCTTTTGAAGATATCCACCGCTACACCAATCGTGTTTCTTAGTTCGTTGAGCAGTTGGTTAAACAGTCTTGGTCCTCTCACAACAAAACTATTTTTATTCAGGGCTAAGGATGTTTCCTGGCTAGCCTTTAATTTGGGAACACGACACAGTCTTCTTTTTCTACTTTCCACTGTTGTTTGGGGAGTTACAGGGTTCAGAGTAAGATTAGGGACTAGTTTCTCCATTATTTTCCAAGTTTAAATAATGGTGTATCTCTCTCTCCTCCTTTCCAGTGAATATAGGTTTAATTCGCGTAACCTTTCCCAGTAGTTTAGTTCTTTACACCCATTGATCTTGGCTGTGAAGCTTCCCTGAATCCCTTCTAGTTGTCTAATGTCTTCTTTTTTATATGGGGCTGTTAGGACCGAGCAGTATTCTAATTTGGGTATGATCATTGTTTTCAGTAGAGGAATCATTATATTCCTATCCCTTCGTTTAAAGGTTCTCAGTATCTGCCGTATCGTAACAGCTGAAATTTCTCAGTGTTAAATTTCATATTGTTGTCTCCCGTCCATTTGTAGATTCTGTTCACGTCGGTTTGTAGAGATCCTATATCTTCTGGGTTTCTTACTTTTCTACTGATCTTTGTGTCATCGGCAAAGGATATTACTGTGCTGTCTCTGGTAACGTCCTCATCTATATCAGTTAGTATGATTATGAAGAGTAGTGGAGCTAATACTGTTCCTTGTGGTACTAAGCTGAGGACCTCTGATTTTGATGAAGATATTTCTTGTACTGTAACGACTTGCCGCCGCTCACTAAGGAAATTATATATCCATTTCCCTACTTTTCCTGTTATTCCCATATATTTCAGTTTATGTATTATGATTCCATGGTCACACTTGTTGAACGCTTTTTTGGCAATGTCTGTGTATATTACATCATAGTTTTCATTACTTCCCATTGCGTCAATAATGTTGTTGTGAAACTATGAAAACTGTGAGTTCTGTATTGACAAAAAGGAAGTACAAATTGACAACTATAACATCCTCCGAGCCGACAGAGCAGTGAGACGTAAAGGAGGATGTGCTATTTACACACGCGAAAGGCATATGGCAGAAATGACTACAAGTACCTCAAACAGCTACGTAGAATGTGTAGCAGCAAAAGCTGAAAAATTAAATATAGTACTAATTGTAATGTACAAACCCCCGAACACGCCAACCTCAAAATTCTCAGATTCCATTACAGAGGTGAAAAACTGGATAAAAGATCTACACTCTCCAGCCCTAAATATTTTTCTCTCTGGTGATTTTAATTTTCCATTCATGAAATATAAAAAGATAGCAAAAAATATATGTATAGCTGTATACACCAGGACAAGGGGGGCACACGGGAAGACCAGGAGCAGGTAAAGATGCTACTAGCTCCAGCTGATGAATTTATGTTAACACAAGAAATAACAGAAAACACAAGAAAAAAACTGCCTAGATTTGGTATTCACAAACAACAGAAACCTAAATGATAATGTAGAAATATCCCCAACTATAATATCGGATCACAACATTGTTGAAATAACAACCAATATAAAAGCAACAGGAAAGGAAAGAACACGAACAACAGAAAGAAGCAAACTCAAAATTTTTAATTTTCACTCCAAAGCTATAAACTGGGAAGATATTGCATCCAGCATGGAAGTAATAGATTGGAAAACCATCTTCGAGGTCAAGACAACGGAAGAGATGCTAGTGACCTTTGAGAAGACGCTGGAAATTGTGGAAAGACATGTCCCAAAAATACAACAAAGAGGAAAGAGAAGCTGGTTCGAGAGACAAAAGTGGTCATTGTTCCGAAAGAGAAAAAGAGTGACTGCAAAATTAAGTAACTGTAAAGATAACAACATCAGAAAAATATTAAATGATAAACTGCAGAGTATCGATGGCGTCATACAGGAACTAATTGAGAAGCATACAGAAAAAGAAGACGACGACGCTATAGAAGCGATAGAGGTTAACTCAAAGTACTTCTATAATTTTGCAAAAAGGAAGTCGAAAAACCATGCGACTATCGGACCTTTGAAAAACGAAGACAGTGCTTTATCTGATGATCTAACAGAAATATCTGAAATATTAAGAGCTCAATACGATTCATCTTTCAGTATCCCAGAAACTGACAAACTGATATGCGATAGAAACGCGTTCTTTGAAGAAGAACTACAAGGGGAAAGTATAACAGACTTCGACTTTACGACAGATGATATCACACAAGCTACAGGGAAACTAAAAGCACACTCAGCGGCATGACCGGACAAATGGAATACAACACTGATCAAAAACTGCAAGAATGCAATCGCTGAGCCCCTATATATTAGATATGGAGACGATCACTAGACACGGGAGAAATACTGGGCATCCTGAAGAGCGCGAATATAGTCCCAATCTATAAAGGAGGAGATCGATCCGAGGCCAAACACTATAGGCCAGTGTCGCTTACATCTTATCTCAATAAAATATTTGAAAGAATAGTTAGAGAGAAAATCTATGACTTTTGGAAACTCAGAAAAAATTAAATGATAAGCAACATGGATTTCCGTCAGGCAGATCATGCCTATCACAACTAATGGAACACTATAACAACATTATTGATGCAATGGAAAGTAATGAAAACTATGATGTAATATATACAGACTTTAGCCAAAAAAGCGTTCAACAAGTGTGACCATGGAATCATAATACATAAACTGAAATATATGAGAATAACAGGAAAAGTAGGGAAATTGATATATAATTTCCTTAGTGAGCGGCGGCAAGTCGTTACAGTACAAAGAATATCTTCATCAGACTCAGAGGTCCTCAGCTCAGTACCATAAAGAACAGTATTAGCTCCACTACTCTTCATAATCATGCTAACTGATATAGATGAGGACGTTACCAGAGACAGCACAGTAACATCTTTTGCCGATGACACAAAGATCAGTGGAAAAATAAGAAACCCAGAAGATATAGGATCTCTACAAACCGACATGAACAGAATCTACAAGTGGACGGAAGACAACAATATGAAGTTTAACACTGAGAAATTTCAGCTGTTACGATACGGAAAAAGTGAGGACCAAAAATGCATGGAATATTATACCGAAAATGGACAGGAAATTCAGAGAAATTCTGAAGCAAAAGATTTAGAGGTTATAATGAATGATGGTGCGAAATTTGAAACACAAAATACGATAGCAGTAAACAGAGCAAAGAGAATAACTGGGAAGATACTGAGAACCTTTAAACGAAGGGATGGGAATATAATGATTCCTCTACTGAAAACACCGATCATACCCAAATTGGAATACTGCTCGGTCCTAACATCCCCATATAAAAAAGAAGATATTAGATAGCTGGGAGGGATTCAGAGAAGCTTCACAGCCAAGATCAATGGGTGTAAAGAACTAAATTACTGGGAAAGGTTACGCGAATTGAACCTACTGTATATTCAGTGAAAGGAGAAAAGAGAGATACACCATTATTTACACTTGGAAAATAATGGAGAAACTAGTCCCTAATCTTAATCTGAACCCTGTAACTCCCTAAACAACAGTGGAAAGTAGAAAAGGGAGACTGTGTCGTGTTCCCAAATTAAAGGCAAGCAGGGAACATCCTTAACCCTGAATAAAAATAGCTTTATTGTAAGAGGACCAAAACTGTTTAATCAGCTGCCCAAAGACCTAAGGAACACGAGTGGTGTTGCGGTGGACATCTTCAAAAAAAGATTAGACGTCTGGCTGAGAATAATCCCGATGAGTCGGGCGTACCTGGCTATGTGAGGTGGAGAGTACAAGAAATCAAATCACTACTTCACCAGGCCAACTCGAGAGGAGGGGCGACAAGCTTGACCTTCGTGAAATGAGGAATCATCGCACGGAACATTTGAAAGGTTGAAAGGTATATAAACCACGCCAATGATTTGCGTAAAATTTAAGAATCCAAACACAGCTAGATACAGAGTCCATAATTAATAACCTCACCTAACCAACCTAACTTCAGCCTTCTTTCATTTATATATATACAGTATATGTGTGTGTGTGTGTGTGTGTGTGTGTGTCACATGGTTCACAATCCTCTGTCGTGTATTGTTTTTTGTTTTTGAATAAGAAATTTAATCTTTTTTTTTTCGATAATGAATTGATTAAAATTGTATGAAATTAAGATATGTAAAATATAAATGTTTGAAATAATTTAAAAATACGAGTTGGCAACAAATGAAATGCACTGAAAGCCGAAGCATACAGGGACACGAGTCTTCGGGTGCGGTGTTTGAGGAAGATTGGTTTGGTGCAAAAAAATGTAGTTTTGTTATTTTAAAATCTAGTCTCTCCACGATCAAAATGTTAATTATAAATTTCCTCTCTCTTCCCCATCGTGTTCACTGTTTCAATTTAAATAAAAATCGGAAAATTGTGATAATCGTTGTAATTTCCCTCCTCCCTCGCTTTCTTAAAGGAAGATATCGGCCGCAAGCTCCATGTCAATTCAGAATCGGCCGCGGTTTCCGTTTGTAGAATACAGAAATTAGAGTAAATAATTATTAAGAGTGATAATAACGGAGAGTAAAGAGAAGTAAATCAGAAAACATGTAATTTTACTACATATTTTACAAATAAGTTCGTCCATGACCTCAAAAGTAACGCCATCATTGAGCGCTCATTGTTTTTCTTGTTTACTTTATGTGGCGATCACATATCACATTTTTTTCCTACGCTACTGCGTCATTCGAGAACAATGATTTCCGACTCAAAGCAGAAGCAGCGCCAGCACTGAGACCGCAGTTTCGGGGATGCATTTCGTCGTAAAGGCACTCATTTGATTAATTATTAATTAGTTTCCCTCGTAGCTTTCATAATTATAAGTTAGTTGATATTTATCATATGTGAATCGACTCCACTCATATTACCTTTTTTAGTAGTATAAATATAATATCGAACTGATCCAATTACTTTTCCACCCTTTATAAATGTTGTCAAAAACGTTTTCCCTAAACCTGGAATTCCTTACTGAGGCTTATTTTTATTCTAAATCGTACCCTTTCAAAAGTCCCGATAAATATCGAATTTACCGACATTCATCCGCCTCTTTATTCTATTTTTCCTGAAAGCGATTCGAAATTTACAACCGTCGTTTACAAAATTTTAACTGCCTTTTATTGGATCTCCCCCAAAATACTCTTCTCAATCCCATACCAATCATGGGTTCGAAATGAAGTAATTTCACACCCATGATTGATGAAGTGCATACTAATAGGCGCAGAGACCTTCAGACACCGTCCCACGAGGCCTGACTCCAAAATATCAAAGTTATCACCCCCCGAACTTGTATTAGGAGCAAGAGCGACTTCTAAAGTTGTTCTTTGATTGAATTTCCGAGCGGATCTGTGTCATTGTTATTCCCTCGAAATCAATAAGTTCTAAATAATAAAAATTGCATTTATATATACGGTATATATACAATTTTAACTTGAGGCAAATTCGAATCCTATTCAGTGATTTATTGTTGTTAATTAACGTTCTTTTAATTTTTTTTTTACATAAAAATTCAATTTCACCTCCAAATAATAAACGAAAAGTCAAATTCAAAGTTAAATCTGACATTTTAAATTTCAGTAATTGCATTATACAGGGTGTCCCAGAATTAACTATCTATTTCAATGAAATCGGACAAATTTTTTAAAAACACACTTTTATTTATGTTTATCATGTTTAATATGTGTTAAAAATGTATAAATTTCTAAATTTTTTTCATAATTTTATTTTCATAATTTTTTCATTATCTGGTCCAATGAAAGACCGTCTGAAGTCATAGAATGGCAAAGAGACTCTCCAAAAGTTAATGTGTGGCTTGGAATGCCATCATCAAGAAGCTGTGGTTCGAGAAACTGCTGAAGCATATCAAGGTAGACGGTACCTGTTACAGTTGCCTCCGCAAAGAAGAATGGGCCATAAATTTTGGATTTGGTCATTCCAAGCCACACGTTAACTTTTGGAGAGTCTCTTTGCCATTCTATGACCTCAGACGGTCTTTCATTGGACCAGATAATGAAAAAATTATGAAAATAAAATTATGAAAAAAATTTAGAAATTTATACATTTTTAACACATATTAAACATGATAAACATAAATAAAAGTGTGTTTTTAAAAAATTTGTCCGATTTCATTGAAATAGATAGTTAATTCTGGGACACCCTGTATTTAATAAAAAAAAGATTCTCAATCGATCCTAACTAAAGCCAAATTTTTTTTTTTTTTAAACAGTTCTAATTTCTACTTAAATTTTGAATTAATTAAAATGAGATTAAAAGTGATTCGATGTGTTTCTTTATACAGTTCAAACTTGGTTTATTTGAAAGTGATATTTGTTAGTTGGAAGTACTTATTCAGTGACTTATTTAGTGACTTCTGAGTGAGGATAAATACGAGGTAAATACAAGTGCATTGCATTTTCCAACTATCTTCGTGACGTTTCTATATTCTTCGGAGTTTTGGAGGTACAACTTCTCCTACGTTAAAAGGGACCATAATTGGATTCTACAGTATTCCAAAAGTTAACATATTGCACTAATTGCACCATCGAAACAGGTGAGCTTTGACATATACATACAGGGTGTCCGAGAATTATCTGTACAATTTATGGCTGTTATTAAAAGTCAACCATGAAGTGTAGAAATTCCAGTGTTGTCCCATTTTACAGAGAATCTCATTAAGTTTTTTCTGATACCACGTTTTGACAATTCTTTTAGAAATGTACGCGGGTGACAGACATTGATGATTTGAAAGCAAGAATCACAGCTGCTATTGAGCGAATTGATGTGGATATGCTGCAGCGTACATGGCAACATTTGGAGTATCGATTGGATATTTTGCGAATCACTAATGGTGCACATATCGAATGTTTGTAACAACGTTACTTTAATAAAAGAAACTTTTGAAAATACAGATTCTAAATAATCTTGTTTAAGAATTTTACGTGTGTTATCAAGAATTTTATTAAAAGATGAAATTGTACAGATAATGTTCGGACACACTGGAATTTCTAAAAAACTTGTCAAAACTTGGTATCAGAAAAAACTTAATGAGATTCTCTGTAAAATGGGACAACACTGGAATTTCTACACTTCATGATTGACTTTTAATAACAGCCAAAAATTGTACAGATAATTCTCGGACACCCTGTATATATATGCAATAAAATCACAGAACAACACGTGATCTTTTTAATAAGCAAACAACCACAGAGAAAAGGAAAAGGAAACACGAAATCCGAGCGCTTTCGTGATATATTCACATCTTCAGGAACAAGAAAGAAATAGGAAATTTCTTCCTTGTCCCTGAAGATGTGAATATATCACGAAAGCGCTCGGATTTCGTGTTTCCTTTTCCTTTTCCCTGTGGTTGTTTGATTATATATATATACTGTATATATATATATATATATACACTCGTATATATGAGAAACAGAGTGAGTGAGTGACTGTTATCAGATAATTTATATATGCCTGTATAATGCGAAAAACGTGATAAAAAAAATAGCATAAAAAAACTCCGCGTAAAATATATTCAAAGCTCAAAGCATACAAACATGCAGCCTCTTCACTGTCAAACAACACCAAAAGCCAAAAGTTGCCCCCAAACCCAGATGTATCACAGTCCTCATCCTTTCCCTCAAAGCTGTGTCACCAATCAACCATCTTAAATAAAATTTCTAAATAGTTCGTTACAATAACCATTTTTATGCAAATAAAATTATACACTTTGGAAATATTCGTTAATAATGAAAAACATTCAATATAATGACCATTGACCTCAATAATTTGATTTAAACGTGCTTTGAAATTTTGAACAATATGTGCTAGAATATCTTATGCAATTCCATTTACTGCAGCTGTAATTTCATGTAGAGCTGTAATAATCCTTGTATTATTACAGTAGACTTTGTCCTTTGAATAACCCCACACCACAAACAATAGTCGCAAGGATAATTAAAGTCGGTGAAGTATGGGGGACAATGCCAGCAGTAATCAAATCTCCCTGCGGAAAGGTTAGAAATTACTCTACAAAATGCTCGTTCAATAAATTTACCACATCACTGGATGCATTTTTTTATGCAGGAAGGAGGGGCCAAGGGCACTCCCGCAAAAACGCCCTCCTCCAGAGAGAAGAAGAAGGAGAGAGCCGAAATCATGGTTCTAAATTTTCGAGATGTCTGGACACTCTGAGTTTGAAAGATTAGAGGTCATAGCTAGGGGGAAAGATGGATTGAGGAAGGTTGTTCCAGAGTTCACCGGTTGATTAAATGAAAAATTGAGAATACCAATTAACCAGTGCTTTGGAGAAATGGACAGAAAAGGGATGAGAAGGTGTCGGAAGTCTGGTAATGTATGCTCTCCTTTCAGAGGAGGAAATTGTAGACACCAATCGATCAGGGAAGCACTCTAGGGTGGTGGGGACGTTAGGCAGGAAACAGGAAGTGCTGGAATTCCCGTTTCTTCTGTCACTGTCCTCCTTAGCTGACCTTTTTCCATGTCTCTTCTCCCTGTAAGCAGTCCAGCATGCTCTCAAACACATACTTCTCTCACTATTTTTCACTGCACAAACATGCATTTACACACGATATAATCTTTTCAAAATTTAAAAAAATGGCAGTGATTCCAAGAGCCTCGGAGTCGCTGGGACCATAAATCTCCCCACTTCTGGCTTCCCTACTGTCGATACCGGAAACGTAGACCCAGCAACGGGGCTGGTTCTACTACTGTCTATTCGAGATGTTCTGGGCCTCTGCCTGATTCACTTTTCATAAACTTCTGCAACATTCGTGGCCTTTCCTCAAATTTCAATCTGTTGAACACCACCTCTCTTCCTCTAAACCTCACCTTCTCTTCCTCACTTAAACTCAGGTGTCTGGGACGAATGCCAGCAACCCCTTTTCTGTACCCTCCTACTTTCTCTATACTCAATTTCACTCCAAAGGTGGATGTTACGTATGACCTATGACCTAATAACCTAGCTTATTCTCGTAATCCCGAACTTAAATCCTCCGAATTCTATACCCTTTGGCTAAGGCTTAAATGCCAATCTCAAACTAAATACATCTTTTTTTATTAGGAAGGAGGAGGTCAAGGGCGAGCATCCGCAAAAGTGACCCCTCCATAGAAGTAGGGAGCCGAAAACAAGGCCTCCAAGGCTCAAAGATGGCACATTCTTTTTATAAATTTTTAAAAGATTGTGCAGTGTGTAAGATGCATGTATGTGTAGTGAGGAATAGAGGGAGATGTATGTGTTTGAGAGCATGCTGGACTGGTCACAGGCTAACATGAGACACAGAAAAGGATCAACTAAAGGAAACAGTGACAAGAGAAACGGGAGTTCCAGGACCCCCAGTCTCCTGCCTAACGTCTCACACCGGAGTACTTCCCTGGTTGATTGGTGTCTATAATCTCCTCCAATAGAGGAGACGCTAATTACCTTTCTCCTAATTCTAATCACTATCCAAAATTCTTTAACTACCTCACTTCCAAAGTGGAATACATTCTATCCCACTCTCCAACTGCTGAAATCTCCATTTTAGGAGATTTCAATGTCCACCACCACCTTTGGCTTTCCTCCCATTTCACTAACATCCCTGGTAAACTAGCTTACAACTTTTCTGTTCTGAATGACCTAGAGCAGATTGTACAGGACCCTGCTCGTATCGCCAATCGCCTTGGAGATAGACCCAGCATTCTGGAATTATTTCTCATTCTTACTCTGTCAAACACTTTTCCAAGTCTGGCTCCTCCTACTACAATCTTACAGTATATCTGTTTCCTGTCCTAACGCTCCAATTCGGCCTTTGGATCCTCCCAATAGGAGACGCCTTCGGAACTTTGGAGCCTGACTGGGAGGCCCTCAGGCAGCACTTCTCTGATTTCTCATGGAGTGATTACTGTTTCCGTGGCCGGGGGAACCCCTCCGAGTGCGCTGAGCGCATCACGGAAGTGATTCTCTTGGGCATAGAAGCGTACATTCCATACTCTATTCCTACTATTCCTAAAAACTTAACTTTGCTTGTTCTAATGCTATCCGCAACGGAGAGGAGGCTTTCAGAAGGTACCGTCGCCATCCAACTCTTGACTCTCACTTAGTTTACTTTTCTGCCCGGAATCGTGCAAAATCTGTTCTTCGACTCGCCAAAAATTCCTTCATCAGACAAACATACGAAAACTTATCCAATTCTAATTTCTCTCGCTCTTTATGTCATGTAGCCGAAAACCTCTCCGACAACTTTACTTCGTCTTCTTTCCCTCCTCCTTTTCATTCCGACGGCTCAATTGCCATATCTTCTCCCGATAAAACTGAACTCTTCGATCAAACTTTCGCCTCCAATTCTACCCTAGACGATTCCGTTGCTGTTCTTCCATCTCCTCCTCCCTCAAACTTAATTATGTCTGAAATTAGAAACTCCTCCAAAGGTGTTCTTTCTGCCCTATCTGGTCTCAACTCTAGGAAGTCATATGGTTTTGATGGTGTCCCTCCTGTTGTTCCCAAGAACTGTGTTTCTTTGCTGACATCCTGCCTGGCGCAAACTCTTTCTTCTTTGTCTTTCATCGGGTAATTTTCTTTCCTTCTGAAAGTTCGCTTTCATTCATCCTGTCCCAAAGAAGGTTGACCGCTCTCAACCCTCCAACTATCGTCCAATTCCTTTGATTTCTTGTCTTTCTGGAGTTTTTTAATCTATCCTTGACAGGAAGATTCTTAAAAACTTCTCTTCTCAAAATCTTCTTTCAGATCGTCAGTATGGATTCCGCAAGGGACGTTCTACTGGCGATCTTCTTGCATATCTCTCTGACTCTTGGTCATCCTCCTTTTGGGCTTTCGATGAAACCCTTGCTATTGCGCTAGATATATCAGAATATTTTTACTGAGTCTGGCACAAATCCTTAATTTCCGAAGTGCCCTCCTTCAGTTTCTACTGTCTGTGCCTTTATCTTTGATTTCCTTTCTAGCAAATCTATAGCTGTTGTTATAGATGTCCACTGTTCTTCTCCTAAAAGACCTAAAGGAATTAATAGTGGTGTTGCTCAGGGTTCTGTCCTGTCACCCACTCTTTTCCTTTTATTTAACAATGGTTTATTAAATCGCACTTCTTGTCCTATCCACCCCTTTGCCGATTATTCCACTCTTCACTTCTCCATCCGCTTCACAAAGTGCCCATCTCACAGTCTTCCATGCTTCACGTAGGACGGCTATGATGCACCTGACCTGTTGGGGCAGAGAAGACTTGTTGTTTTCAGTGCCTCAAAAACTCACTTCCTTCATCTTTCTACGCGTCACAATCTTCCACACGACTATCCCATAACATTCAACAATACACATCTCCATCCTTCCTCTTCTCTTAACATTCTAGGTGTTTCCTTTTCTCGTGAACTTTCCTGGAAAGATCACATATATTCTCCTTCCAAAACAGCTTCTATGAGGTTAGATTTGCTGTATCGCCTCCGTGATTTCTCCACCCCGACTCAGTTGCTGTATCTGTACGGAGGGCTTGTCCACATCTATATTTGAGTATGCTTCTCATGTGTGGGATGGCTCAACCCACACATCTCTACTTGACTGGGTGGAATCAAAGGCTTTTCGTCTCATCAATTCCCTGCCTTTTTCTGACTGTCTTCAAACTCCCTCTTCGCCGCAATGCTGCCTCACTGTCTCTTTACTATCACTATAATAACGGACTCTGCTCTTCTGAACTCTCTAACTGCATGCCTCTTCCTTTAAGGAGCGCACGCAGTACTGGACTTTCGACACATTCATTCTCATTCCGTTTGTATCCAACTCTCGAACACAAGGGTTAATCGGTATTTTCAATTTTTCATCTATCCAATTTGTCAAATCTGGAACAATCTTCCTCAGCCCATCTTTCCCTCAGTCTATGACCTCCAATCTTTCAAACGCAGAGTGTTAGCATTTCGAAAACCTCGGACCTTGATTTGGGCTCTCTTCTTCCTCTGTGGGGGTTAGGCGTTTTAGCGGGCATTCGTCCTTGGCCCCTCCTTCCTGCATAAAAAAATTAAAAATATCTGATAAGCGGTGACTAAAACCTGTTTTATTTCTCTTTGTGGACGTAAAGCTATATTTTTTAAAGTTTGTTGATGACACCTTACTTTTGAATTTGCGTCCTTTATGTTATGACGATAACTCACAGAAATATGTAGAAAGTGATGAGGGAGAATATTTTTCGTGGATGAAGTACTGAAACGCGTAGACAAATATTGCATTTTTCTGTTAAAAAAAAACCAGAAAAGTGTACACAAAATTTTAAAATTTTCCCCTTTCGAAAATAAGAAATTAAAATGTTAATGATATAAAATCTAATCACATAACATTTATATATTCATATTTTCCTTAAGTTCTTAAGTGCATTATTGTTCAGTCCAAGTAAACCATAATTTTCAATGAAATTCTTACTTTATGAAATTTTAATTGTGATGCCGTTAATTTCCATTGATCTTGCATTCCTCAACTATATATATATATATATATATATATATATATATATATATATATATATATATATATATATATATATGTGTGTGTGTGTGTGTAGAGAGAGAGAGATCATCAATACATTCCTGTGTGTTAGGTTGAGTTAGTTTAAGTTATGCCATTTTAAGTTACGCTAAGTTAGATTAAGTTAGATTAAGTTAGATGTCAATGTTTATGTTTTTGACGTGCCCATGATTTTGGCGTGTCAACAATATTTAACCCCCTATGGACGACCGGGTTAAACTGGTATTGCTTCAAATACACGCATTCATAACTTAGCCCTACAAATAATTCCGGCGTTAAAGGGTTAAATCGTGTTTAAGGCTTCCTGCACACCATTTTTGCACGCTGATTGTTCTTAAAAACTCGCGACCTTAGAATATATACCGGGTGATTACAAATGATATTCCCGATTTTAAACATTAATTATGAAAAAAACTAACTAAGCTACAACGAAAAGCAAGATATACAAATAAAGAATATTTCAGGGAATTTTTATTTGTAATATTGAACACGTCAGAGATAGCCCTAAAGTTAATGTGTTTTGTGGTCTTACCGCTAGGAAAGTGTACGGTCCATTCTTCTTTGCTGAACAAACAATTAACGGTATCATTTACCGCGATATGCTACAGCTGTGGCTGATGCCCCAGCTGCTAGAGGACAAAGCTGATGTGTGGTTTCAGCAGGATAGCGCCACCCCATTTTCACAATGAGGTTACAACATTCCTGAATGAGCAATTGCCTGATCGTTGGATCGGGCGTGGAGGGCCCTTTCCTTGGTCGGCTCGTTCGCCCGATCTAAAACCCCTTCATTTCTCCCTCTGGGTCTATGTAAAAAATGAAGTTTTTGTTCCACCAATGGCAACAACTTTGGAACATCTGAAGGAAAGGATACGTGAAGCTGTTAGAAAAGTTCAGTATGATATACTACAAAATGTATGGAGGGAAACAGAATACACTTTCATGTCTGCAGAGCCACAAAAGGAGCTCATATTGAACTTCAATAGCTTATAAATAAAACTTTAAGAGTTCTTCTTTATTTGTATATATTGCTTTTCGTTGTAGCTTTATTAGTTTTTTCATAATAAATGTTTAAAATCGGGAAGATCATTTGTAATCATCCGGTATAAATGTTAAAGTTAAGTTTTCACCTTCCTTTCGTTTAAGTTGTAACTACTTGTGTTTTGGGCATTGATTTGTTTATTTATATATATATATATATATATATAATATATATATATATATTATATATATATATTATATATATACACGGCTTTTTGTGCCGGAACGGCGTTCCGGAACCTTTTTTATGAGATGTGTTTAGTTCAAATAGTATTACTTATACTATTTTTATTAATTTCGCCATTCTATAATATATATGTTCCGGTACCTTTTTCTACAAAAAAAGCCCTGTGTATATATATATATATATATATATATATATATATATATATATATATATATATATCAACAAGTTGTATACCTGAAAAGACTCATGCAAGAAGCCGGAGCAGACTTTGCATGCATCACGGAAACTCATCTAAAGGACTGCCAGGCGAACTGTGAAAATTGTGAGTCCTGTATTGTGAGTCCTGTATTGACAAAAAAGAAATACAAATTGACAACTATAACATCCTCCGAGCCAACAGAACAGTGAGACGTAAAGGAGGATGTGCTATTTACACACGCGAAAGGCACATAGCAGAAATGGCTATAAGTACCTCAAACAGCTACGTAGAATGTGTAGCAGCAAAAATTGAAAAATTAAATATGGTATTAATTGTAATGTACAGACCCCCCCAAACACGCCAACCTCAAAATTTTCAGATTCATTACAGAGGTAAGAAACTTGGTAAAAGATTTACACACTCCAACCCCAAATATTTTTCTCTGTGGTGATTTTAATTTCCCATTCTTGAAATATAAAAGGATAGGAAAAATATATGTATACACCAGGACAAGGGGGGCACACGAGAAGACCAGGAGCAGGTAAAAATGTACTAGCTCTAGCTGATGAATTTATGTTAACGCAAAAAATAAGAGAAAACACAAGAAAAAACAACTGCATAGATTTGGTATTCACAAACAACAGTAATTTAATTGATAATGTAGAAATATCCCCAACTATGATATCGGACCACAACATCATTGAAATAACAACTAATATAAAGGCAACAGGAAAGGAAAGAACACGCAAAACAGAAAGAAGCAAATTCGAAATTTTTAATTTTCACTCCAAAGCTATAAACTGGGAAGATGTGACATCCAGCATGGAAGTAATAGATTGGAAAACCATTTTCGAGGCCAAGACAACGGAGGAGATGCTAATGACGTTAGAGAAGACGTTAGAAATTGTGGAAAAACATGTCCCAAAGCCGGGGCCAAAGATACAACAAAGAGGAAAGAGAAGCAGGTTCGAAAGACAAAAGAGGGCATTGTTTCGAAAGAGAAAAAAAGTGAATGCAAAATTAAGTAATTGTAAAGATAACAACATCAGAAAAATATTAAATGATAAACTACAAAGTATCGATGTCGTCATACAGGAACTAATCGAGAAGCATACAGAAAAAGAAGAAGATGACGCTATAGAAGCGATAAAGGCTAACTCAAAGTACTTCTATAACTTAGCAAAAAGAAAGTCGAAAAACCATGCGACTATCGGACCTTTAAAAAATGAGAACAGTGAATTGTCTGATGATCTAACAGAAGTGTCTGAAATATTAAGAGCTCATTACGAATCATCTTTCAGTATCTCAAAAACTGATAAATTGATATGCGATTAGAAACGCGTTCTTTGAAGAAGAACGACAAAGGGAAAGTATAACGGATTTCGACTTTACGACGGATGATATTACACAAGCCAAAGGGAAACTAAAAACACACTCAGCGGCAGGACCGGATAAATGGAATGCCACACTGATCAAAAACTGCAAGAATGCAGTCGCTGAGCCCGTACTGGATATGAAGACGATCACTAGACACGGGAGAAATACCGGGCATCCTGAAGAGCGCGAACATAGTCCCAATATATAAAGGAGGAGATCGATCCGAGGCCAAAAACTATAGGCCAGTATCGCTTACATCGCATCCCACTAAAATATTTGAAAGAATAGTTAGACGGAAAATCTATGACGTTTTGGAAACTCAGAAAAAATTCAATGATAACCAACACGGGTTTCGGTCAGACAGATCATGCCTATCACAACTAATGGAACACTACAACAACATTATTGATTCACTTGAAAGTAATGAAAACTATAATGTACTATACACAGACTTTGCTAAAGCGTTCGACCAGTGTGACCACGGAATCATAATACATAAACTGAAATATATGAGAATAACAGGAAAAGTAGGGAAATGGATATATAATTTCCATAGTGAGCGGCGGCAAGTCGTTACAGTACAAGGAGTATCTTCATCAGAATCAGAGATCCTCAGCTCGGTACCACAAGGAACAGTATTAGCTCCACTACTGTTCATAATCATGCTAACTGACATAGATGAGGACGTTACCAGAGACAGCACAGTAACATCCTTTGCGGATGACACAAAGATCAGTAGAAAAATAAGAAACCCAGAAGACATAGGATCCCTACAAACCGATATAAACAGAATCTACAAGTGGACGGAAGACAACACTATGAAGTTTAACACCAAGAAATTTCAGCTATTACGGTACGAAAAAAGAGAAGACCTAAAATCCATGGAATATTATACCCCAAATGGACAGGAAATTCAGAGACATTCTGAAGCAAAAGATTTAGGGGTTGTAATGACAGATGATGCGAAATTTGAAACACAAAATAAGATAGCAGTAAACAGAGCAAAGAGAATAACGGGTCAGATATTGAGAACCTTTAAACGAAGGGATAGGAATGTAATGATTCCTCTACTAAAAACCTTGATAATGCCCAAATTGGAATACTGCTCGGTCCTAACATCCCCATATAAAAAAGAAGACATTAGACAGCTGGAAGGGATCCAAAGAAGCTTCACAGCCAAGATCAATGGGTGCAAAGAACTAAATTACTGGGAAAGGTTACGAGAACTAGACCGATATTCACTGGAAAGGAGAAGAGAGAGATACACCATTATTTACACTTGGAAAATAATGGAGAAACTAGTCCCTAATCTTACTCAGAATCCTATAACTCCCCAAACAACGGTGGAAAGTAGAAGCGGTAGACTGTGTCGTATTCCCAAATTGAAGGCGAGACAGGGAACATCCTTAACCATGAAAGAAAATAGTTTTGTATTGAGAGGACCAAAACTGTTTAATCAGTTGCCCAAAGACCTAAGAAACACGAAAGGAGTTGCAGTGGAAATCTTCAAAAGAAGACTAGACGCCTGGCTCAGAACAATCCCCGATGAGCCGGGCGTACCTGGCTATGTGAGGTGGAGAGCGCAAGAATCCAACTCACTACTTCACCAGGCCAACTCGAGAGGAGGGGCGACAAGCTTGACCTTTGCGAAATGAGAAATCATCGCGCGAAACCTTTGTAAGGTTGTAAGGTAAGGTATATATCTTAAACATTGCCAAGGATACTGCGATAACTACGAACACTGTATCAATAAGAAAGAATTGCATATCGATGGATTCAACTTACTAAGAGCGGATAGAACAGCCAGACGTAAAGATGGCTGTGCTATTTATATACATGAGAGTCATATGACAGAGACGGTCATAAGTGAATCCAACAGCTTCGTGGAAACCCTTGCACTGAAAATAGAGAAACTAAACGTGGTACTGATAGTGAACTATCGGCCTCCAAACTCTCCAACTAAAAAATTTTCGGATGCCATTCATGATATCAGACCCCTCATAAGGTCCGTAAACTTTTCATCCCCTAATATAATACTATGCGGCAATTTTAATTTTCCATTTATAAAATACAAAAAGAGGGGTAGAAATATATTTATACTGTTATACAGTAAGATAAAGGGGGGCACAAGAAAGAACCAGGAGCAAGCAAAAATGTTGATGGTTCTCACAAACGAGTTTATGCTGACACAGGAGATAACAGAAAATACCAGAAAAAAAATAACTGCCTAGATCTGGTATTCACGAATAACACGAACTTGATTGCTGATATAAAAATAACCCCAACTTTTATCTCAGACCACAATATATTCGAGATATCAACAAATTTGGCGATAACATTAAAAGACAATACACATACGGAAGGAATAAGCAAATCTGGGACTTTTAACTCAAACTCCAAGCCCATAAATTGGAAAGAAATCAGATCACACATGACCCAAATAGAGTGGAGAACAATTTTAGAGAATAAAACAACTGAGGAAATGCTAACAACCTTGGAAGAAAAGACGCTGAGAATTTTAAAAAAATATGCTCCGAAAGCACAACCAAAAGGAAAGAGGATCTGGCTAGAGAGGCAAAAGAGAAGAATATTCCGCAAAAGAGAGTAGCGGCGAAGTTATCTAATTGCGGAGACAACATTGCGAGGAAAGTAATACAAGAAAAACTGGAGAATATCGATAGGGAAATAAAAACCCTGATCAAGGGCCATTCAGAGAGGGAAGAGGGAAAGGCGGTAGAAGCAATAAAGGAAAATCCAAAATACTTCTATAGCTATGCGAAAAGGAAAACAAAAACGCTCGTCACTCTCGGGCCCTTAAGAAAAGGAAATAATGAACTAACGATGATCTAAAAGAAATATCTGAAACATTGAGAGCCCAGTATGAATCGATCTTCAGTACCCCAAAAAGTGACAAAGCCATACCTGACACAGACGTATTCCTCGACGAGAAATTGCAAGGAAAATGTATAACAGACTTTGATTTTACCTCAGAAGATGTAGCGAGAGCTATAGGACAAATGAAATCGCATTCAGCTGCAGGTCCGGACAAATGGAACACACTATTGATTAAAAACTGCAAAAATTATACTGGATATGAAGTATCCCTTATACTGGATCTGGAGAAGCTCCCTAGACACTGGGAAAATACAGAGCATCTTGAAAAAAGCGAACATTGTCCCTATATATAAAGGAGGGGATAGATCTCAAGCAAAGAACTATATACCAGTGTCATTGACGTCCCACCTCACCAAAATATTTGAAAGAATAGTCAGAGAGAAAAGCTATGACTTCTTGGAGACACTAGAAAGATTCAACGAAAATCAGCACGGATTCCGATCAGGAAGATCATGCCTATCACAACTTATAGAGCACTATAACAATATCCTAGATACACTTGAAGGCAATGAAAACTACGATATCATATACACGGATTTTGCTAAAGCTTTCGACAAATGCGATCATGGTATAATAGCACATAAAATGAAACATATGGGAATAACAAGCAAAGTGGGAAAATGGATCTACAACCTCCTCAGAGAACGTCTACAGGTCGTAAAATTCAAGATATATCATCATTAGAATCAGAAGTAAGCAGCTCAGTGCTACAAGGTACAGTACTGGCCTCACTCCTGTTCATTATCATGCTAACAGACATAGACAGTGAAGTAAACAGCTACAGTATAGTAACATCCTTTGGGGACGATACAAAGATCAGCAGGAAAATCAGCGATGCAAATGAAGTGGAGGCCTTGCAGAGGGGCATGAACAAACTGTACAAATGGTCAGAAGTCAACAACATGACATTTATTAGCGAGAAATTTCAGCTCTTGAGATATGGTAGAAATGAGGAACTTAAACAGACTGCGTATTATGCTCCAGATAGACAGATAGAAGCACGAAAGCGGTCGACTTGGGGGTAATAATGTCCGATGATGCCCAATTCGAGACACAAAATCAGATAGCGATAAACAAAACTAAAAGAGTCGCGGGACAGGTACTAAGAACGTTCAAAAGGAGGGACAGGACAGTAATGCTTCTCCTGTTGAGAACACTGTTCATACCAAAACTTGAAGAATTAAAAAAGTAGAAGAAACTCAGAGACATTTTACAGCCAAGATTGGTGGCTGCAAAGAACTCAACTACTGGGAAAGACTACGTAAACTAAATCTGTACGCACTGGAAAGAAGAAGAGAGAGGTACACCATAATCTACATATGGAAAATGATCGAAAAACTGGTACCAAATATCAAACTAAACTCAATTACCATCCAAACAACGCTGGAAAATAGGAAAGGCAGAATGTATAGTGTTCCCAAATTAAGGGCCCGACAAGGGACCGCCTCAACACTGAAGGAAAATAGCTTGGTTGTCAGGGAGCCAAGACTTTTAAACCAGCTTCCAAAGGACCTCAGAAACGTTACAGGGGTCAAAGTTGAAGTCTTCAAGAGAATACTAGATGCCTGGCTCAGGAAGGTACCAGATGAGCCGGGTGTACCTGGCTCTGTGCCGTGGAGAGCGCAAGAGAGCAACTAACTCCTCCACCAAGTCAGGCCTAGAGGCGGGGCCACCAGCTTCACCGTGTGAAGAGAGACCAACACACGGAACTTAAACGAGGTTAACGAGGTGTGTGTGTGTATATACACGGTGAACCAAAAGTAGGTGGACAGTAGGTTGAATACGGTTTGTGTTATATTATATTATAACTATGGTGTTCATTATAACTATGGTGTTTGTGTTATATTATATTAAATATTATAACTAAATTTATTTAAATTTTATTTTGTATTATAGTATACAAAAAAATTAAATATGTATTCTCAAAATAAACGTTATCATTTACTGTCCACCTACATTTGGTTCACCCTATATATATATATATATATATATATATATATATATATATATATATATATATATATATATATATATACACCACACACACATTAGTGATGTACTGATTAATTGGCATCGGCAGAATCGGCCATTTTTTGGTATCGACATCTACCTCAGCATCGGCTAAATCTAGCCGATTCTCTCATCGATTCTTTGAAATTTTAAAATTTTCATTATAACACAAAATCTATAGCCTATTTATAGAGAAGTCAACATACAAATAACACTATGTATGGTCATTTATACTCATTTGAAAGTGTAATTATATAGAAGTATTTTGCATTCACAAAAATGGCAAAGCTTAGTAAGTTAAGCTGACCATAAATTTACATTTCCTCTGACTACCTAATCTCTAAATATTATAAACTATTGTAATATTCTATTCTGTATTAATAATAATTCGATATTAAGTTGTACTTTATAATTTTTATATTAAACCATCTTATTTTGTTGATTTATTTTAAGTATTTTAACAATTTTATAAACCCAAATTGTATATCCATTTTTTTTTTTCAAATTGGCCACCAGGCACTTGAAATTTTAATGAAAAATTTTGTTGTTGTTTATATTGAAGAAGAAAGAAAATACCTTTAACATAAAGAAAAACAATTACTTTAAATTTGGTACTCAATTTATGAAACTAAAATGAAATTATTTTGTATTTTACCGAGTCTAACATCATTTTAGGCACGGTTCATGAGTAACAAATTCTGCTGCTCTATAGTGTGGAATGTGGAGTGAGCTAAGGACACGCATTTAAACAAATTTGAAATGTAAAAATGTGAAAGTTGAAAATTTCCACATTAGATTAGTAAAATTTATTATGGGAATTGAGTTTTAAAATATAGGCAAAGAATCGGCATCAGTATCGGCATCGGCTAAATTTTGGAATCGGTATATCACTATATATATATATATATATATATATTAAAGAACTGAGAAAGCTAGCTTTGGGGCTTTGTTTTTATAAGTGAGTGTAACTTGACCTAAATTTCTTCAGTTACCCGTCCGGCATAAAACGTCACGTTCTTACATCTGCTTCTATGTACACCCGTTCTACAGATGTAACAAGAGATCCCTGGTAATATATATATACTCAGAAATGTTGCATGGCTGTTGGTATTGTAAAACAGCCTTAAACATTTTTTAGAACGTCTGGATATTTGCTGATGTTGTATCCGAATCGTCTTCTCGTTTTCCTGCGGTTGTTTACATGATGTGGATATTCATGTTTACTTTGAGAATTTCCTCTCCATTTATCATTTACTGCTTGCTTTTTTATCCGCATTAAATACATATTTGATTAATTACGGGAAGGGACCCCGCTTCGATTGGAAGGTAAACAGAAAATGATTCGACGAATACCTAAGAGATATATATTATTTGGAGAATTATTAATGAGTATCTTTTGGAGAAAAATTAAGTAAAGAAAATTTCATCCCCAAATAAATCGCTTTGAAATTATTCATTTATATCTGAAGTATATCCGAAATACAGTATAAGCCTTCGGTGAATATTAATACCATTATCTTTTAATAATGGTTGGAAGGAGTTTTATGCATTGAAACTATCGCTTAACAAAATACCTTTCAAACGTACAACAACGCAATTTCGTTCACATAAGCACGCACACGCACTCATATATACGCGCACACACACCTAAACAATTAAAGCTTTATTAGGTTTTAGTAGAATTAAGAGGAAAGGAAATGGTTTAAGGTAAATGGCTTTCCATTCGAGAAAGGAGTTCGTAATTGGCCTTTTCTGCTGCCTGGCACCGGAACCCCGTTGGGAAAAGTACCTTCCAGAGATCCTTGAAGGAAAGATTCACTACAATTTCCTCTTTTACAAAGTCAATCAAAAGGTAGAGGAAAATACCAAAACGGTATTCTTCCCGGTTATAGTAATTAGGAAGTTTTAATAGTTGAACAAAGTTATAATTGATAGCGCAATCTAACCTGATACTCAGAGAGGAAAAATAGCCAAAGTCGTTATACTGAAAATTCAAAGAGAAAAGTTCCTCTATTCTTCATGTTTGAATAAATGCTGGTAATTAATGCCGAATATTAATTTCAAAATTAAATTAAACCTTTTTTCAAACAAAGAATCATTTTTTTGAGGAGAAAGTGTCGGGATAGATTTTCAAGAAATAACGGAAAGCGTTGGGACATATTAAACGTTTGACTAACTTTAGTTTACTGGCAATTACACCATTATAAATAACTAAAGTCTTAATTAAAAAGTTGTTACCTATTAATTTATACGTATAAATTGGGATATGAAAGACTCTCCACTTTGTAAATCTTTTTAGTGACACACACTCTAATTACAAAATAAAAACGATTTGATCCAAATAAGTTATAAAAACTTGGTAAAATTAAAAGTAAATAGCGTGTGTATATATATATATATATATATAGAGAGAGAGAGAGAGAGAGAGAGAGAGAGAGAGGGTTGACAAAAGTAAATAAACGCCTTTGGTTTTTCCGTAGTTTTGATTTGATAATAAAAGTCAATAAATAATAACAAACATATTGAATAAGTATATTTAATAATCGTGTTGCTTTCCCATTTGTATTATGTAAACTGATACATTCCGTCATTTTGTTGATGAGTTTTGCCATTCGTTCTTCAGGACAATCAGTGTGGTGTCTATTCACTTTTGTCAACCCGCAGAAGTATAACGGAAGTTACGGGCTACCAAAGACCCGAGGATCCACTCTAGGGTAGCCAAAGAAGGAAATAAAGTATGAAAGACGAGTGAACAGTAAGAAAATTTCGAGTATAGCTCTCACACGATGCAAACCCCGAATCAGAAACAAACGTTTTCGCACGATGCCCGCAAATTACCTGGTGTGCCCAAACACAGATGAAAATTTGAAGGGGTAAGAAGTAGAAGAAGACAAAAAATCGAGTAAATTATTTTTTTTAATTAATAAAGTAGAAGCATCGTTTCATGAGGGGCATCATCATTTCATCGAAGAGTCATTTCCTCGTTTCTCCGCATTTGCTCTCTCCTTCCTCACCCTATGGATCAGAACTCGATTTGTAAAAAATATCTATCTAATCTACTTTTAAACATATTAACCGATATGCTACCTACACCCTGCGCCGGAAGGCTATTCCATATATTTACGCTATTATAAGAAAAGACGCTTCGCGCTATTAAATCTTCTGCTCTGAAGTTTAAATCCATTATTCCTGGTTACGTTCTCACTATCTAGATTAAAAAGGTGCTTCAAATTTACACTATCAAATATAATTAATATCTTAAGAATTTCAATAAGTTGGCCTCTCCGCCTTCTTCGTGTTTTTAGTGAATATACTGTACAGGGTTATTGAAAAGGATTCATCCGATTTCAACTGAGAATACTTCCGTACCTATCAACCGTGCATCAACTGGGCATACACCACATGAAAGAGGAAATCTCCGAGTTTTACAAAATCACCGCGAGAGGGCTCCAAAGTCACACCGTGGCCTAGCCTAGCAACAAACAGTCAGTGAAAATGGCGTCCGCACAGCAGAAGGCGTTTTGTGTGTTGCAGTTTTCGAGCTGTAAATCGGTAGGTCGCCGGATCTTACACCGTGCGACTTCTTCCTTTGGGGGTACGTTAAGGATACTGTGTACGTGCCACCGTTGCCCACATCTTTGGATGAGCTCCGAACTCGCATTGTTACTGCCGTAGAGTCAGTGACAACGGACATGCTGGAGCGAGTATGGGAGGAATTCGACTATCGTGTCGACGTTGCTCGTGTAACTAGGGGAAGTCACATAGAGCATTTATGAGGTAAGAGACAAAATTTAGACAGTTTTTCTTTTGGTTGATGTATCACAAATCACTCTGTATTTGTAACATTAAAAAATATTCTCATTTGAAATCAGGTGAATCATTTTAAATAGCCCTGTATATCAAGTTCTGCTTATCTTTCCTCGTGGCTTTTATTACGAAGGTTATAATAATAATAATAATATTATTATTATTATTATTATTACTGTTATTATTATTATTATTATTATTATTATTATTATTATTATTATTATTAGAATCTTGAGGTAGGTTACATCCCAGTGATCATTGAGTCCTTTGATTATACAGCTTTGGGTTTTGGAGGCTTTGGAGTTCAAATACCATGAAATTATATCTGTCTGCAGTCCGTGCCAGTCAGTGCCAGTGCCATAAAAAACATATTTCAGTTATTGATTATGAGACTGATATTTGACTACTTTTATTGTCATTAATATTATTAATGACAATATTTTACTGGCGTAAATTTTCAAAGCAATTATTTTTGTATTAAATGAAAACCTGGATACGATTGCTAATTAGGAGTCTAATGCCTAACGACTGTTCTTCATACAAAACCAATCTAACTTTTGATTTAATTTTCATTAAACACCAAACGATAAATTAGAAGAGTAAAACCCCCTTTTATCGCGTTAAGTAGAAATTTATTTCTTCGTAAATGACTTATTTGGGAAAGTTTTCTTTTTAACCGAGTAACTGAAAGAAATAGGAGGCAGGCGAGTTCTCCTAAGCTTGTTTTTGTTAGGAAATAAATCTATTGAGTTTCTCTTTCTAGCGAACAAATTGTAGTTTGAGTTATTCGAAACCTTTCTGAATGTATTCCGCATTGCAGTAAAAGCGGCAAATTTATCTGGGGTCGATAAACGAAGCAACGTTTTCTCCTTTCTTAACTTTTTTTCTTATTTCCAAATCCTTCGATAATGACGTACTTTCTTTCTGTTTTTGGATCTGTGAAAATGATGTATTCCAATTTAGGTTTCAATCTTTTTTTTTTTTTTTACGTTTCCTTTCTTCGATTCTATTTCAACATATTTATTTTAATATCGAAATACATATACAGGGTGTCCCGTAAGTCTGGACCCATAGGGAAAAATAATAAAATTACAAAATAGTCCAAAAATTTATTACATAATCTGTTCAAAGTGTCCGCCGTTGTGTCGCACACATAGTTGAAGACGTAATCTCCACTGCGACAGCACTTTCTGAATCACAGTCGCAGAAATTTCTTGACACGCCTCCACAATGCGTGCTTTAAGTGGAAAATGTTCTGAAGTTTGACCTCGTACACTTTGGCTTTCAAGTGGCCCCACAAATAAAACTCCAGCGGAGTAAGATCATAATAAAAAAATAATAAAAATAATAAAAATAATAAAAAAATATATTATAAATAAATTTTTGGACTATTTTGTAATTTTATTATTTTTCCCTATGGGTCCAGACTTACGGGACACCCTGTACAGTAGCTTCATTTCATTTGGGCATATCGTGTAAAAAACCGTTCTCATAATTATTTAAGCTCTCTAAACAATTAACACAACTTTTTAATTAATTTGTTAAGTACAGTATACATACATACATATATATATATATATATATATATATCAGGGATGTTCAACCTTTTTTCATGAAGGACCACATTTCAATTAATGACCCACACCGAATGCCAGTGTGAAAATTTTAGATAAAATTTTATTTTAAAATTAAATTTTATTGTAATAAAATATGACATTAGATAATGAATTTTTAGAATCCGCTAGCCAGTATCCGCCAGCCGGGCCTGATACAAAACTGTGACGGGCCGGATTCTGTCCCGCGAGCCGTGTGTTGACCAAGCCTCGTGTGTGTGTGTGTGTTTGTATATATATATTATATATGTATATATGTGTATACAAAATGCATGGAAATAGCGGATAGAGTGGGAAAATGGATCTATAACTTTCTCAGAGAACGTCAAAAAGTTTTAAAAATCCAACACTCAAAATAAAACCTAAGTTTAAAATTTATAACTTCCTTTAGAGGGTGCATTCTAGGGGAATTTTTTTTTGGGGGGGGGGGGGGAGGTGGAGTTATCAAAGTTTCTTGTCAGGTGGTATAATAACTTCTTTTAATGATACGTAACTTCTCTAGATGGAAGAAATGGTCTCCAAAACTTCTTTTCTCGGTGATTTGAGACAATAGAATATAATATATCCATGTATAGAAGGTTCCGGAACGTCTTTGTTTTCTGTGAAAGTGTATCATCATCAGAATTGGAAGTATGCGACTCAGTTCCACAAGGAACGGTATTAGCTCCACTCCTATTCATTATCATGATAACAGATATAGACATTCAAGTAACCAACAGCAGTATAGTAACGTCTTTTGGTAATGATACAAAAATCAGCAGGAAAACTAGAAATGCAGATGAGTGGAAGCCTTACAGACGGACACAAACAGAATATACAGATGGTCAGAAGACAATAACATGGAATTTATACACCGACACTTTTCAGCTCTTGAGATATGGAAGAAGTGAGAAATTAAAACAAACAGCATATTATGCCCCAGATAGACAGGAAATTTAGAGACGTAAGAAAGCAAAAGATTCAGGAGTTATAATGACCGATGATGCGAAGTTTGAGACACAAAATAAGGTAGCAATAAACAAAGCAACAAGATTTATGGGGCAGTTACTGAGAATCTTTAAAGAAAGGGACAAGAAAGTAATGATTCCCCTGCTGAAAACACTGATATACCAAAACTTGAATACTGCTGTCTTGACGTCCCCATACAAAAAAAAATAAAAATTAATAAGCTAGAAGAAATTTACAGAAATTTCACAGCCAAGATCGATGCTTACAAAGAATTCAATTATTGGGAAAGACTACATACTGTACATCGAAAGGGTTCATCGAAATCTCGAAAGTAGGATGACCAAGAGACAGAGAAATATGCAGGAATATCGCCAGTAGAGCGTCCCTTCCGGAACCCATACTGACGATCTAAAAGAAGATTGTGAGAAGAGAGATGTTTCAGAATCTTCCTATTAAGAATATATTCAAAAACTTTGGAAAGGCAAGAAATCAAAGGAATTGGACGATAGTTGGATAGTTGAGAGCGGTTACCCTTCTTTGGGACACGCTGATTGAAAGCAAACTTCCAGCAGGAAAGAAAGGTACTAGATGAAAGACAAAAATGAAAGAGTTTGCCTAGGCAGGGTATTAGCACAGAAGCACAGTTCTTAAGAACAACAGGAGGTACAGCATCAGGACCGTACGCCTTTCTAGAGTTAAACCCAGATCGGGCAGAAGAAACATTTTTGGAGGAGATTCTAATTTCTGATATAATTAAGTTAGAAGGAGGAGGAAATGGAGGAACAGCACTGGAGTCGTCCAGGGTTGAATTGGAGACGAAATTTGAGCGAAGAATTCATCTTTCTAAGGAAAACTGACGGCGACTAAGCCATCGGAATGGAAAAGAGGAGAGAAAGAAGAGGAAGTAAAGTTGTTGGAGAGGTTCTTGGCTAGATGCCCGAAAGAGGAAGAATTAGAATTGGATAGATTTTCACATTTTTGTCTGATGAAGGAAGTTTTGGTGAGTTGAAGAACAGATTTTGCACGATTCCGGGCAGAATTATAAACTAAGTAAGAGACAGGAGTTGGATACCTTCTGAAACAGCGACGGTACCTGCTGAAAGTCTCCTCTGTGTTGTGGATAGCATTAAAACAAGCAAAGTTAACCCTAGGTTTTTTTACATTAGCAGTAGGAAGAGAATATGGAATGTACGCCTCCACGCCCGACAGAATCTCCTCCGTGATGCGTTCTCGAATGGGCAGTAGCAGAACCAGCCCCGCTGCCAGGGTCTGCATTCTCGGTATTGGCAGCGGGAAAGCTAGAATTGGGGACATCTGTGAGGCTCTTGAAGATGATGCCATTTTTTTAAAATTTTGAAATGATTATGTAGTGTGCAAGATTCATGTGTCTTGTAATGAAGAATAGGGAGAGAAGTGTGTGTTTGAGAGCATGCTGGACTGCTCACAGGGTAAGTGAGACACGGAAAAACATCATCTAAGGAGGACAGTGACAGGAGAAACGGGAGTTCCAGCATTTCCTGTATTCTGCCTAATGTCAATCCACCCACACCCCGGAGTAATTAATTCCCTGGTTGATTGGTGTTTACAATTTCCTCCAATTCGGATTCAAATTCTAAACATTTGTCTGGATTCCGATCCAGAGATTACTCATCTTAAGTCAATATTTTATTGGCTTAAACCACTTTCTGATTTCCTTTATGCATTTATTCTCTTATTTTTTATTTGTTCCACTATCTCATTATGTATTCGACGATTATGTACACGACTCCCATAAAATTTTCAACTACTTTAATTTTAAAGTCTTATGAATTACCACATTTTAAGAGTTTTAATAATTTTCAGATGAGTAAATAAATAAGTTTGTATGTAATACAAAAATGCATTATCAACTTCCAATGAGTGAATTTTTGGGTCTTTATTCGCCTAAAATTTCTGTAACGGCTGTTCAATCTGATTGGAAATGTCCTAATCGTTTGAGGTTGTAAAAAATCTCTTCGTTCCATATATATATATATATATTACACACAATATCTATATATATATATCGGATTTTATGCAAAGAAGAAATAGCCTATATATTGTAATATAGATATAAGGGAGATATTGGGAACTGGCTTATATCGTGAGATAGCTTAATAAAGAATCGAAGGACGATGCAAATAGGAGAGAAAAATGAGTCTTGAGTTATAAAAGAGACAAGATTCAACTGGTGTGCAGGTGTGCTTGGCTGCTATCTCCTTTTTCATAACTCCTTTTAAGTTTTTTGTTCCTTTCTGGGTGAGGGGCCTCGTATTTCACTATGTTATGGCTTTACTCTGTGGTTTATTCTGTCCAATATATAGGTAAATCCTCGATTTAACGAACTAATTCCAGCCACTCCATTCCCTTAAATCGAATATTCCCTTAAATCGAAAATTCCCTTAAATTGTACAAAATTTCAGGCATTGAAAAAAATTATGCATAGTGCTTAGGAAGAATTCCCTAGACAAAAAAATAGACATGGCTTACCTTAAAATTTGGGGGTTATGGTGTTTGTTGTAGGTGGCCTGACACAGGTATGACCCCCAAACCTGTGCCAGGCTTGAGGGGTGAATTACTCTGTCTCAACGTCGCCCTCCAGAAGCACGGCAGGTACCTCTCGGGCTCTGGGGTAACGGAAGCACTGCAAGAAAAGCTGAGGGTTGGAGCTGGTGAAGATGAAGGGGTTGATGACAATCCTGATGTTGAGGGTAGTGGAACATCAAGAGAAGAATGGCTGTCAGATCTTCGTCTTTGAGGGGCAGGGGGCTTGAAGAAATCATCAATCTAGCACTCGTCTCATGCTGCAGCCTATAGCTCTTAAGGTGATGCTTATCACCTTCTCAAGCTTTTCAGTTATCTCTAACTTCTGCGCAATAGTTAAACGCACTCTTTTCACCTTCTCACCACCACTTGTTCTCTGAGATACTTTCGGCATGATAATAAAAGCACAGTTAAGCACAAACACAGTGAGCAGCAATGCAACACAGCGGCGAGGCGACAGGGTACAGACTGGCCACATGTAAACAAAACACGAACACACGAAAACACGTGCGCGTCTGTCCCTCCTTTTTACGGAGCACTATTCTGATTTAACGAACTAGTTCGCTAAATTGATCGCTCAATAATGGAGAAAAATCCTTCCGCTAAATCGCTCCTCCGTTATATCGAATTCCGTTATATCGAGGATTTATTGTATTTGCTCTTTCTTTTCAAGTACATAACTGTACCGGTTCACCTCCATTACTGCGCTTGTACTGTACTCCCCATAAGCCATATGTTCTTTCTCACGCTATTACCAGCCAACATCATTCTCTTGACGTGACATTTGTTCGACAAGTTATTTTGGGTTAGATTAGGTTGTTAGGTTAGGTAGCATAGGTTAAGTTAGTCTTAGGTTAGATTAAGTTAGTTTATTAGTATGGACAGAACGTTCCATCGACCAACTCTATATAGGTCGGACCTATACCCATCGGATCGACAAGACCATACCATCGAGACTCTAAAAAACTAACTTAACCTAACCCATGCTAACATAAAATAACCTATACTAACCTAACCTGAAAAACCTAACTTTATCTAACCCACAATATACTTGTCAAGTCAATGAGATGTCGTAATCCCCTATAGGTCCCATATTCCTCCTCCAGGTATCTAACCATGTCGGAGAACTTTATACCTTCAGCTTATTCGATGTTCTTAGCGTCCGGTTTAATGTGTTCCGTTCAAACTCGTTTCTTTTTATTTCTCCTCATAATTTATTGTCGTATTATTGTTTTAATGTTTCAACTCTTATCTTTGACCGAAGAGGGACTACCACAGTCCAAAAGTTCACTTTTGATTTTAATCTTTACGATTTATTTAATTTAATCTTTGACACTATGAAAGTCAATGGAACTTTTTTTTTCGATACTTTAATTGTGTTTGTGTATTTTAGAGATTTTCCTAATTATTCTCTTTTGCTTTACCACCAATGACTGAATTAAATATTGTCGTGCACTTCCGTAAACGTTAATGCAGTACTGCAAATGTTGGTAAACTATAGTGAAGTAAAGATTTGTTTTAGGAATGCTGCACCCACTTTTGCAATTATGTATGAGACTTTGGCTACTTTGCTGCATAGATCTTCAGTGTGCTTTATGAATGACAGGTCTACATCGAGGGTAATTCGGGAAGTTTGGCCAATTGAACCGTTTCACAGGAATTAAATTAATGTTTAGGTTTACGTTTGGGGGCGGGCAACGGTTTCTTTTTTGTGATAACCATATATGTATATATTTAAGGGTAGTTTGTTATTGTTAGGCCAGAGATATATTCTTTGGAGTTCAAGGAATTCAGTGTTAGTGGGCGTTTGGAGTGGCAATAATTCCTGGTTTGAATTAATGTGTCGTGTCATTTGCGTACTGGTAACAAAACGAATTAGTCAATGATCGGTGGAAGTAATTTATCTGAAGGTGCCAGAATGCTCGTTTGAGGCACTCTGTGGGATATGGATCTTGTCTGTGACGCAAGAGAATTATTTGCTATAAAGTATGAACGAGCCATCTTGAGGGGAGTTCCCTAAAACCGTAATGTTCGAGATTTTTTTAAAAGTATGTCATGAGGTACCGCATCAAAGGTTTTAGCTAGATCAAATAGGATAATTATTGACGCGTTATTGTCGTTCAGATTGTCATAAAGTTTTAATATAGCGGATATCGCGTCGTTTGTCGTGTGTCTTCGTAGAAAGCCAAATTGTTGTTTGCGTATTATTTCGTGTTTTAATATAATTTTTATTACTTGATAATATATTACTTTTTCGTATAGTTTACTGATGGTTGAAAGGAGGGAGATGGGTCTGCAGTTTGAGGAGGAAGATTTATTACCCGATTTGGAAACGGTATATTCTAGCCATTCTAAGACACTCTGGGAGAATACCACTTTGAATGAAGAGTTTAATGAGCTGTTTGAGCTGGGTCGCAATTAAGTTCGAGCATCCTTTATAAATTCTGTTTGGGATTGTGTTCAGCGTACATTTTCTATATTTCCTCTGTTTAAGAGGTTAAAAGAAGAAAGAGCGTTGTATGAATAATATAACATCAAATGAAAATGAAAAAATGAAAAGCCAGAAATACTTGAAATCTGAGACCGTGGATGCAATAGAAAATAAGGAAATTAATTATGAAAAATTATAAAAATGATTTTAAATAATTAAACTATAAAAATGAATATAGTCGCTATAAACAAAACAGCAGTTTTAGAATTTTCAAATAGAAGAGGCTTATTTCTGTAGAAATTGGACGAAGGAGTAACTGGAGCAGACAGTTGTATTATACTTTACAATTTAGTTTGCAATTCCCGATTTTTTCTTAGGATTGTTTATAATTATGTATAATTGTTTGTAATTATTTTTACATTGTTTATATTTAATAATTTTTCTTTTAATCTTTATAAACAATGTTTTTTACAATTTTCTTTTTCATTTTTGTAAACATTATTTTATATATAATTTTCTTTTTAATTTTCATAATTTACGACGATTTTCAACTGAATGAAAGTACTGTTTTACGCACTATCTCTAAATTTCTATTTTTATTTGCTAGTTTTTATCATTTTTGCATTACACTGTTTTTCTAATATTAAATTTTTTACAATGAAATTTTTTATTTCACTTTTTAACCAAAAAAAAGTCTGTAAAATTTTAATTTGTAATTAGTTTTTTATTTATTACATTTAGAAATTAGTGAAATTAATGAAAATATAAAACCGTAAAAGATATTCACTTTTTATTTTAGTTTGCCTATTAAAAGATAACGATGCATTATATTTTAAATCTTTTACTACTTTTATCCGCTATCTTTATCTGTTATCTGTTCTCTTTTATCCGCTATCTTCTGTACAGAATTTTCTGGTGTGAATTTTAAAAGGTTGTAAGAAATTCAATATTATTCATATGAAAGAAGTAAAGTCAGATTTGTTTAACGTAATTTACCTTCAGTTTCGGACATTTTTAAATAATTCATGTAATAAAACACTCCAAATTCTTACAAACAGTCACACAACTTCTATTACGCTACTTTTATGAAATAAGGGATACTAATCTCCCGTCTTTCATTTTTGCTTGACGCCTGCCAGCATTTGAAGCTTATTTGCTAGTAAAGGCCACTTTTGAGTCCACATAACCTTACATTTTAGCTTCTCTAACGTTTCATTTAATTTTAGCTAAAACAACTTTTGAAATTTATTAAGTTTTTTGCTAATTTTATTTTAGTTAAATTGTGTACACATTTTATATATACGAGGGCCACTCAATATATTTTGCCCAACCCTTTTTTTCTTTCCAAGTTTCCTTGTAAGTTCCAGAAATTTTGTACACGAGTAGTTACATACCTTTTTAACAAGTTTTTATTTTTCCACATAGTCTCCATCCTTTTCTACGGCTTTCCTCCACCTCGAAACAAGGGCCTTTATTCCTTGCTGGTGAAAGTCCGCTGGGTTCCGCTGGAGCCACCTCTGAACCTCCTCAACAACCTCATCGTCACTCTGAAACTTTCTTCCACCAATAGTATCCTTCACTGGCCCAAACAAATGGAAGTCTGAAGGTACCAGATCCGGGCTGTATGGAGGGTGGGGTAACACAGTCAAGCGCATTTTTGTGATGGCCTCTCTTGTTTGCAAACTGTTGTGTGGTCTTGCGTTATCGTGCTTAAAAGAAGGACGTCTTCCAGTTTTCTCTCCGGTCGAACTCGCTTTATACGTCTCTGGAGTCTCTGTAGGGTAGCAAAGTAGCAATATATGCCTCTGAGTTGATTGTTTGCCCTTTCTTCATAATGTCCACCAGAATCACCCCTTTCATGTCCCAGAAGATGGTGGCCATAACCTTTCCTGCAGAGGGAGCCATTTTGAACTTTTTCTTGTGTGGGCAGTCTGCGTGATGCCACTCCATGGATTGGCGTTTTGTTTCAGGTTCAAAGTGGTGTACCCAAGTCTCATCCCCAGTCACAATTCGTGAAAGGAATTCATCCCCTTCTGTCTCGTATCGAACCAACGACTCAGAAGCAATTTCTTTTCTTTCGGCTTTGTGATCTTCAGTCAGTTCGCGAGGAACAAACCGTGAACACGTTTGAGTATCCCAGTTGCTGAATTATCGTATTACACTTCCTTCACTAATTCCTAGCTCCAGTGATAGCTCCTTGTATGTGACGCCGATTTGATCGAATGATGCTGTTAACACTTTGCACAGTGTGAGATGTCACAGCCGATGCCGGGCGACCGCTGCGTGGCTCATCATCGAGGCTGGCTCTCCCTCTCTCCGATGATCTCACACGTTTAGACCAGCGTCCAACTGTGCTTCGATCAACAACAGCATCTCCGTAAACGTTTTGTAGACGTTTGTGAATATTTCCAACTGTTTCCTTCTCTGCGGTTAAGAACTCGATAACAGCTCTCTGTTTACGACGCACATCATTGTCAGACGCCACTTTCGAAACTGCGTTAACCATCGGTTTTATAGAAGGGCGTTTAAAAGCGGTTTTATACAAGGAGGGGGGGTTCAAAGTGGAAAAATCCGGTTATGTGAAGCGCAGAAAGTTCAAACTTATTGCCCAAAAGACATTTCAGCCCCATGGCCTATTATTTAACTAAGAAAAAAGGGTGGGGCAAAATATATTGAGTGCCCCTAGTATAACGTTATATTTTAATTCATTTTATTTAAAGATTTTTAAAGATTTTATAAGTAACTTATTTTGTTTAATTTTTAATTACTTTTTCAGAATCAGATCAGAATTTTTATTCACAAACTCCTTTATTTACAAAGTCCTTGTTCTGGACTATCAGGGGCTTCTTGAAGCGAACTTTACCGAGTTTCTTAACATCTTAAAGATAGTTAGTCATGAATATACCATATGTCCCACAAAAAAGTACACCCAACTTTAGATTGTACTAACTCCTCCAAAAATTGAGATATTTTGGATCTGTTTGTTTGATTTAATATAGCAAATTATTCTTTGTTAACGTTCAAAATTTATTCATGTTTAAACGATTTAGTGTTTAAGCATCTGCTTTTAACTGAAGGGCACAGCAAAATGGGTTGCGCCGAATGATCATTTCTCCCAGCCAGATAGCTCCTCTTGCTTTAACCAATGTGCTACTTTTTACGTCGGAGGATATTGCAAATATTTTTTTTAAATAATCCGAACTTTTGTATCTAAGATACGAGTCATACATATAAATGAAGAATTTGAATTACTAAATTTATAAATAACTTTGAAACCCTTATCATGCAGTTTACACGAAGGCAGCGCGTTCTCATGGTCACAACTTATCTGCAAACTAAAAGCTTAAAACAAGTTCAGAATACCTTCGAACTGCAATTTCCCGATAGAGCTTCTCCAACTAAACATACAATTTTGAAGAATGTTCGGAAATACAAAGAAGAAGGAACGGTCCTCAATTTGAACAAAGGACGTTCAGGCCATCCGAAGACGGCAAGAACAGACGAGAACATTCAGCATTCAGCCCTGACTTGACCCCGTGTGATTACTTTTTATGGGGTCATTTGAAAAATAGAGTATTTGCATCACAACCTATCAATTTAGATGATTTGAGGACTCGCATCACAGCTGAAATCAACGTGTTAAAAGACAATCCAGATCTTATCAAAAGAGTGATGGGGAAGATGAGAGCTCGACTCCAGATTTGTATCGATAGGAATGGCGGTCATGTTGAAAGAAAACGAAACTAAGCATAACTTTTGCAATAAGGAATAAAGAAAAATCTGCTTTGTATCTTATTAAAATTATGTTAAAGTATCTATTATTATGTATTTGTCTTTTCATTACATCGATAGCACACACATTATTTTTTCATTGACCAATTTTGCGCAATCCATTTTGTTGTACCCTTCAGTTAAAAGCAGATGCTTAAACACTAAATCGTTTAAACATGAATAAATTTTGAACGTTAACAAAGAATAATTTGCTATATTAAATCAAACAAACAGATCCAAAATATCTCAATTTTTGGAGGAGTTAGTACAATCTAAAGTTGGGTGTACTTTTTTGTGGGACATATGGTATAGACGAAGAAATTGGTTTACGGGGTAAATTACGGTTGGTCCTTTAATTATGCCACACTTTTACAAAATAATTAACAGTCAATGATTAACTTGCGTTATTAAAACTTGTCGCAATTACTGTATTGTGAAAGGACAGGAGTTTCCTTTTTAAATGGCTGATAAATAATGTGTATGAAATATACGTGGCAGCTAAAGTGTTAAAATTGCAAAATTTCTTATTACAGCTTTCAACGTCTGATAAAAATTGAGCGGTTTTCACATTCAATCGCTGTTTTCAGAGCTTCCACTGTCCTGGGATTTTCCTTGAAGACTCACTCCTGTTAAATTTTCCAGAAAAAGAAATCACCTGAACTAAGTTCAGGTGAAAAAGGATGGCTTCCTGACTTTCCATTATTGAAGTGAAATATAAATCTTTTCCCACATCTTTTTCCAAGTGTTTGTATTTATATATGTATGTATGTATGTATACATACATACATACATACATACATACATACATACATTTTAAATTACGAACTCTATTTATTAATAAAATACTATTGTTTTATCTAATTTAAAAAAAAAAATTAATGTAATGTTAACAGAAAATTATACAGTGAAAATAATACTCAGAATATATTTACAAATTTATTTTACAAAACTGAAGTCTGTTACCAAACAAAAAATAAACAAGCATTACTTTACCTCACTCTCTGCTCCATCAGTTCTTTATACATTATTCTTGCTTCCATATAGTATCTTTGCCTCAAATCAACTCGTGCACTGATCATTATGCAGCATGAAAACACCCCCCTCAAATATGATGATATAAATTATTTATTATTATTATTATTATTATTTATTATTATTATTATTATTTGCATATACGTGTAAAAAGGTGTGAATTTTTGTACAACAAAATCGAACTTATTTTTCCTCCTTCGAATGAATTTATGTGATTCCACTGTGCTTTTTTACGCTGATTACGAATCTGAAAACAGAATTTTTCTGTCATTCACCAATTTCGAGGGAAATGCAGATGAAAACCGACAGATTTTCTTACGTTTTTGGTGTATTTAATCGTACAAAAAAGAAGAGTATCTTACCTAAAATGTTTTTGCAGCTGATTTTCGCTTATAACTAGTACTAGGGGCTTCTCTTATGAGTGTCCAACAGTAGTCGGCCAACATACTGGGGCTATATCTTCCTTGGTGCCGTTTTTCCATGGTTGATAATAATGATATATCCTGATGAAATCTTTCACCATGCTCATCGCTGACAGCGCCCAGGTTTGATGGGAAGAAGTCCAGGTGGGAGTGCAGGAAATGCATTTTCAAAGACATGTTACACCCCATGGGTTGGTAAGCACTAAGCATTTGCTCCACCAGTGTTATTTCAAGACACTGCATTCAGAGACTCGTCAAATGCAGTATCTTTCATCACTTTTCTGATCTGTGGACCGACAAAAATGCCTTCTTTGATTTTCGCTTCGCTGATTCTAGGGAACTTCTGTTTTAGATATAGAAATCCAGGTTCGTCTTTATTCATGGGTTTTACAAAATGTTTCATCAAGCCAAGTTTGATATGGAGAAGTGGTAAGAAAACTTTTTCTGGATCTATTCGGGGTTGTTAGGCAACATTTTTCTGTCCTGGAATCAAATTTTGTCGAACAGGCCACTCTTTCTGTGTATAATGACCCCCTTCAGCTCGGCTGTCCCACTCGCAGAGGAAACAAGAGAACTTTGTGTATCCTAACTGTAAGTCGACGAGAAGTGCAATCACTTTCAGATCACCACAGATTTATCATAGTGTTTATCATAGTCAATATATTTCAAAAGTAACTGCATATTGTCATATGATTCCTTCATATGAACTTTTTGTGCGATCGGAACCGAAGGATAGATATTACCGTTGTGCAATAGTACAGCTCTCAAACTCAATTTTGATGAACCAACAGAAAGCTCCAATCCCTTAGGATTGTGCTCTCGACCAAGTGCCTCCATGTGACCGTTCATATCATTACAATACACTAAATCACTTTCCATAGAGTAAAACGATGTGAAGTGTGTCTGATGCTTACGAAATGATGATATTTTTACAGTCTTTTGTAAGAAATTCCAACCTTTTAATCTAGAACCGAAGAGCTCAGCCTGATTTTTAGATAGATTCAACTCTCTGACAAGATCATTTACTTCTGAATGAGAAATTAAACGAGGTTCATCCGATGAAGGTGGTTGCAATTGTGTATCCATGTCATCTTGTCTGTCCAACGGTTTATTACGAGATTCATCATCAGGTTCACCATCATCTAAAGTCCATGTCTTTGGTGGTTTTGGTGCTGTCAAATTGTCACAATGTGAAAGAGGTCGCATGGCTGACAGTAAATTAGGATATTGAATCGCATGTCTAGATTTTGAGGAGTGTCCATTTATCTTCGTTAAACAGAAGTAGCAATCAGTCGAGTGGGCTCTTTGTTCTCTTCATATCCTTGGGACCTCAAAAGGCAGTGAAGAATGAGTAGTGAGTACCTTTTAACCACCCTCTCAGAGGGTTATGTTATGTTATGTTATGATCAGTGGCGACTGGCGTATAGGAGCGATGGAGCGGTCGCTCCCCCTTGCTTGAAACGATAAATATTAATTTAACAGATAAAAAATATTTTAATTTTAAGATATTAAAATAAATATTCTTGAAATATATTTTAAAAATTCATGTAGCATATCATGATTCATGAGGCATTTTGAGTAAGCCTTCATATAGTACATAATATTCTAAACTTATAGCATAGCTTCAAACAGCGTACCGCTGTTTGAATACAAAATAATATTGCAGCCAAATGGAGCGATAGATTTTTCGCTCAAATAAATATAAATTATATTTTACTGTTGTAATGAAAATATAAGTACAATCGCGAATTTTTTTTATAATAACTTTATTTTTACTAATAGTTACTTCAGTAATAATGATATAAGTCATTTATATGTATTTTATTAAAATTATTACTTATTTGTAATTAACTAGAATTGTACGTCTGGCATAGCCGCATATGTTAATACAAGTATAGTACTCTTGTGAGCGGCAGTTGGATTCGCACTAGCCTATTGTGAGTCCGTGTTGTCGTACAGTGGTACATTATTATAGTCAAATTTATTATAGTCAAATTTATTATAGTCAAATTTATTCAACAATTATTTTTATATTTTATTAAAATATTTTTTTAATACAAATTTATGGCTTCTTTTGACATATAAGTACCGTACGGAAGCACCATGTGATTGTTTATGTACTAGAATTCTAAAAATTATAAATTTTATGAAATCGCACCCCTATACATTTATACCACGAGTCGCCACTGGTTATGATGCATATATATGCAGTATACTTATATAAATATATGCACATTATATATAAACATGTAAATATAAATAATAATATGCATAATATAAAGATTTTATATAAAATAAATGACTAGCAATAAATCTCGTATTATGTATTATGGATGCAAACTGAGGAATGCTATCTCGATCTCAAAGGGTTTTAAATTGCAAATCCCTCAAAAACTGTGGGTCATAGAAAATATGTGTTTTCGTTTTCGTAATCAGCGTAAAAAAAAACGAAGAATCACCCACATTTATGAAAAGGAGAAAAACTTTGTTCAACAGTGTAATTTAAGTGAATCAGATGCCATCAGACCTACATAATTACATGATTACCTTCTTGACAGAATTTAATTGTCTTAAATAGTTCATTAATTGTTTCAGTATTTGACTTTATTCTCTTTTCTCTCCAAGTAAGTAAGAATTAGCTTCGAATTCCTGTCACACAATATGACTTTGGTCATAATTTAATTTCATAGTTGTTACAATATTATGAAACTATTTCACATTCTTTTGTCTTTAAAATGTTACGTGAATCACAATTTAAATTCTTAATATTTAATAAGCATAATTTTAAATTTATTGTTATATAAATACTACTCAGGATGGCGATAAACATTATCTGTATTAGTATATAGTTTTAATGTTCCTGTCTAAAGACATATCCAGAAAATAAAGAGATAGATATTATGGATATTATCCACACAGTGTCACACAAGTCAGTATTTATGAAAGTTATCTTTAAAATCTAAAATAGTGATGCGATGAATATCAATACGAAATGCGAAATAGGAAAAGAGAATGCAAATAATTATCAATTTAGAATGAATTAACAAGGTTGACTAATGGCATCCATGAAGGAAAATATATCGCTGATAAAGATACACAGCCAATTAAACCCAAGTTATGAATTTTTAAACAATTAGGCGGACGATATCAAATGGCGAATAAAAGTTAACAGTATATCATTAATATGGAGATGCAAATTAGAAGCAAGATAAGAAAAATTTAACTTTAATCGAGGGGAGTAGCAACATGTCTTACTCACGCGAGTGAAAAAAAGACAAGCAGCCGACTTTCTGTAAACCGTGTCTCCAGCAGTAAACTGGTCAAGTATGGTGTTCCACAAGGTTAAATCTTGGGTTCTACCCTATTACTTGTTTTTATTAATGCTGTTACCAAGTACAACCATCATAATGCCGACGATGTTCAGCTTCTTTACCAAGGGAAACTCATTCCCATACAAGGTTAAACTCAACAACCTTCCTGAATGTGTGTTACAGTTTTAGTAAAACCATAAACATGATCCTGATATGGATCTCAGAAATAATGAAACGATCTCATACTGGTAAAATGACAATGTTAAATTGCTCCCTCATGATGGAAAAACCTTCCTACTCTGAGCAAACATCACCCAATTCCAGTTTCAAATCTTCCTTAAAAAGTCATCTTCGTAATCAGAGTGACGCATTGTGTAAAAGACATTCCGAATTCTAAGAGTGCAGTGCAGTGGTGAGATTTTCAGGACTTTCACTATTACAAAATCTTCGTTCATCGTGTCACCAGTTCAGTGGTACACTACGCTGTAATTTTATTTTACAGTATATATGTATGTATAGTTGTATACATATGTGCTGTAAAGAGAGCAAATACAAAACCATATTTTACTTACTTACTTACTTACTTAAGTGTAGAACTATTTTGGGTTATTTTTTATGTTTTCTGCTACCTTGTTTTCCTCCTCGTTTGTCTTATGTATGAATGTTTGCTTTAGGTCCATTTCTATTTCGCCTAGTTTCCTCTCTAGTTTGAGTCTCCTTGCATCAGTTTTGCATCTGTGGAGATGTTTTAGGATTTGCTTCCGTTGTCTAAATAGTGTCCTGATTTTTCTCTCGAGCTTGCTACGTTTTATATGTATATGCATTTTAGATTGAATACACAGAGTATTATGTAGTTATACAGGTATTTAATTTTATATTCAAAGATTTATTATAAAACCTAAGCTTGCGCCTAAGCTTGCATTTATTTTTTATTTCCTTTTTTTGCAGGAGGGAGGTGTCAAGGGCGAGCGCCCGAAAAAATGCACCCCCCCCCCATATTTAAGAAGGAGAGAGCCAAAATCAAGGTCTCCGAGGCTCATAATGCCAATTTTATATATATATATATATATATACACATTTTTTTTATGTAGTAAGGAGGGGGCCAAAGGCGAACGCCCGCAAAAGTGACCCTCCACAGAAAAAGGAGAGAGCCAAAAACAACGTCTCCAAGGTTCAATGATGCTTTTTTTTTTTTTTAGAAATTTTGAAAAGATTGTGTAGTCTGTAAGTTGCATGTGTGTATAGTGAGGAATAGAGGGAGAATTGTGTGTTTGAGAGCATGCTGAACTGCTCACACGGTAGATGAGACACGGAAAAAGATCAGCTAAGGAGGACAGCGAAAGGAAAAACTGGAGTTCCAGCACTCCCTGTCTCCTGCCTAACGTCCTCCACCCCCTCCACCGGAGTACTCTCCTGGTCAATACCGGTATCTACAATCTCCTCCTTCAAAAATTTTATACTAAATCTGCGAGATCTTCAGATATTTTTATACTTACCTAATGCTTTGTTACAAATTCTAATACAATTTTTGTCATTCTTTTAAATATTGTTGATAGTGAATAACTTTTTCTTTAATGAATTTATTAATTTATCATGTCCTCCTTCATGCTATAATACCTTCTTATTGTAGAAGAATGAACTATTTTAGTTTGTGTAAGCAAAAGATTATGCAAAAAAAAAAAACTAGGTCAAAAAAGGAGAGGTTGTGCGTTTATACTTTATACATCTGTTTGGTTTACTTTCCAGGAAAAGACGAAAGGGTATCAAGCACCATCTTTGAAAGTTGCTGCGATAGCAGTTATAACAAGCTACCCATAATCAAGTCCATGAATGGATTGGGCCACACTTACTAGATTTAGTCAATCCCAATAGATGATGGCTGTAATAAATATTGCATCCACCTGAAACGTGCACAATAACGTGGCATACTTAAGCCAATCTAGAAAAAGCTCGCAAGTTCACTCAAAATCCAAACTTTAAGAAAGCAAAAGTCTATGACGTCACCATGGATTGCATATAACAATTTAATGAAAATGAAAATGAAAATGTTTATTGGCAGACTATAGTCCATATGACAAATATTATTAATAAAATGACAATTCACATACTAAGGATAGAAATATATACAACTAATTAGAAATAATACAGTAATGTCGGAGTTAAATGGAGCTACAGACAGACGTTTTCGTACCAAGAATTCCATAGCTTAGACTTTAGAGGATAAACGCCAGGACTCATGGATAGCTTGGATAATCGGGTTGGTTGATTTTTTGATTTATGTAAGAGTCTGAAAGACCCGTTGTACAGCAAATTTAGGATTCTGCCAGAACCTTTTTTATAATTCACCCAGAGTTGCTGTCTGTATATATTACTGCAGAAAGTACGAAAGAGAGTGTCTTTAGCTTCACTTGTACAGAACCGAAAGTTTCTTATAGTCATATTCGCTTTAGCACAAAGGCTTCGAGATTGTTTTCTTATATCCGAGTCATCACTCAAGGAGCTGGTAATAGTTTAACCCAAATACTTAATCTCTTGTACTTCCTCAATTACGTCATCTTTCATTTTAAACCTAATATCAGTTAGCTGATTACAGCTTTTAGGATGAAAATGCGTAACCAAATACACATTAAACAGCATAGGGGAGAGCAAGGAACCTTGTCTCACCCCGCAAGGGGAGCCAAAACATTCGGATAGTACATTGCCCCACCTAACAGTAAAAGATTGGTGGGAATACTTCTTAATAATTAATAATAGTTCAGTGGTTTCGGTGTCGGACTCTGGTCGGTGAGGCTCTGGGTTTGCTCCCGGCTGCTGGCGCTTGGGTTGGGTTAGACTAGTCATTCTTCCTGTTAATTCTCGGGCTCAGGTGACCCTTGGAGTACACTCACTCACGTGCAGTGGAGAAATGAGTTCCGGATGTTGCCTGTTTTTGCCTTTTAATAAATATACTCATGGGAAAAGTTTCTACATGCAGATTTGTAGATAGATAAAGAAATAGGTAGATGATATGCAGTTACGAGTAACTATTCTTCCACTGTATGAATGCTCTGTTTCTCTTATACTTAAGAGAAGTATAATTACTGACATCTAACATAAAATATGAGCCCTTTGTTTTATAGATTTATATGTGTGAGTGGTTGGTTGGTGTCAAAACGCAATTAAATTATAGAAACAAAAACTTTAAGATGTACACAGCAAAACAAGGATACGTCAACAATTAATTTTTACACACACACACACACACACACACACACACACACACCTGCAAATATGTGCACAGTAAAAATGGGATCTCATGATCCGTAGCAGTCTTGTCTTCACTGCGAGTCTGTAAATATATTGTGTCTATTTTCTTATTCACACTACCAGAATTTCTTCGTACTTTATTTCTGATCCTGGTTTCGAGGAGACCAAAGGAAACGGCTTTGTATCGGAAATCCATTTCCATTCTCTGTATCATTTCCCTTGACATTTCGTACTTGGACGAATACTTTAATTTAAAATAGTAAATATATATCAAGACACAACTTGCAATTGTTGCGAAATATACAAGATCCTATGTGTTATGCTATATATATATATATATATATATATATATATATATATATATATATAATATATATATATATATATATATGAGTTTTAACGACGGTTCAGGATCGACTTGCGGTCGACCCCTCTGCAACATGTCGCCTCATTTGTGGGATATATATATATATATATATTATATATATATATATATATATATATATATATATATATATGTATGTATATATATATATTAATTCCCTTACTTTAGAAAAAGTAGTTTTACATTACAAAATAACCTGCATAAATTTTTAAACGAATTTTACAATGAACTTTCAATTCAAATTGTATTTAGACCACACTTTACTATAAAAAACTTATTTAAAATCAAACAGAAAGTTCCGACTGTACTAAATTCCTCATTCATTTATTCATTTATAAATGTAAATGTGACCATTGCATGGGGTCATATATCGGAAAAACGAAACTACGTGTAAAGTCTCATAACTATGAACACTTTTTGGTAAATCCGTCCGTACGGAGCGGAATAAAATCAAACCAGTTGACGAGTCCCTGACTACTCGCATCATTATAACCATCCATTATTTTATTAGAGGCTAATCTTCTATTTTAGCTAGCACTGCGCTTGACTCAGACCTCAATATAATGGAATCCCTTCTTATACAGTGTGGTCCAAAAGTCCCTATCTTTTTTGCTGAAATTATAGTATTTTAGGTTAAAAATGTAATAACATAATTAGATGTATATTTACTCATGAAGCTTAGGTCTAATTAGGACTGGCGAGAGCTGCCACGGGCCCCGGGGAAGGATTGGTATATGGGACCCCCTGTTTACTCAGTATTTTATTATGAATGTTTTTTGTGTACATAACAAGCAAACTGATTACATGTCCAAGTCACTATTTAAAACATACAGTATGATAATCTCTATAAAATGTATGTTCATTAATTATATTTCCTCTCTGTTATTTAATCAATTGCTTTATTAATATTTTTAGATTTTATTCCCCCTGTTTCCGGGCCCCCTAGAGGTCCGGGCCCCGGGATATAACCCGGCTTCCCCGCCCTCTCGGCGGCCCTGGGTCTAATTCAGCAACATCAGTGTCTCTGAAAATCTCAAATATGTTCACTGCATTGCGGAACACATTCCCAAGCATCTCTGGGGTTATTTTTGCGACTGTCGCGACAATGCCGGTTCACAGATCTTAGAGGTCTGTAACTCTTCTTTTTTAAACCTCAGTCTTTATAAAGCCCCAGGCAAACAAGTCTAGTGGTGTTAAATTCGGAGATTGTGCTGCCCAGGGCTTGTTTCCACCACCTCCAATAGAGCGATTTGGTAAGAGTTCATCAAGGTACGCCCGAACGATGTTTGCATAGTGACATGGAGCTCCATCTTTTTGAAAGACAACAGTATCGAGAATGCCATCTGAACGAAGCTGGGGTTCAAGAAACTGCTGAAGCATGTCAAGATAAATTGGTCCTGTTACCGTAGCTTCTGCAAAGAAAAAAGTCCGTAAATCTTCGATCTTGTCATACCCAACCAGACATTAACTTTAGGAGAATCTCTCTCCCATTCGTAGAACTAGGTTGGTTTTTCACTAGCCCAGATATGGCAATTATGTCGATTAACCATTCCACATGTGTGGAATGTCGCCTCATCGCTGAAGAGAATGTGGTTTAATAAGTTTTCGGTATGAATTTTGTCAATGAATTCTGTGCACATGGCGGTTCGTCTAGGATTATCCTCTTCGTGTAACTCATGTAGCACTTGAATATGGTAACTTTTCTTTTCTAATGTTCATTGTAACATCCTTAGAACAGTCGTTTTTAGTATGCTCAGTCTACGTGATGCTGTGCGAGTTGACATTCTAGGATTTGTTTCAAAGGCATCTCTTACCAATTCGACACTTTCTTGAGAGGTACCTGGACGTCCAGATCTTGTCTCATCATGAACAGATCCTGTTATTTTAAATTTATTGATCAGCTCGCGAATTGCTTTGTCTGTAGGGTCTGGTTTGTGAAATCTTCTTTCAAATTTTTCTCGAATTTCTTTGCACTTCTTCCCTTGTATACGTAGTGGTACTACCATCACATCTTCTACATCCATCATCATCTATGCCCTGTAGAAAATAAAATAGAAATATCATTATTTCAGCAAAATAGATAGGAACTTTTGGACCACCCTGTATAAAGACTTAAACCTAGACTGAACAATTACGAGACTTCTACGGACCTTATTTGTTTTAAGTGAGTGTCAATGTAATAATAATAATAATAATAATAATAATAATAATAGGAAGTCGATATCAGCCTATGTCTTTATAAAGGATTTACATTTAATTTCCAATATTCTGAATACATCTTTTATATACATCTTTTATATACATCTTCACGTATAAAGCTCTGAAGATTTTCAAAGTACATGAACGAAACGCGTCAGCAGAAGCAAAAATGAAGACAGTATTCTTAGCATACTGCAAATTCTTATCTAGAATTATTATTAAGAAACTCAGTACTGAAAATAAAAAAAAATATTCACAATATTGGAAATTAAATGTAAATCCTTTATAAAGACATAGGCTGATATCGACTTTCTAAAATTTTGCCTCAATAATCAGCTGTTTCCTAATTTTCTAAACATAAGACTTTACGACAAAACAGCTCACAAAGAAAAGTCTACAGAAAATTTCAAAACGCAACTTCTCAAACGCGACTTCGAAACAAGAAGCCCAACAAGACTAGAATATGAAGAAAAATGTTTAAACAATATATTAAACCCTGAGAAGCAACATCATGTGGTGTACCAATTTACGTGTCCTGGAGTTGACTATACGTCGACTTACATTGGTTACACCACAAACCACATTAAAGAGAGATCATGCCAACATAAATATCGTCCAAGTAAAATTAACAAACATTACAGAGTAGATCATAAAATATTAAATTTAAAAAATATCTCACAAAACTTTCAAATCTTATATTCATCACATAACGTACAAAAACTAAAAATTACCGAAGCCTTTTACATTAAAATGAAAAAACCGAAAATTAATATAAAATTTAATGAACTTTTGAATAGTCTTAAATTAATTTGAAATTGTATCAAACTTACAATCAAGAAATATATATATAACCCATTTTACTTTAAAATTAGTATAAAGCTCTGAAGATGTTCAAAGTATATGAACGAAACGCGTCAGCAGAAGCAAAAATGAAGACAGTATTCTTAGCATACTGCAAATTCTTATCTAGAATTATTATTAAGAAACTCAGTACTGAAAATAAAAAAATATTCAGAATATTGGAAATTAAATGTAAATCCTAGGGGATGTACAGGGGAGTAACAACTAAGGTGAGTAGTAGCGTGGGTGTGTCAGAGAGCTTTGGGGTGGAAGTTGGTCTGCACCAAGGATCAGCTTTGAGCCCCTTCCTTTTCAATGTGGTATTCGATGTGTTGACGGACAGGATCAGAGGGAAGGCGCCGTGGTGCATGATGTATGCAGACGATGTTGTGTTGAGTGGGGAGACGAAAGAGGAGGTGGAGCAGCAGTTGGAAAATTGGAGAGAGGTGTTGAAAAGTAGGGGGATGAGAATTAGCCGAAAGAAGACCGAATATATGAAATGTGATGTGCAGCAGGACCGAGGAGGGGAAGGGACATTGAGTGGAGAGCGTGTTAAGTCGGTGGAGTATTTTAAATACTTGGAGTCAACAGTGGATGCAGAGGGGGGAGCAGAGAGAGAGATAAACTGTAGAATACAGTCGGGGTGGAAGAACTGGAGAGACGTATCAGGGGTGCTCTGTGATAAGAGGGTCCCAGTGAAACTGAAGGGAAAGGTATTCAAAACAGTGGTGAGGCCGGCAATGTTGTATGGAATGGAGACTGTGCCAATGAAGAAGAGCAATGAAAGAAAAATCGATGTGGCTGAATTGAAGATGTTGAGATGGATGTGTGGAGTGACGAGGAGGGATAGGGTCAAAAATGAGCATATAAGAGGAACAGTGAAGGTGGCGGAAGCATCTAAGAAGGTGCAGGAGGCCAGGCTGAGGTGGTATGGACACGTCAGGAGAAGAGAGGAGTAGTATGTGGGGCGCAGAGTGCTGGAGATGGAGTTGCCGGGACGGAGAAGAAGAGGAAGACCGAAGACGAGATGGAGGGACTGTGTGGTGGCGGACATCAGGGAGAAGGACTTGGAGGAGGACGTGGTATACGACAGAGGAGAGTGGAGAAGACGAACCAAAAACAGCGACCCCATGTAAAGATGGGATAATAAGCTGCGGAAGAAGAAGAAGAAGAAATGTAAATCCTTTATAAAGACATAGGCTGATGTCGACTATCGATCTACTCTGTGATGTTCGTTAATTTAACTTGGACGATATTTATGTTAGTATGCTCTCTCTTTAATGTGGTTTGTGGTGTAACGGTGTAACCAATGTAAGTCGACGTACAGTCAACTCCAGCATATGTAAATTCGTACACCACATGATGTTGCTTATCATGGTTTTTGTTAGGTGTCGAAAAATGGCTTGATAACATTTTGTTTGTATAGTACATGATAACAGTGATAGTTTTTTCTTTATCCATTGGTTTTATGTATCTCTTTAATATATTGTTTAAACATTTTTCTTCAAGTTTTAGTGTTGTTGGGTTTCTTGTTTCGAAGTTACGTTTGAGAAGTTGCGTTTTGAAATTTTCTGTAGATTTTTCTTTGTGAGCTGTTTTGTTTTGAATACATTTTTCAGTACTGAAAATAAAAAACTATTCAGAATATTGGAAATTAAATGTAAATCCTTTATAATAATAATCTATATTATAATAAGAGAGCTGTCCGTCTGTCTGTCCGTCCGTCCGTCCGTCACACTTTCAGAAATTGTGAGAAAAAATTGTGAGAAAAAAATTCAGAAATTGTATTACGGGCGGCCATGTGAAGCTCAAGATTTTCATGACTGTGTTCTTTTCTGTAGTTTAGCCTGCCTGTTTGTCTGTTTGTGAAATTTATCCCGGGCAGTAATGGGGGAAGGGTGGGGGTGGGGGTAATGGGGGATGGATGGGGTAATGGGTAGGGATGGGGGTAATGGGGGAGGGGGTTAGCCCCCAAGTTGCATGAATGGGGATGAGGAGGTTTTGGGAGATACCAGATTCAGAAATGTTGACACAATGTGAAGCTCAAAATTTTCACGGCTGCGTTTTTTTTTGTGTAGTTTAGCCTGTCTAACCGTCAGCGAAGCGACGGGAACTGTACTAGTAATAATAATTCAGAGGGGGCTAGAAACTGGCGCAGCAATCAGGCCAACTAATGTGACCCATCTCT